>CM059331.1:452103-569603 GCA_030340685.1 Protosalanx chinensis | reverse complement strand
CCAACACATCTAACATCATGGGACTGCAGGATCCCAACACATCTAACATCATGGGACAGCAGGATCCCAACACATCTAACATCATGGGACAGCAGGAACCCAACACATCTAACATCATGGGACAGCAGGATCCCAACACATCTAACATCATGGGACAGCAGGATCCCAACACATCTAACATCATGGGACAGCAGGAACCCAACACATCTAACATCATGGGACAGCAGGATCCCAACACATCTAACATCATGGGACAGCAGGAACCCAACACATCTAACATCATGGGACAGCAGGATCCCAACACATCTAACATCATGGGACAGCAGGATCCCAACACATCTAACATCATGGGACTGCAGGATCCCAACACATCTAACATCATGGGACAGCTGGATCCCAACACATCTAACATCATGGGACAGCTGGATCCCAACACATCTAACATCATGGGACTGCAGGATCCCAACACATCTAACATCATGGGACTGCAGGATCCCAACACATCTAACATCATGGGACTGCAGGATCCCAACACATCTAACATCATGGGACTGCAGGATCCCAACACATCTAACATCATGGGACAGCAGGATCCCAACACATCTAACATCATGGGACAGCAGGAACCCAACACATCTAACATCATGGGACAGCAGGATCCCAACACATCTAACATCATGGGACAGCAGGAACCCAACACATCTAACATCATGGGACAGCAGGATCCCAACACATCTAACATCATGGGACAGCAGGAACCCAACACATCTAACATCATGGGACAGCAGGATCCCAACACATCTAACATCATGGGACAGCAGGATCCCAACACATCTAACATCATGGGACAGCAGGATCCCAACACATCTAACATCATGGGACAGCAGGATCCCAACACATCTAACATCAAAAGTGTAGATTCACTTCAGATTTGCTGTCAGTGTGTTTCCTGTTACTGCAGGGTTTCAGATCTGGGTGAGGTCATGTGACCATGACACAGAGATCTGGGCGTGGCCACGAGAACACACCTACATATGGCAACCTGCTCGTTTACTCAGGGAGTGTGTGTCCGTCTATATGATGTGTTTGTGTGTGTGTGTGTATTTGTACACACCGACAGTACAGTGTATCTGTGAGTGTGTACAAGTTGGTGTGCGTGTATGCGAGTGTGTGTGTGTGCGATTGTGTGTGTATGTGTGCGTGTAGTCCAGGAAAAGAACCATACACTCCTGTCTGCAGTAACACTCCCCTGTCTGCAGTAACACTCCTGTCTGCAGTAACACTCCTGTCTGCAGTAACACTCCTGTCTGCAGTAACACTCCTGTCTGCAGTAACACTCCTGTCTGCAGTAACACTCCTCTGTCTGCAGTAACACTCCTGCCTGCAGTAACACTCCTCTGTCTGCAGTAACACTCCTGTCTGCAGTAACACTCCTGTCTGCAGTAACACTCCCCTGTCTGCAGTAACACTCCTGTCTGCAGTAACACTCCCCTGTCTGCAGTAACACTCCCCTGTCTGCAGTAACACTCCTCTGTCTGCAGTAACACTCCCCTGTCTGCAGTAACACTCCTGTCTGCAGTAACACTCCTGTCTGCAGTAACACTCCTGTCTGCAGTAACATTCCTGTCTGCAGTAACACTCCTGTCTGCAGTAACACTCCTGTCTGCAGTAACACTCCTCTGTCTGCAGTAACACTCCCCTGTCTGCAGTAACACTCCTCTGTCTGCAGTAACACTCCTGTCTGCAGTAACACTCCTGTCTGCAGTAACACTCCTGTCTGCAGTAACACTCCTCTGTCTGCAGTAACACTGCTGTCTGCAGTAACACTCCTCTGTCTGCAGTAACACTCCTGTCTGCAGTAACACTCCTGTCTGCAGTAACATTCCTGTCTGCAGTAACACTCCTCTGTCTGCAGTAACACTCCTGTCTGCAGTAACACTCCTGTCTGCAGTAACACTCCTCTGTCTGCAGTAACACTCCTGTCTGCAGTAACACTCCTCTGTCTGCAGTAACACTCCTGTCTGCAGTAACACTCCTGTCTGCAGTAACACTCCTGTCTGCAGTAACACTCCTCTGTCTGCAGTAACACTCCTGTCTGCAGTAACACTCCTGTCTGCAGTAACACTCCTGTCTGCAGTAACACTCCTGTCTGCAGTAACACTCCTGTCTGCAGTAACACTCCTGTCTGCAGTAACACTCCTCTGTCTGCAGTAACACTCCTGTCTGCAGTAACACTCCTCTGTCTGCAGTAACACTCTTGTCTGCAGTAACACTCCTGTCTGCAGTAACACTCCTGTCTGCAGTAACACTCCTGTCTGCAGTAACACTCCTCTGTCTGCAGTAACACTCCTGTCTGCAGTAACACTCCTCTGTCTGCAGTAACACTCCTGTCTGCAGTAACATTCCTGTCTGCAGTAACACTCCTGTCATTTCTTCCTGCTTCCAGCTCTACTCACCTGTCTGGAGGAACAGGATCTACAACAGCAAATGTCTTCCTCACACACACACACACACACACACAAACACAACTCTGCGTGTGTGTGGGGGTGGTTTAGGTGTTGTGTTAGGGTTACTGTTCAGGTTCTGAGGTTAATTACTTCCTACTGAGTTTCAGTCAATGGGTGCACTGGAGTGTGAGACACACACACACATACATATAAAGACACACACAAAAAATGTGTAGATGCACAAACACACACACAGCCCTCCTCTGACGGCAGGTTTCCATAGAGACCGCAGTTTAAGCGTGTGTTCCACCTGTACTATACGAACAATACTCATATCCAGGCTTTACCTTTGACCTTTGGAGCAGCTGTGATGCCACACTAAGGGAGTGGGTGTGTGCATGTATGCTTGCATGTGTGTGTGCTTACCTCCGTCAGTGTGTGTAGAAATCATCATCACATAGTGTTAATCAGAGGTGACGAAGTGTGTCAGTATGTGTGTGTGTGTGTGTTGCCCAGAACCTGTACATGCAAAGTAGACTAACCTGCTCTGACAACAATGAAGCTTCAGCTGGAACTCATGTCACTTGTTTCATAGTAATTACGTTTAAGTGAGTGTGTGTGTGTGTGTGTGTGTGAGTGTGTGTGGAGGTGTACATAGCCCAGATTTTAAACACACAGAACCCAAACACAGTCAATTGACTAGATCCTATGTCCAACATGTTTATATTCGCAGCCTCCACCTCAGCCTCCACCTCAGCCTCCACCTCAGCCTCCACCTCAGCCTCCACCTCAGCCTCCACCTCAGCCTCCACCTCAGCCTCCGGCCACAAGCAGGACTACAACCCAGCAGGACTACAACACTGCAAGACTACAACACAGCAGGACTACAACACAGCAAGACTACAACACTGCAAGACTACAACACAGCAGGACTACAACACAGCAAGACTACAACACAGCAGGACTACAACACAGCAGGACTACAACCCAGCAGGACTACAACACAGCAAGACTACAACACAGCAGGACTACAACACAGCAAGACTACAACACAGCAAGACTACAACACAGCAAGACTACAACACTGCAAGACTACAACACAGCAGGACTACAACACAGCAAGACTACAACACAGCAAGACTACAACACAGCAGGACTACAACACAGCAAGACTACAACACAGCAAGACTACAACACAGCAGGACTACAACACAGCAGGACTACAACACAGCAAGACTACAACACTGCAAGACTACAACACAGCAGGACTACAACACAGCAAGACTACAACACAGCAGGACTACAACACAGCAAGACTACAACACAGCAAGACTACAACACAGCAAGACTACAACACAGCAAGACTACAACACAGCAAGACTACAACACAGCAAGACTACAACACAGCAAGACTACAACACAGCAAGACTACAACACAGCAAGACTACAACACAGCAAGACTACAACACAGCAAGACTACAACACAGCAAGACTACAACACAGCAAGACTACAACACAGCAGGACTACAACACAGCAAGACTACAACACAGCAAGACTACAACACAGCAAGACTACAACACAGCAAGACTACAACACAGCAAGACTACAACACAGCAGGACTACAACACAGCAGGACTACAACACAGGGTGACACTGTTGTGTTTCTGTGTGAAAATGTGCTGCATGGTTCAGGGGGAAATCACTAAGTGTTTTCATTGATCTGTGATGAATGTTTTGATGATCTGTGATGAATGTTTTGATGATCTGTGATGAATGTTTTATTGATCTGTGATGAATGTTTTATTGATCTGTGATGAATGTTTTTATTGATCTGTGATGAATGTTTTTATTGATCTGTGAAAGCATTTATCCAGGAGATGAGAGTGACAGTGGTGTTATGAGTTCCTGGTCGTCAGTTTCTTGTATGTGTCACGTATGACCCAGTTAAAACAGCCTGTCTGTTCTGCAGTAACAGCGCCTACCGGAGGTGAGCTGGTGTTTGGTGTGATTCCACTACTCAGCTCAGCATGATGGCCAGAATCACACTGACACCCCACTTCTGCACCATGGTGGCACGAGCTGAACAGAGAACAATATCCTCTTTAGGCCAAGAAGTGAATAATTGACCTCGTAATGAATCCTTGTCCAGCACAAGGAGCTGTGTGTTTTCTGGTGATGTGTTGTTGTTGACCTGGTCTCCTTCTGAGAGGAGTGTGACGTCACAGAGCAGAGGAGCAGGTTTCTGTCTCACACCTTCTTACCTGTCTACACACCTACACCTTTTTACCTGTAACTGATAACCTCTTTAAGAGCAGCTGTAACATGAAGTTTAGCAAACTAACAATTTACCAAATTTTCCCGTTTCAGACAGATCTGTGTTTTTACTTCTTAAAAAAAAATATATATATATAATCAATATCCCCTGGTCCCTTATGAGGGGGAGAGGGGGGGGGGAATGCAGATCGGAATGCAGTGTAACTCTGTTCTGTAACTCTGTTCTGTAACTCTTATTGTAACACCAAGTCAGACTGTTCAGAACAAACTGAACTCCAGAATTATTTCAAACATGTGTCACACATGATGTGTGTCTTGTATGATCTGAGCGTGTTGGGTCGCGTGCAGCATGTCTTTACTACAAGTCACCCAGTAAGTCACCCAGTAAGTCACCCAGTAAGTCACCCAGTAAGTCACCCAGTAAGTCACCCAGTAAGTCACCCAGTAAGTCACCCAGTAAGTCACCCAGTAAGTCACCCAGTAAGTCACCCACCTTCTCTGCTCAGCCCTCCAGACACTCCGAGCAGCAGCAGCAGCAGGAATCTTCTCACTGCCTCCATCGAGATCCTCTAGTCCATAGTCCAGAAAAGTTCCGCTGTATTCTGCGAGAACGAACCCCGAACAGTCCTGTGTTCCTGCTGGGGAGTTTTGACACGTTTTCGAGTTGTTTTTCCAACCTCGGTAACTTCCTGCCCGGAGCTCCTCTGGCGCGTGACAGGCGGAGCAGGCGCGCTCTCGTGCAGGCCGGAGCAGGGAGGGGCAGAGAGGAGGGAGGGGCAGAGAGGAGGAGCAGAGAGGAGGGAGGGGAGGAGGCGGGGTGACTCTCAACAGAGGAGGCAGAAAGTCACTGCTTCAATTTAAGAGCGGTGCAACGCTCTAAATAACAACAAGTTTCTAGAATAAATTAACTAGTTTAGTATTTGGGTACTTCTGTGTAATAAACTAAAGTATTGCTTCCTCCCTTGACTCAGACGGTCCTCTATAAGAGGAAGAGGCAGAGGAAGAGGAAGAGGCAGAGGAAGAGGCAGAGGAAGAGGCTGAGGAAGAGGCAGAGGAAGAGGCAGAGGAAGAGGCAGAGGAAGAGGCAGAGGAAGAGGCAGAGGAAGAGGCAGAGGAAGAGGCAGAGGAAGAGGCAGAAGAAGAGGCAGAGGAAGAGGCAGAGGAAGAGGCAGAGGAAGAGGCAGTGGAAGAGGCAGAGGAAGAGGCAGAGGAAGAGGCAGAGGAAGAGGCAGAAGAAGAGGCAGAGGAAGAGGCAGAGGAAGAGGCAGAGGAAGAGGCAGTGGAAGAGGCAGAGGAAGAGGCAGAGGAAGAGGCAGAGGAAGAGGCAGAAGAAGAGGCAGAGGAAGAGGCAGAGGCAGAGGAAGAGGCTGAGGAAGAGGCAGAGGAAGAGGCAGAGGAAGAGGCAGAGGAAGAGGCAGAGGAAGAGGCAGAGGAAGAGGCAGTGGAAGAGGCAGAGGAAGAGGCAGAGGAAGAGGCAGTGGAAGAGGCAGAGGAAGAGGCAGAGGAAGAGGCAGAGGAAGAGGCAGAGGAAGAGGCAGAGGAAGAGGCAGAGGAAGAGGCAGAAGAAGAGGCAGAGGAAGAGGAAGAGGCAGAGGAAGAGGCAGAGGAAGAGGCAGAGGAAGAGGCAGAGGAAGAGGCAGCCTCCGCAGAAGAATGACTTATTTTCATTCACGTCCATCAATCTCCGTCTGCTGCTGCGCGGGCCTCGCGCACTGACGGACAACCACACACACAGACACACACACAACTTTCACAAAGTATCTTATCAACCAAGATCACTTTTTTTATTGGTTCAATTCTTTTTTTACAATAACAACAAACCCTGCTGAGTGTGAAGGGTGGTGATGCGCAGGGCGGCAGGCAGGGGGCGGTAGTGAGTCCAGCGACCGTGGTTCCCATGGTTACAGTAAAATATCCATCTACAGGTGAATCACCTGGGATGTTGAGCTGGATAAGAGCTCTTAGCCATAACGTCAACAATGATCATACTGAGTTGTGAGCATTGTAGCATGCGTGAAGGTAAACAATAACAAATAACAGCATTTAGAAGGAGTCTGTGTTTCTTAGTCCAATAAAGTTGTTGCCTGTGACAAGTTGTTGCCCCTCCCCCAACATCTCTCCCCCCTCTGACTCCCTCTGACTGTCAGTGGAGTTAAATTTACCCCTGATCAACCATGTAGTACCCCACCCCCTCCTCTCCTCTCCCTCATACACAGAGAAGCACACACACACACAGGGTGAAGCTAGATAGTTCTCTCTCGTGCACCCCACCTCCCGCACCCCCCCACCCCGCTCCTCCCACCTCCCCCCCCCCACACACACACTTTAAGTCAGGTCCTGATGGTCATCGCAAGAGCAAAACTTTAACCAGAGGCATTTCAACACAGCTTCAACACAGCTTCAACACAGCTTCAACACAGCTTCACCACAGCTTCTACCCGTGCACGTGAGTCAAAGTGCACGTGGGGCAGCTGTGCACACAGGCTTCACAAACACAGGGGCAGAACTGTCACGTGACCTACCCTCAGGACAGAAACCGTCCAAAGGAAAACATGGGAAAGAATGTATCCTGTACAAGTAGGCACACACACACACACACACACACACAGCACTGGATACAAGGACACACACACACACACACAGAAACACACAGCACTGGATACAAGGACACACACAAGCGCATCTCCTCAACAGCATACTGCTCTGTCCCTCTCTCCCTTTCCCTCCCTCTCTCCCTCCAAAGGCAATCTAGGTGAACAGATAGCACTTACAAAATATGATTGTTCCGATATGTCTCTCGTTGCAACTAATCAATCAAAGTGATAAAGCCACATTTAACTAAATAAAGCACAAAGTGATCATCGATAATGAAGACCAAAGAACCAAAGGCAAAATAAAATACAAAATAACGTACAAACATGAGGAAGTAGCAGTGATGTAAATAGAACTAAAGGCGAGATGGTGATTTGAGAACCTCAAGGTGAGTTTCACTCTAGGATTCCAACAGCAGATCCTGTGAGGCGGTGGTGCCACCTTGTGGCCGCTGTTGGAAGTGCGGGTGGTGTAGATCCTGGCTGTGCTGCCAGAAGCTGAAGGCTGGTGAGGATGTGATGGACTCAGCCCAAACACTCTCACCAGTTAGGCTACATCTAAGACTTCAATCTGATTGGATATGTGTCGTCCAACTACTGTTGGTTGGCTGTGCAAATCCAGTGTCATCTGATGATTACGCAACATGGTTCTCTGATCCACGTCCCAGTGAGAGCGATGTTAACTCAGGTAAAAGGCAAAGCTTAGTGAATGCAAAATAATATCTTAACCACCAATCTCAGTGGAACCATCTCAGTGGAACCATCTCAGTGGAACCATCACAGTGGAACCATCACAGTGGAACCATCTCAGTGGAACCATCACAGTGGAACCATCTCAGTGGAACCATCTCAGTGGAACCAATACAATTCTCTCAACCAACCCGGCGAAATAATCCCAAACCTAAAATAAATCAAATGTAAACAAAGTTGATTTGGTAGTGGAAGTCAAAATGATGAACGCAGGTGTCATGCAGGTCGCCATGGAGACTGTGCCCGCATCCCTTTCTGGATTCGGGCTGCCCTGATTGGTGGGGCGTGGGCAGAAGCCCCTCCTACTCCAGTTTAACGCCAGGCTTCTCTGTGTTCAGCAGGTGAAGGCTGTCGTCGATCAGGAAACTGCAGAAGGGAACAGAGAGAGAAAGATGGTCTTAGGCAGGGGGCGTACCTGTGGAACAGGAAGTGCCAGGGGCGTACCTGTGGAACAGGAAGTGCCAGGGGCGTACCTGTGGAACAGGAAGTGCCAGGGGCGTACCTGTGGAACAGGAAGTGCCAGGGGCGTACCTGTGAAACAGGAAGTGCCAGGGGCGTACCTGTGGAACAGGAAGTGCCAGGGGCGTACCTGTGGAACAGGAAGTGCCAGGGGCGTACCTGTGAAACAGGAAGTGCCAGGGGCGTACCTGTGGAACAGGAGGTGCCAGGGGCGTACCTGTGGAACAGGAAGTGCCAGGGGCGTACCTGTGGAACAGGAAGTGCCAGGGGCGTACCTGTGGAACAGGAAGTGCCAGGGGCGTACCTGTGGAACAGGAAGTGCCAGGGGCGTACCTGTGGAACAGGAAGTGCCAGGGGCGTACCTGTGGAACAGGAAGTGCCAGGGACAGGGGGGATTACCTGTAGAACAGGAAGTGAATGGGCACGGTGCTGAGGTGCCAGACAGCGTGAGCATCAAGGACCCAGAGCAGCGGGGGGAAGTCCAGCAGCTCCAGCAGAGCCAGGCCATGGAGCAGAACCATCACCACTCCACACTTCCACCAGTACGGCAGGGTGCTGCGATTCAACCAGCACCAGCACAGCCACCACAGCAGGTTCACTATGCCTGAAGGAGGGGAGAGGGGGGGAGGGGGAGAGGGGGAGAGGGGGAGGGGGAGAAGGGGGAGAGAGGGAGAGAAGGGGGAGAGGGAGGAGAGGAGAGGGAGAGGAGGGGGAGAGGGGGAGAGGGAGGAGGGGAGAGGGAGAGGAGGGGGAGAAGGGGGAGGGGGAGAGAATGGAGAACAATTGTTATTCTGACAGAACAACATTCCTAATAGGAAATCAAATATCCAATCTGAGATCTAGACCAGATTCCAACTCACCAATGGCAGCGTTGGCGGCCATGTTGTATCCGTAGTCAAAGCTGATGAATGTCAGGTAGGAGACGTGAGACGCGAAGACCAGGATGAGCAGAACCCCCACCATGCTGGAGACCACTGGCCTCCTCAATCCCAGAGTCCTGCAGGAGAGAAGAAGAAGACCTCAGATTCAGACAGGAGAAGAGGAGCTCAGATTCAGACAGAAGAAGAGGAGCTCAGATTCAGACAGAAGAAGAGAAGCTCAGATTCAGACAGAAGAAGAGGAGCTCAGATTCAGACAGAAGAAGAGGAGCTCAGATTCAGACAGAAGAAGAGGAGCTCAGATTCAGACAGAAGAAGAGGAGCTCAGATTCAGACAGAAGAAGAGGAGCTCAGATTCAGACAGAAGAAGAGAAGCTCAGATTCAGACAGAAGAAGAAGAGCTCAGATTCAGACAGGAGAAGAAGACCTCAGATTCAGACAGAAGAAGAGGAGCTCAGATTCAGACAGAAGAAGAGGAGCTCAGATTCAGACAGAAGAAGAAGAGCTCAGATTCAGAGCTCAGGTAGTTGGTATCAGTTGGTATCTTCTCACCTCACACAGCACAGGTAGATGGAGTAGAGGATCACAGCAGAAGCACAGAAGTAATCCATTTTCTAAAAAAAGAGACGCAGGTGAGTGTGGCACAACCCAGGCTTGTCTGGTGGATGGAGCCTGGAGGAGAGGGGACTCACCTCTGTCAGGTAGGTGTCCCTGGTGTGGAACACAGTGGACCAGAACCAGGCATTGAGAGACACCTGCAGACACACAGTCCATCAAGCCACAACACGCTGAATACAGGCCACAGCTCCGAACACACAGAGTACAGCAGAGATCTTACATTACATTTACATGTAGTCAATCAGCTCTCATCCAGAGAGACTTACAGTAAGTACAGGGACATTCCCCCCTGAGGAGAGTAGGGTGAAGTACCTTGTCCAAGGACACAACTCCCACACATCTTCAATCCCGGTCCACAGTGACCTTCCACCCCCCTCCCTGTCTCCCCCCCCTCCCCCCCTCCCCCCTCACCAGGGAGAAGGCGGTGATGGTGTGGTACATGGGACTCTGTCGGGGCACGGTGCTGCGGTACCTCAGCAGCATCAGCAGACAGGCCAGGCCGTTCAGCAGCGAGGCCAACGCAGACGCCGGCTCCTCGAAGCACAGGAAGCGTGTGAACGGCCACTAGAGGATCAAAACAAACAGCCCCAACCTATATAACAGTATCTGATGATCATGATTATGAAAATAAATAACCTGTCATGTCGAAACGAACGATGACCTCTTAGACTGGTCTACAGTCATATGACACAGCAGCAGTGATGAAAACCACCACAGCGGAGAACAGACAAGTAGTTCCGGCAGGGTTTCCAACCTTGCCGTGGAATTGAGGTACACTGTATCCCTCCGCCTGGTAAAGGCCCACAGTAGTCCACATACACTGGTACCTGCAGTCATCCCTGCACGTCCAACCTGCACAGAAACACACCTGAGGTCAGAGGGTAGAAGGTGTAGAAACACACCTGAGGTCAGAGGGTAGAAGGTGTAGAAACACACCTGAGGTCAGAGGGTAGAAGGTGTAGAAACACACCTGAGGTCAGAGGGTAGAAGGTGTAGAAACACACCTGGGGTCAGAGGGTAGAAGGTGTAGAAACACACCTGAGGTCAGAGGGTAGAAGGTGTAGAAACACACCTGAGGTCAGAGGGTAGAAGGTGTAGAAACACACCTGAGGTCAGAGGGTAGAAGGTGTAGAAACACACCTGAGGTCAGAGGGTAGAAGGTGTAGAAACACACCTGAGGTCAGAGGGTAGAAGGTGTAGAAACACACCTGAGGTCAGAGGGTAGAAGGTGTAGAAACACACCTGAGGTCAGAGGGTAGAAGGTGTAGAAACACACCTGAGGTCAGAGGGTAGAAGGTGTAGAAACACACCTGAGGTCAGAGGGTAGAAGGTGTAGAAACACACCTGAGGTCAGAGGGTAGAAGGTGTAGAAACACACCTGAGGTCAGAGGGTAGAAGGTGTAGAAACACACCTGAGGTCAGAGGGTAGAAGGTGTAGAAACACACCTGAGGTCAGAGGGTAGAAGGTGTAGAAACACACCTGAGGTCAGAGGGTAGAAGGTGTAGAAACACACCTGAGGTCAGAGGGTAGAAGGTGTAGAAACACACCTGAGGTCAGAGGGTAGAAGGTGTAGAAACACACCTGAGGTCAGAGGGTAGAAGGTGTAGAAACACACCTGGGGTCAGAGGGTAGAAGGTGTAGAAACACACCTGAGGTCAGAGGGTAGAAGGTGTAGAAACACACCTGAGGTCAGAGGGTAGAAGGTGTAGAAACACACCTGAGGTCAGAGGGTAGAAGGTGTAGAAACACACCTGGGGTCAGAGGGTAGAAGGTGTAGAAACACACCTGAGGTCAGAGGGTAGAAGGTGTAGAAACACACCTGAGGTCAGAGGGTAGAAGGTGTAGAAACACACCTGAGGTCAGAGGGTAGAAGGTGTAGAAACACACCTGAGGTCAGAGGGTAGAAGGTGTAGAAACACACCTGGGGTCAGAGGGTAGAAGGTGTAGAAACACACCTGAGGTCAGAGGGTAGAAGGTGTAGAAACACACCTGAGGTCAGAGGGTAGAAGGTGTAGAAACACACCTGAGGTCAGAGGGTAGAAGGTGTAGAAACACACCTGGGGTCAGAGGGTAGAAGGTGTAGAAACACACCTGAGGTCAGAGGGTAGAAGGTGTAGAAACACACCTGAGGTCAAAGGGTAGAAGGTGTAGAAACACACCTGAGGTCAGAGGGTAGAAGGTGTAGAAACACACCTGAGGTCAGAGGGTAGAAGGTGTAGAAACACACCATATCTGTCTGATATACACCTGTTTTATACCAGTAGGGGTATGTGGGTTTTGTGCCAAACTAACCTAATTCTGTTAGACGTGTCTATGCCACACACACACACACACACACAGTGTATTAAAAACTTGATAGGCAGGTTATGTAAATAGCATGTTTGACCTGAATATTCAGGTGTTGACGCCCAGATGCTGTTTATCCTGTTTACCAGGCCTAAGTGGAAACAACCAAATGAAGAACTCATTAGACGGAGTCTTCTAGACCCGAGGCTGATATACTGATGGGAGCTTACAGGTCTAACTCCTGTACAATGTTATATATTCACCATGTTCCTGTGTAGAGTCGCACTGAATCACATTCAACAACACAAAACACCCACAGCTGTCCTGATGTTGCTCAGTTTCTCTCTCTAGTTGTCTTACAGTCAGCATGATCCTGATCTGCAGCATGGCAGCATCCTCACCCTGTAACCTCACCCTGCAGCCTCACCCAGTAACCTCACCCTGCAGCCTCACCCTGTAGCCTCACCCAGTAACCTCACCCTGCAGCCTCACCCTGTAGCCTCACCCAGTAACCTCACCCTGCAGCCTCACCCTGTAGCCTCACCCAGTAACCTCACCCAGTAACCTCACCCTGCAGCCTCACCCTGTAACCTCACCCAGTAACCTCACCCTGCAGCCTCACCCAGTAACCTCACCCTGTAACCTCACCCTGTAACCTCACCCTGTAGCCTCACCCAGTAACCTCACCCTGCAGCCTCACCCAGTAACCTCACCCTGCAGCCTCACCCTGTAGCCTCACCCAGTAACCTCACCCTGCAGCCTCACCCAGTAACCTCACCCTGCAGCCTCACCCTGTAACCTCACCCAGTAACCTCACCCTGTAACCTCACCCTGCAGCCTCACCCAGTAACCTCACCCTGCAGCCTCACCCAGTAACCTCACCCTGCAGCCTCACCCTGCAGCCTCACCCTGTAACCTCACCCTGCAGCCTCACCCAGTAACCTCACCCTGCAGCCTCACCCAGTAACCTCACCCTGCAGCCTCACCCTGTAACCTCACCCTGTAGCCTCACCCAGTAACCTCACCCTGTAACCTCACCCTGTAACCTCACCCTGTAGCCTCACCCAGTAACCTCACCCTGTAGCCTCACCCAGTAACCTCACCCTGCAGCCTCACCCTGTAGCCTCACCCAGTAACCTCACCCTGTAGCCTCACCCAGTAACCTCACCCTGCAGCCTCACCCTGTAGCCTCACCCAGTAACCTCACCCTGTAGCTTCACCCAGTAACCTCACCCTGCAGCCTCACCCTGTAACCTCACCCAGTAACCTCACCCTGTAGCCTCACCCTGTAGCCTCACCCAGTAACCTCACCCTGTAGCTTCACCCAGTAACCTCACCCTGCAGCCTCACCCTGTAACCTCACCCAGTAACCTCACCCTGTAGCCTCACCCAGTAACCTCACCCTGCAGCCTCACCCAGTAACCTCACCCAGTAACCTCACCCTGTAACCTCACCCTGTAGCCTCACCCAGTAACCTCACCCTGCAGCCTCACCCAGTAACCTCACCCAGTAACCTCACCCTGTAACCTCACCCTGTAGCCTCACCCAGTAACCTCACCCTGTAGCCTCACCCAGTAACCTCACCCAGTAACCTCACCCTGTAGCCTCACCCAGTAACCTCACCCTGTAGCCTCACCCAGTAACCTCACCCTGCAGCCTCACCTGTCAGTAGCCTCACCCAGTAGCCTCACCTGTCAGCGCCATGTAGGGAGGCTGGCTGGACTGGAAGCCCCTCAGCCGAGCTCCGGTACAGTTGGTCCGGACACATTGCTTGACACAGTCCCGGTACACCGGCTCCTTGTCTCCCTGTGATGCCCGGATCATGGAGGGGAGCAGGAGGAGGAGGAGAGCGGTGATCCGGGCGGCTGGGGGGGGCGGGGCTGCGGGGGCCATGGCGCGGTGCTCTGACCCGCAGAACTCACAAGGCACAGCGGGGAGAGAGAAACACTACAGCAGTCCACATTACCAGAACCTGCGGTCTTCAGCAGGCTGTGCAGTCTGGAGATCCTGATCCTGGTCCTGATCCAGGTCCTGATCCTGGTCCTGATCCTGATCCTGATCAGTCCTGATTTCTGCCCCCAACCAGGAAAACAACCAGGAAGTGAACCACAAGCGACTCACTGCGCATGTCCGTCTGCTGTTTTTATTTATATTTGTATAATCTTTATTAACACAAATATTATTACAAACCTTTGAATATACAAAATAAAACAATATAACAACATTTGTACACAAGGGAGTGCTTACTGTAAAAAAAATAATATATATATATATTGAAAAGCTTACAGGTCCTCAGGGTTTTCATTGCTTTTAGTTTCTTTGAAAACCTTATTGATATAAAATAATGTTCAATGTCTTTCTGAAATGAAATAAAACAAGGCTTTTTACCTGAAAACTTACATTTGTGAATATAGAATTATGCCATCAATATAGCATGTCCGTCTGTTGTGAACCATACAGGCTCATTGTAAATGACGTCATATTCAGATGCATCGCTTTACTATTCTGTATTTTACCTTTCTATTCATATGTTGTTTAATGCTTTTATGTGACATAATATTTACAAAACACTTTCCATCTACCGGAAACCAGTAATGTTGGAAATGACTCACCTGCCTGCACACCTGGGACAAGCTGTGTTCCACTATGACAACACACACATGATCATTTGATTATTTGGTCACTTTATTTCCACATGGTTTTTCTTGGAATAAAGTGATCGTAAAATAAAATGACCACAAAAACGATCCACGCAAAGTAATCCTTGATTGAATGTGATACAAGTAAGCATTCAAGCTGCATTTGAAATGTAAATGATTAATCTAAGGACGTCATTTCACAGATTCCTCCTGACACCAACATCATTTGCATATCAAATGTTGTGTCAAGATTTAACCTATGACGACAAGAAACACGAACACACACAACTACTTATTACGACTATATATATATATTATTCTGAAAAGATACTAAATTAAACACCAGTATTTGAAAAGCACATTATCTGGAGAGCTCAGTGTTTGGATGACAATACCAGCTTCATGGTGGAAAAGGTGTTTCAGGTATAGTTTTGTGGCACCAACGCCAGACTGGATCTAGCTTCCCCAAGTTACTGAGATAGAGAACAGGCATGACCACCCCTGATGACTCAGTAAGGATCAGAAACGGGACATAAACAATGCACATCTTTACCTCTACAGTCATAATCTCAGCTTTGTCAATAACAAATAATAGTATTTGAGGCAGGTAGGTGATGACAGTTATGACCAGGGTGTTGATGATGATCTGAAGAGCTTTCTTCTTCTGGGGGTGGAGGCCTCGTCCTGCAGGGCCCGAACTCTTCAGAGCCCGGAGGATGAAGAAGTCACAGATTCCTGTGGTCAGGGTGACGACAGCAAATGGCAAGATGTTGATTTCCCTTGTCATCTTTTCCAAACTAGGTTGTACATACATGAACCCATAAGCCAGAGTAACAGCCCACACTACAACACATATCAGAACCCTGGAGGTCAGACCCTTCCTGGCTCTGTACATGATTGGATGAACCACAGCCAGGTAGCAGTCCAGACAGATACAGGCCATGAACAGAGGTCGACCGCTCATACTGAAAGCATAGAGGAAGTTAGCGCCTTTTGCTATGGTCAAGTTGTGCCAAAAGAGATAGTTGCAAACACTTATCAACGCAAAACCTAAGAACACCAAGTCCATGAGTGTGAGGTTGAGCATGAAGACATCGTTGGGTGTGGTGGGGGTACCTCTCCTGTGTCTCTGAAACAGCTCCCAGAGAACCAGGAGACACGCAGGGAATCCAAACAGAGAAATGATCGTATTAAAAATGGCCAATATCAACACACCTGTGAAGTATTTGTCACAAAAATGGAAGTCAATGTCATAAATAGTGCTGTTGTTACCATATTCAGACATGATAATGATATTTAAACATAAAATATTGAAGATGAATCTGAAAATAAATTGAAAACCCAACATAAATCAGTGATATATTACATATATTATTTGTTGATGTTCATGAAAATATGGACAGAACAGATGGATGTGCTTACCTTTCAGCAGAGGATCTCTCGATCAATCCCTCTCTGATGGTTCCTGGTTTTAGACTGCGTGAAGAGACGCCTCATAACACGATAACATCAATCACCACCCTGTCATGATGGAGTACACTGTGCAAATTAGACTCTGTCCAGGTAACATGATAAGGAAGACAAGGCAGGCAGGAGGAGGGTGACTGGGAGGCAGGAGGGAGCAGGGGAGGACTGGGGGGAGCAGGGGAGGACTGGGGGGGAGCAGGGGAGGACTGGGGGGAGCAGGGGAGGACTGGGGGGAGCAGGGGAGGACTGGGGGAGCGGGGGAGGACTGGGGGGAGCAGGGGAGGACTGGGGGAGCGGGGGAGGACTGGGGGGAGCAGGGGAGGCAGGGGGGAGGGGGCATGGGGGAGCAGGGGAGGACTGGGGGGAGCAGGGGAGGCAGGGGGGAGCAGGGGAGGACTGGGGGGAGCAGGGGAGGACTGGGGGGAGCAGGGGAGGACTGGAGGGAGCAGGGGAGGACTGGGGGGAGCAGTGGAGGACTGGGGGGAGCAGGGGAGGACTGGAGGGAGCAGGGGAGGACTGGGGGGAGGGGGCATGGGGGAGCAGGGGGGGACTGGGGGGAGCAGGGGAGGACTGGGGGGAGCAGGGGAGGACTGGGGGGAGCAGGGGAGGACTGGTTCTCTCTGGGATCCAGCGCCTGGGTTAGGGTTAGGGTTAGTAGATCTCGCCTGGCTCCTCGCCTGGCTCCTCGCCTGGCCCCTCGCCTGGCCCCTCGCCTGGCCCCTCGCCTGGCCCCTCGCCTGGCCCCTCGCCTGGCCCCTCGCCTGGCCCCTCGCCTGGCCCCTCGCCTGGCCGCACACCTGGCAGAAGGTGTGTCCCACTATGATAACACACTCTTGCTCATTTGATTATTTGGTCACTTTAATTCATCATGTTTGGTTCTTGGAACACAGTAGCCAAATTAGACAACGCAACGACTAAACTGATCACAAAAACATAAATATTCATTTGTTAATTCGAGGCACCTGCCTTAAATTTGTGAACTGTTCAGCTGAATGCTTTTATAGTTCTTCTCTTGTTCTCTCGATGTATGTTTCATAATCTATAAACCTGCTATGTTTTGGGGTCTATCACGTTGCTATGCTCAGTGACTGATGCTCTTTTGTAAAGCTCTCTCTTGTAAATCGCTTTGGATAAAAGCATCTGCTAAATGAATACATCTAAATCTTAAATGTCAATACTCTCCTATCTAGTGTCTGTTCCTGGAACTACACTCAGTAAAGAGCAAATCTAGTGTTGACCCCGCAAGTCTCACTCAGACCAAGAGACAAAGATACGAAAGACATTGTTTTTTATTTAGTACTTCATTACTGTTCCGTTACAGAGGTGTTCTGGTGAAATGGAGAGAAAAGATACAGCGAGGCAGCTGGAGAGAAACAACAGAGAGGACTGAGAGGAGAGGATGAAATAAAGACATTTCCTTTTATCTCTTTTCCTCTCCACTTCCTCCTCATCTCTCTCTCTCTCTCGCTCTCTCTCAGGATCTAATCCTGCTTTCCTCTCGTTCTGTCACCCTTCCATTCATCCCTCCACAAAGGAGAGAGAGATAAGTTAAGAGAGAGGGGTAGGTAAGCTATTGTAGTACAGTACTCCCCTCTTTTACATTGTTAACCTTTCCCAAGCTTGGGGAAGTCTCCCTCACACACTCCTGCTCAGATCCACCATAACAGACCTCACAGGTCACTGCTTATTTGTTTCAAATAAACAAGTGAGCATGCATCACAGCACCCAAGAGAACAGCAGCAGGGACTGAAATGGAGGTATGATGCATGTGCTGTTGGACTGGGCAGAGAGAGAGAGAGAGAGACAGGAGTGAGTGATAGGCGATAAAGAGGAGAGACCGGAAGCAGGGAGGAAGAGAGAGGAGTTGTTTCGATGTTACAAGATTATTTTATTGTAAATAATCCCATGTCCCCTGCAGGTAGTCACCCACTCAGTCTGTCCACAACCAAGACAGGTCTCTGGTCTGGAGCAGATGAGGGGAAAGAGAGGAAGGGAGGGAGGCCACAGAGTCGGAGAAGGGAGGAGTGACGGGGGAAGTGAAGGGGGAAGTGAAAGGGGGATGATGGCAGAGCAGCTGAGGCGCTCTCTACTCCTCCTTCTCCTCTCCGTGTGTGATGACGTAGCAGATGTTCTTGTAGTCTATGTTTCCAGCCACATCAGGGGGGAAAGCAGCCCACAGGTTGGTCATCTGGTACCAACAGAAACACACAAACACTCAGAACTGGGAGCAGCAGACGTATCTGAACACATAGAGCGACACTCAGGTATGTAAGATGGTTCCATCTCAGCAGACTAAACAGAACACTGTCAGGTTCTATTTAATGCTGACGGGTTTTCAGTTATCCAGCGCAGAACCACAACAGACAGAGGAACATCTACAGCGTGCACACACTGAGTATGGATGAACATCTCACCTCCTCAGCGGTGAACCTGTCACACTGGGTGGTCAGAAGCTCCTCAAGGCTGGAGAGAAGGAGGAAGAGGAGGAGGAGGAGGAGGAGGAGAGAGGAGGAGGAAGACAACAGGCTGTCAGACAGGGAAAGACGTCTCTACACAGACAGGGTTGGATTTCTCCAGATGAGAACAGAGTAACTCACAATTCCTTCTTGATGAGCCCTGTAGCCTCTGGGTCCAGGACCTTGAAAGCACTCACGATGACGTCCTCGGGATCAGCACCTGATTGGAGGAGGATGAGGAGTGAGTGTGTGTGTGTGTGGGTGTACGAGTGTGTGAATGAGCGTGTGTACGAGTGTGTGTGTGTGTTACTATGTGTGTGAGTGTGTGTGTTGACCCACCCTTCAGCTTCTCTCCGAACATGGTGAGGAACACAGTGAAGTTGATGGGGCCGCTGGCCTCCTTCACCATGGCCTCCAACTCCTCGTTCTTTACGTTCAGTTGACCCATGGTGGCCAGGACGTCCCTCAGATCATCCTTGCTGATGATGCCGTCTCTGTTCTGGTCGATGATTGTGAAAGCCTGTCAGAGAGGGAGGGGAGGGGGGGGGGGAAGAGGGAGGGAGAGAGAGGAGGGGGAGAGAGGGAGGGGGAGGGGGAGAAAGAGGGAGGGAGAGAGGGAGAGAGAGAGGGAGGGAGAGAGAGAGAGGGAGGGGGTGAAGAGGAGGGAAATGCTATTTATTTGCCTTTGAAAAAGGTTATACGACATGGAAATATGTGGATTTATAAATGCAACTCAACTAACTCCCCTAAATACAGAACAGTTAAGCCCTGCAGAGCAGCTGGATAATAAACGTGTCTCACGTGACTTAATCACAAGATTGTTCATGACTTTCACACCAGGGGTGAGTTCGTCCCCCTCCCTCCCCCTCCCTCCCCCTCCCTCCCTCCCCCTCACGAAACTAGGTGTACTGCAGTGAAACTCAAGATGGCTTGAGAGTGTGTATGGGACTTGACAGCTGTTGAGCCACTTGTCTTCCTAAAGTGTTAAAATGGTCACGGAATGTAAGACAAGCCCCTTGTGACATTCAAGGGAAGGGTGTGAGTTACAAATGACAACCTTCGACCTCTGTTTCTGAATCCTAGGTCCTTAACATTGACATTCTCCCTAGCTGCTCCTAAGGTGACATTAGCATCTTTGCTAGCATCTTGGTTAGCATTAGCATTCCAGCTAGCATCTTGATTAGCATTAGCATCCACCAGCTGTTAGTCAATGCATTCCAGGAGGGTCAGGGTGGGGGGTTGTGAGGGGACCCTGGGAGACCCTGGGGGAAAAGGTTAATCTATCTCTGGGGAAAGGGAACTGCTGTCATCAGCAAAACCACGATTTACTGTTCTTTACAGCTGACTGTAGCATTTCTGTTGAGTTTCAGTTTCAGTTGAGATTCTTACAGCCACAAACAGCCATAACTCCCAGGACGAGGGTTTTTATTTTGTTTTCACTTCTTACAACATAATTTCAGTGTTTTGTTTCAGTTTTCAAGTTCATCACAGTCTCCATACTGTGTGATGTAAGTTTGTTTACAACAGACTTCATGAAGAAATAAACTACCAGTCAAAAGCTTGGACAAGTTGTAATCTAGATCACAACTAAAGTTTGGCCCTCAGTTCCCTCTTTCACAACCCTGATCTCAAATCAAATGTCATTTTAAAGTCCTTTTTACAAGCACAAGGACTTTCACAAAGGTTTTCATAGAAGTCACAGCATCTGTAACCAACCTAACTGCTCTAACATAGAAGGTTGCAACGATGTAAATAATGTGATGGTGGGTGAAATGTTTTTCTCTCTTGTGTGACTGTGAAAGATCTCACCTCCTTGTACTCCTGAATCTGGCTCTGCTCAAACATGGAGAACACGTTGGAGGATCCACCCTCTCCCTGCTGCTGCCTCCTCTTCGCCTTCTTGGGTGCCTGGAAACAAACAGAAACCCTGGTCAGTACCTGGTCAGTACCTGGTCAACACCTGGACAGTACCTGGACAGTACCTGGACAGTACCTGGTCAGTACCTGGTCAGTACCTGGTCAACACCTGGGGCGTATACTACCAATCAAGTTTCTGTATTGGGTTAAACCTAAAGTTACACCAAATCTTGATTGGTAGTACAGACCCCTGGTCATCCTGGCTCCAGAGAGCCTGGTCAGAATCTGACTCTGGCTCTATCCAGGCCCATGCTAGCTGCCTGCCCTGTGTTCAGGAGGTGTGGCGTAGCATTGGAGTCATTAGATAGCCAACACTTCCGTACAAAAGTCTGAACAATACGGCTGTCAGTCTGATTCAGAAAACTGCAAACTTTCTAGGAAAGATGCTCTTAAGTTCCTAGAGAGTTAGTCTAGTTAGTTAACTCTGCTTAACTACAAGAACATCATTCAGTAGGATTGTTTTCTCTTCATAAGGCTAAGTTAGAAAGGTGACATTGACTGAATTGACTTTTTTTAATGTAATTTAGTACTCTCATCCAAGAATCAAAGCATTCCTGATTTAAGTTCATCAACAAAGTCTTAGATTTGAAGTATTACATCCTTGATGTTAAGGAGCAGAACACAGGCACACTCACCATCTCTTAAGAGTTCTGGAGGGTTTTGGATGGTCAAGAAGAGAAGCGTACGACAAGCCGATGTGACTGACATGAGGCATCAGAACCCTCATGGTCTTATATATGGACTACGAGGGCTAATTTTAGAGCCAAGCTTCAGGTTTGGAAAGAAAAGAGAGAGCTGGGGAAAGGAAGGAAGAGAGGGAGGAGCCAGGAGGTGATAGAGGTGTCCACTTTCTAAGCTCCAAAATAGGTTCCTGGGTCTTGGAATGAGATGAATTCAATCTTAACATTCTGTCCTCGCTATGGTGTCACATGAGGACTAATATGGACAAACCAGCATTACAGACGGGTCTAACGCCCGTCAGACCCCCCCGACCCCCCCACCCCTCCTTCCACCATCTTCCACCTCTCTTTATCACTTTACACACAAGGTCTTTGTTGAGGTTATTTCTGGTTGTTTGAAGGACAGACCACACAGAGTCTAGGTGGAGCCTGAGGAACGTCTCGCTGGGTTGGGGAGCACCTGAGTCAGGTGGCTGAGCGGTTAAGGAATTGGGTTGGTAATCAGAATGCTGCCGGTTCGATTCCTGGCCGTGCAAAACGACGTTGTGTCCATGGGCAAGGTACTTCACCCTACTTTCCTCAGGGGGGAGTGTCCCTGTACTTGCTGTAAGTCTCTCTGGATAAGGGTATCTGATAAATGACTAAATGTAATGCAGATATCTTGACCAGCTTTTCAGAGTGCAGACTTATGCTTCCCATGAACATATTTCCAAGTCATCACCTGTCTAAGTGAACATGGCGTTGAACATCATATATCCCCCCTGGCCAGCAAGGCAGCGGACAAGAGTCATTAAATGTGAAAGCTGTTTGTGGGTGCAGCACTGGCTCAGGTCCAGTAATGACAGGACCATCAGTAATCTAGAAACAGTGACCCTGCATGTAAGTTAATATCTGTAAACACGATCCTAAGACTTTACTACACCTTAGCCTGTTAGGCCAAGTCATCTGTGTCAGAATTCATCAACATATCTACAGTTTCTCCATCCCCAAAACAATATCCCATAATAAGAGGCATCATGAACATTCTACAAGGAGAACTGACACAACAGAAGAGCAGACTGATAATGCTGCTTTTCCAACAATCACTCTCTCATTTGGGTCCTGCTCAGAAACAAGACCTTCAGTTGAATGGGACCACAACATACCCTCCACTATAGACCCTCCACTACAGACCCTCCACTATAGACCCTCCACAATAGACCCTCCACTACAGACCCTCCACTATAGACCCTCCACAATAGACCCTCCACTACAGACCCTCCACTACAGACCCTCCACTACAGACCCTCCACAACAGACCCTCCACTACAGACCCTCCACAACAGACCCTCCACTACAGACCCTCCACTACAGACTCTCCACTACAGACCCTCCACAACAGACCCTCCACTACAGACCCTCCACTACAGACCCTCCACTACAGACCCTCCACAACAGACCCTCCACTACAGACCCTCCACTACAGACCCTCCACTATAGACCCTCCACAACAGACCCTCCACTACAGACCCTCCACTATAGACCCTCCACAACAGACCCTCCACTACAGACCCTCCACAACAGACCCTCCACTACAGACCCTCCACTACAGACCCTCCACTACAGACCCTCCACAACAGACCCTCCACTACAGACCCTCCACTACAGACCCTCCACTATAGACCCTCCACAACAGACCCTCCACTATAGACCCTCCACAACAGACCCTCCACTACAGACCCTCCACTACAGACCCTCCACTATAGACCCTCCACAACAGACCCTCCACTATAGACCCTCCACTACAGACCCTCCACTACAGACCCTCCACTATAGACCCTCCACAACAGACCCTCCACTATAGACCCTCCACTACAGACCCTCCACTACAGACCCTCCACTATAGACCCTCCACAACAGACCCTCCACTACAGACCCTCCACTACAGACCCTCCACTATAGACCCTCCACAACAGACCCTCCACTACAGACCCTCCACAACAGACCCTCCACTACAGACCCTCCACTACAGACCCTCCACTACAGACCCTCCACTAACTCCATATATGAGCTCCATTCAAGCTATAAAGGAAGTGTAACAGTGGTGGTATTGAAACCCAGAATCCCTGCAACTGATACCATCTCCTCACACAAGTTGCTGCCATCTTCCTCTCTGACATCTGACTGCTGACATGCTGACACTGAGCAAAATACTGCTATTTTTCTGACCCCCCCCTCCCCCCCAGAACCCTCAACAGAGCTCCACTTCTTAATGTTTCTGCTCAGAAACCACAACAGTTATCAGCCCCCTCAGGTCTCTGGGCCTGTAGGTAGGATGTGCTGATTTTGAAGGAAGTCTTGTGATTTCAGTGAGTTTGGACCCTCAGGACTGGAAGAGAGAAGCTGCCTTCCAGGCGACTGTAGAGGGACAGCTGACAGGACAGGAATAGAGCCGCTTCATTCTTCTCAGACATTTCAGTTCTCCTTTAAAATCTGACCACCCTCTCTCCCTTCTTGGTCAGACCCTGTTCAGAAGCCAGACCTTTTTTTACCGAGCAACACCTCTGTCAAGAGAAAGTGATTTATAGCCGTGGAGGAGGTCAACAGCTAAAAAAAGGGTACTCTTTACTGTACCCTGGTGCTGTTGCAAACTGCAATTTCCCCTCTGTGGAACAATTAAAGGATGATCTAATCTTAGCCATTATTTAATGAGGAATTATTATTATTATTATTATTAATACGATCTTTTAGCATTCAAACTAATATTATTTCTCACTTGTTACACATATTACTACGCTCTCTCTCTGTGCTTATGAGACACTTCATGACTCATAATGTTCAGGTAGAGAAATTAAAAATAAAGTAAAAGTTATCTCACATCTCCACACAACTGCCCCCCCCCCATCTCCCCACTGTAGGAAAGATACAGGATTATCTCATCTGACATGGTCGTGAGAAGGGTTCAGGGTCATTTTAAATATTGTTAAACATATTGAACAAGCCTCGTCTGTTTCCATGCAATTAACCAAAAACAAACAGAATGTTGTCTCAACCTAAATCTATTAAGTTTTCCTCATGAACAACCTCCTTATCCTGTCCCCTTCTCAACCAATCAGCAATCAGCTCTCTCACTTCCTCCCCAAAGTGCTCATGTAATTGGCTGAAGTCATCCTTGAGTCCGGATTCAAACACAGACCACTCCCCCTGGGGAGGGGCGGGGCCACTGATGGGCACAACATTTGCGTTCCTCTTCGGCCAGAGTTTAGGGGACCTCTTATTGGTTGATTTGGAGGTAGTGGGTGGAGTTAAGAGCATCTGGTTGGTTTTCCAGCCAGCTGGGGGAGGGCCTCGTGTGGGAGGGGGAGTGGCTGAGGGCCAGAACACAGACTGGCCTGTTCTGACGGGGCCTGGGAGGGTGGAGGAACGCACTTTGGGGTCGTTCGGGAACGCTTTCATGGCCTCTGCAGAAGAAGAAGAAAAAGACACTGTAAGAACTTCCTGTATGGTCTGTCTGTCTCTCAGGCTTCTAACTGTCAACATGCCGGTCTCTCTCATAGCTGTCTGTCTGCCTCTACTGTCTGTCTGTACTCATGTTGACCAGTCTGTCTCTCACCCTTGTCTGTCTGTCACCCTGGTCTGTCTCTCCTCCCCCCCTGTCTCTCCTTCCCCCCGTCTCTCCTTCCTCCCTCCCTGTCTCTCCTCCCTCCCTCCCTGTCTGTCCTCCCTTCCTCCCTCCCTCCCTCCCTCCCTGTCCTCCCTCCCTCCCTCCTTGTCTGTCTGTCTGTCTGTCTGTCCTCCCTCCCTCCCTGTCTGTCCTCCCTCCCTCCCTCCCTGCCTGTCTGTCTGTCCTCCCTCCCTCCCTCCCTCCCTCCCTGTCTGTCTGTCCTCCCTCCCTCCCTCCCTGTCTGTCTGTCCTCCCTCCCTGTCTGTCTTCCCTCCCTCCCTGTCTGTCCTCCCTCCCTCCCTCCCTCCCTGTCTGTCCTCCCTCCCTCCCTCCCTGTCCTCCCTCCCTCCCTGTCTGTCTGTCCTCCCCCCTCCCTCCCTGTCTGTCCTCCCCCCCTGTCTCACCCATGTACTGTTTCTGCAGGTCCATCAGGAGCAGCTCCAGGTATCCGTGATGTGCAGTCAGCAGGGCTTTGATCCAGCCTTCCTGGGACAGCTGGTCCTCAGCTGCAAACTTGTATGTGCGCAGGCCTGGTCCGTCCCACACCAGGGAGAAGGCAAACTGCTCCTCTGACTCACACAGCTGCACAGCGCAGCCCTCCAGCACGATCACCCCCAGCAGAGCCCGGTCACCTGGTCTGTCCTGGTAGAACAGCAGGTTCCCCTTCAGAACAAACCAGCGCTTCTGATAGGACGTGTTCCTCTCCCCCTGGAACACACACGCACACGCGCACACGCACACACACGCACACACACACACACACACATGAAAGGCATGAGTCATCAGTCTTCCACTGGTGACAGGAACAAGCAATATAAACGGTCTTTGTTACTGATGGTGGTCTATTGTTACAATGTTTTTGTAAGGAAAATCTATTCAGATGGTTCCTAGTTTGACATTCTTTTGGATCCCTCAGTTTGTTGGGTAACACACCTTCTTGTACAGGTATCCCTCTTTATCCACAGGTGAGTCACAGGTTTGGAAATGTGTCAGGATCTTTCCATGAATCTTCATTTCATCATTTTAACTCAGCACACCAGCTGAACCTGAACACGGAAACTGGAAGTGATGCATCAGCTCCAATATAATCAATCATTCTTTCCTTTCTTTAACTTCTTTTTTCTTCTCCATAACCCTCTGAGCTCCCTCCACTACTACTGTCTGATCTGAATCCTGGAGGTTCAACAGTGACTCATGGATGTATTATATTAAGACCACACCCCCCACAGAATATTCAGAAACATTCTTACAAGATTAAATAAATTAGATTTAACTTGGTGCATTTTAAATGTGTCTTACTGTCTTACTAAGGTGATTTAAGTGCTAAACTCGTTAACATGGTATCTTACCTGCGCTTTAACCTGTTCGGTTCACCTGCAGTTTGTAAAACAGAAAAAGAAATTTAAACCTGTGATGCGTTCGAGAATATTTATAAATATCGATCTAAAATATTCATATTATATATTATTTATATCACTGTATTTGGATAATAAACTGTAGGTTCGTGTTAGTAATGAGATGTTATCTTTACTGTAGATATTTCCTCTTCCGTGTTCCAGATCAGTCTAGTTAAAACTACTTCTAAAGCGAATTGCCCCATAAAGTAATTATAGTACAATTATATCGTTTCTTCCCACAACAAAATGATCCAAATTAAAACACATACTTATAACCCTTCTACGGTACCAAAAAAATAAGCTGTTTACTGACCCGCGGAGCAAAGTGCAAAGTTCCTCTCCTGAACCTCCCCTGATGTTACTGCCTCCTCCTGGTCACCAGGTGCGCTTCTCCACATCACCAGCATCATGAAGGAGAGGGGTCTCCAATCCTGATCCTCAGGGGCCACTGTCCTGAAGGTTTTAGATGTTTCCCTGCTCCAGCACACCTGACTCTAATGAAGCTCTGGGGGAAGCCTGATGATTACAACAATGGTCCTTGAGGACCAGGATTAGTGAGCAGGGAAACATCTAAAACCTTCAGGACAGTGGCCCTCGAGGACCAGGATTGGAGACCCCTCATGAAGGGGATCAGAGCTCCAGGCCAGCAGCATCATGAAGAGCATCAGAGCTCCAGGCCAGCAGCATCATGAAGAGCATCAGAGCTCCAGGCCAGCAGCATCATGAAGAGCATCAGAGCTCCAGGCCAGCAGCTCTTACTGAGTGGCTGCTCTCACCGTAGCCTGGCAGAGACGTGTGATCCCCGGGAGAAAGAGCTCTTTGTCACGCTGCGCCTGGATCCTCCGTGTTTCTCTACAGCTCTGGTCTGCTACACATCACAGCCATGTCTCAGGATGAACAGCTGTAGTGTACCAGTAGTCCTGTAGTGGACTGGATCACTGGCAAATGGCCCAAAACATCTTTTCATTTTTATAGAAGAAATAAAACATTACATGTTTAATATAACAGATTCAATCTTTTTATATGAGATCTTATGTCATGAGATATACAAGTGTACTTCTTTCTGCAGATATATTAAGACTGTTTGTGCTAATTCACCTCCTAACCTGCAGGTAACTCAGATGCTGTTCCACTGGTCTGGTTCCTACAGGTCAGCAGTATCAGTCCACTCACTCAGACACTGAAACTGTTTATTCACCAGCAGGACACCAGAACAAGCCCTCAGTCTGCAGGGGACAGCTGGACAACCAGACTACATACATGCACTGCATAGATCTGACCTCTACCACATCTGACTGGACCTGTCTGTCTCTCACCCTGCTGTCTGTCTCTCACCCTGCTGTCTGTCTGGACCTGTCTGTCTCTCACCCTGCTGTCTGTCTCTCACCCTGCTGTCTGTCTCTCACCCTGCTGTCTGTCTCTCACCCTGCTGTCCGTCTCTCACCCTGCTGTCTGTCTGGACCTGTCTGTCTCTCACCCTGCTGTCTGTCTCTCACCCTGCTGTCTGTCTCTCACCCTGCTGTCTGTCTCTCACCCTGCTGTCTGTCTCTCACCCTGCTGTCTGTCTGGACCTGTCTGTCTCGCACCCTGCTGGCTGTCTGTCTGGACCTGTCTGTCTCTCACTCTACTGATCTACAAGTCATCATAATTTTGTCAATCAGTCTGACATCATCATCACATGTTCAGATCACATGTTCAGATCACATGTTCAGATCACATGTTCAGATCACATGTTCAGATCACATGTTCAGATCACATGTTCAGATCACATGTTCAGATCACATGTTCAGATCACATGTTCAGATCACATGTTCAGATCACATGTTCAGATCACATGTTCAGATCACATGTTCAGATCACATGTTCAGATCACATGTTCAGATCACATGTTCAGATCACATGTTCAGATCACATGTTCAGATCACATGTTCAGATCACATGTTCAGATCACATGTTCAGATCACATGTTCAGATCACATGTTCAGATCACATGTTCAGATCACATGTTCAGATCACATGTTCAGATCACATGTTCAGCACAGCAGCCTTCCATCATCATCACACCCAGGGCCGCTACATGTTCAGCCAGATACATTGTGGATCTTTCTAGGTGTGGCTGGTGTGATGTTCCCTCCACGCCTGCTGCAGCTGTAAAGTCTCTCCAGCGTGGATCTTCTGGTGCCTCTTCAGGTTCTCTCCTCTGCTGAAGCTCTTCCCACACTGCTGGCAGTAGTAAGGCTTCTCCCCAGTGTGAACCCTCTTGTGCTTCTTCAGGTCCCCTGCCTGCCTGAAGCTGCGTCCACACTGCAGGCAGCCGTACGGCTTCTCCCCGGTGTGGCAGCGCTGGTGGATCCTCAGGTTCCCCACACGGCTGAAGGTCTTCCCGCACACGAAGCACACGTGGGGCTCGTCCCTCCGGAAGATCTGCCGGCTCCTGCGGCCGTCCAGCGCGGCGCGGCCCGACCTGCTGAAGCTGAACCTCCGGCTGACAGGGGGCTGGCTGGGGTGCAGGTAGAACAGTCCATAGGGGGCGCCGCTGGAGGGGGACTTGGCTGCGTCGTGTCGGGCAGATCCGCAACTCAGATCGACGCCTCGGTCGTCGTCGGGCGGGGCGGAGGAAGGGGCGGAGGAAGGGGCGGAGCATTCAGGTGTCTCTGGTTCTGTTTTGATGACTGTCAAATTCAAGCTCAGAGGTGGGATCAGGAGGGAGGAGCTGGAGGGAGGTGCGCTGGGCGTGGTCACAGTCCTGATGGAGTCCCTGTCTGTTTTGATGACACGCAGTGCTGTGGGTGGGGCCAGGGGCGGGGCCAGGGGCGGGGGCGGGCTCTCCTCGCCGGGCTGAGGGGAGCTCCCAGGATGCACTGCGAGACTTTCAGGAACCAGACTGAATTTACACTCTGACTCGACCAGGACAACATCCTGCTCTTTCCTGTAAAGTTCCTGTGTGGGGGTGAAGGTGTGTTCCTGTGTGGGGGTGAAGGTGTGTTCCTGTGTGGGGGTGAAGGTGTGTTCCTGTGTGGGGGTGAAGGGGTCAGGCTGTGTGGGGGTGAAGGGGTCAGGCTGTGTGGGGGTGAAGGGGTCAGGCTGTGGAGGGTCTAGTTCCAGCCTCCAGGTGGGCTCCTCGTGTTTCCTCTCAGTAGATGATCCTCTCCCTCCTGACACTGGGAAGGGAGGTGAGCAAACTGTAACATCACAGGGAAGAAAGGGGGTTAAAGCAGATTCAGTTACTCATTAAAACCCAGGAGACGCTCTAGATCAGGGGTCACCAACCCTGGTCGTCAGGGGCCACTGTCCTGAAGGTTCTAGATGTTTCCCTGCTCCAGCACACCTGACTCTAATGAAGCTCTGGGGGAAGCCTGATGATTACAATCAGGTGTGCTACAGCAGAGAAACCTCTAAAACCTTCAGGACAGTGGTCCTTGAGGACCCGGATTAGTGACCCCCTGCTGTAGATCCCTGTAACACACACACACACACACACACACCTGCACTCTGGCTTTTCAGCTGCTCCTGCAGTTCCTGAACTCTTCTCTTCAGACAGTCGTTCTCTCTCAGGGTTCTGGAGGTTTTGTCTTGATACTCTGACACCGTCTCCTTCACCACGTCTAGAACCTCATGGACCGCTACGGTCAGAAGCCGCGCCACACGCGCGTTCAGACGCTCCAGCTTAGACATCCTGAAGAAAGAACACGTGAGTTAGGGTCCAAACAGAAGTGTTATACTGATGTCAGGGTTCACATGTAGATCTCTAAGGTCTGGCTGTTGTTCAGGTGCAACACAGGTGTCTACGACCGGAACACATACTGATATTTTACAAGCTAAAATAACGTTGTATTCCAAGAGGTAGCATTTAGGTCTGCGGTTCATCTGTACATCAGTGTGTCTGGATATGATGTCTGTGTGTCTGGATATGATGTCTGTGTGTCTGGATATGATGTCAGTGTGTCTGGATATGATGTCAGTGTGTCTGGATATGATGTCAGTGTGTCTGGATATGATGTCAGTGTGTCTGGATATGATGTCAGTGTGTCTGGATAGGATGTCTGTGTGTCTGGATATGATGTCTGTGTGTCTGGATATGATGTCAGTGTGTCTGGATATGATGTCAGTGTGTCTGGATATGATGTCTGTGTGTCTGGATATGATGTCTGTGTGTCTGGATATGATGTCTGTGTGTCTGGATATGATGTCTGTGTGTCTGGATATGATGTCTGTGTGTCTGGATATGATGTCTGTGTGTCTGGATATGATGTCTGTGTGTCTGGATATGATGTCAGTGTGTCTGGATATGATGTCTGTGTGTCTGGATATGATGTCTGTATGTGTCTGGATATGATGTCAGTGTGTCTGGATATGATGTCTGTGTGTCTGGATATGATGTCAGTGTGTCTGGATATGATGTCTGTGTGTCTGGATATGATGTCTGTGTGTCTGGATATGATGTCTGTGTGTCTGGATATGATGTCTGTGTGTCTGGATATGATGTCTGTATGTGTCTGGATATGATGTCTGTGAGGATGTCGATATTCCAGTTTCCTCATCCTCATTCCAGTTTCCTCATCCTAACCAGCTGACAGCGACACCTCCCTTGACAGGTGAAGGTTAACTTACTGACTGACTTGTTTGACTCCTGGTTAACAACACGTGACAAGGTTCCCATCGATGCTAGCTGGACTTGAGATGAAACACTTTCCTGGAATATCATCTTACCTTTGGTCTTCTTTGCTTGTTCCACTATGTTGTTGTGGACAGATAGGAAGCTAGCTAGCTTAGCAGGCTCACTTTGGCTGGCTAGCTTCTGACAGTCTGGCAAAATACCTTCAGTAAGTGAAGCTAAATTAACAAGTCCATTGTCCGGACCTTTAGGTAAGGTGAACAAAAGTAATGTTCAAGTTGCCTTTGATCAAACCCCTAAAACTCTGTAGATGAGCAATTTCTCGACCCAAATTCACCAGCAGGGTTCGACTCCTAAACAAAGCAAGACGAAACAGCACATGATGACATCACTTCCGGTGAAGCAAGACACGGCTTCAGAATAAAGGTTTCTAGGAACATATCTTTTCTTCTTCATTACATTCACAAATAAGAGACAGAGATATTTTAGAATGTTTAATACAAAATAATCCACCGGACCATAGATCATATTATGCATAACATCATACAGAATTATATTATTTTGTAATTAAGACAAAAATTTTAGATTAGTGTCATGCTGTCAACACCAAATGCAGAAATCCATGCTTGCTGAGAAGTATTATTTTTACATTTAGCAGACACTCTTATCCAGAACTAGATAATAAGTCATTAAAACAGTACAAAAATTTCTTTTATAAAAAGAAACAGTATATTGATAATGTAATAAGTTAAACATCTAAGGCAGTACATGACAGACTTTCAAACCAGACATGAAACCTTCAACATCACTGGATCATCATCCAACACTGATGTGTCTGATGATATGGATCCTCTGGTGTTTCTTTAGGTGACTGGACTGACTGAAGGTTTTCCCGCACTGCTGGCATCCGTACGGTCTCTCCCCAGTATGAACCCTCTTGTGTTTCTGCAGGTTTCCAGCATGGCTGAACCTGCGTCCACAGTGCAGGCAGCAGTATGGCTTCTCCCCAGTGTGGCAGCGCTGGTGGATCCTCAGGTTCCCCACACGGCTGAAGGTCTTCCCACACACCACGCAGGTGTGGTTCTCCTCTGGCCGCGGCTGCAGCCTGCTCCTCCTGGCGTCCTGGACCAGCTCTGGGTGACACTCGAAGGGAAACGTGTCTACGAAGGTGTTGAGGCCCTCAGCGTTGATGTAGTGGACGATGCCCTGCATGTCCGGGTGGCTGTTCAGGGGCTCCAGGACACAGTCATTGTGAGCAGCACTGCTGTCAGAGTCACCACAGTTCTCGTAGAAGCGGCTGTGAGCCGTGGAGTCGGGCCCCCTGGATTCTGGCCCCCTGGAGTGGGGCCCCCTGGGGTCGGCCCCCACCGGCTGCTCCAGCTGCTCCGGCTCTGTCTTGATGCTGCTCGCAGCTAAAGCAGGGAGAGGGGGGGAGGGGCTGGGAGCAGGCAGGCTGAACACGTCTCCAGAGTGGACAGACTCTCCGTCTCCAACCGGACGAGACATGTAGACGGTCAGGGCCGCGTCAGTCACCCTCGGCAACCCCTCGGGGGGGAGATCACTGCTGTGATTGGCTAACGTCAAGGTGACGTTGCACTCTGTGAAGGGGTCCTGTTCTACCGACAGACGTGGTTCCTCATCGCTCTCTTTCTCGTTCAGTTCCTGCTTGTGTGTGTTGAGTTGAGGCTCCACATCCTCCCTCAGCCTGCTGTGATGAGCCTCCTGCTGGGTTTTAGCCAGAGGGACAGAGAGAACTGTCTGATGCTGAGCTGTGGATGAGAGCTAGAGTTATACCCAACACACACCTCAACACAGTGGCCCATGTTTACAGTAAATCCTTGTTAATACTTCACCTTCTCCTTCCTTGACCTTGTCCTGCAGTTCCTGCAGTCTTCTCCTCAGACTCTCGTTCTCTCTCTGGGTTCTGGCTGTTTTCTCCTGGTACTCAGACACCGTCTCCTTCACCACCTCCAGAACCTCGTTCACAGCCACCGTCAGTAGTTTAGCCACACGGGCGTTCAGGCGGTCAATCTTCGACATGATTCTGGGTTAAACTAAACAGACCAGTGTTATTCTGTGGTTGAACCAGATCCTCACGATATCTTAACACAGCTAACATGGAGCCATCTTGAACACTCGATAGGTAGTACTAATCACATTCAACGCTAGAAAACAGCTCACTTGTTGTCGGTAATTTCAGTCAAACTCCGTCTTTGAAGTATTTTAATATTAGCTGCTATGAAGCCGACAGTAATAACATGTAAACATACAGTTTAACAGATCCTCCTTTATAAAGAGTCCAGCTGCTGCAGACTCACACAGGAGTGTTTTGATGTGAAGGTGTTGCGTCATTTCCGTTATGTGGCGGAAAGTGTCGACGATCGGCGACAAGAACAGATCTGAGAACCATCTGGAAGACTAAACCCAGCCGAGCAGGCCCATCATCTGAGGTGTTAGTTAGCTGGTGGAGGAACCGCTTTCAGCTTCCTGAAATGTCACTTCCTGCCTTCTAAAGCAGCCTATGGCTGTTCATCATAGACATAAAGACTCTTTATAATGTCTATGGTTCATCAGACCTGCAGGTACTTGAAGCATGAAAAACATGAATTAAAACAGTATACTGGTAGTATTCTACTAGTCAAAGCTCATAGGTTAGAACAGTAAAACTAAGGGCTGATGTAGTCAAAGTGTAACTGGATATAATGACAGAAGACAGTTGATTTGCTCTTGAATCAGAAGCAACAATATATTTTTCTTCTGAAAACATTTTATTTGGTAGTTTAGGCAAGATGTGTATGCATGACATCATCAATACAGCCTAAACATGTCAAGTTAAGCAACAGTAACGACGCTAAGCTCATCTTCTACCAGCCTTTTAATACAATTCATCTTTATGTGACACCTTGATTTTGTTAATAGCCCAACCACACCTCTTTAAATAAAGGATGATCTTTCAGGGGTCATCGTAAGTCTGCCTCACTGTGAGTGAGCTGGTGTTTTTTGAAGTTACTGGAGTGGCTGAAGCGTTTCCCACACAGATCGCAGCCGTACGGTCTCTCTCCTGTGTGGTAGCGCTGATGAATCTTCAGGTATCCTGATTGGCTGAACCTCTTCCCACACACAGAGCAGCAGTAGGGTTTCTCCCCAGTATGAACTCTCTTGTGCTTCTTAAAGTCTCCTGCATGGCTGAAACTGTGACCACACACCTGACAGCAGTACCGCTTCTCTCTACTATACTGTCTCTGGAACATTCTTAAGCCTCCTGCTTCTCCACAGGAGTTCCTGTATGGGCGGAGCTTGTGCTGCAGGTCGTACCTGGCCCCTCCCCCATCATGCTCCCTTCCTGCCCCCAGGGAGCCATCGTCTCCAGGGCAAGGCCCCCCAGAACCGTTCTCAGGTGGAGAAAAGTACATGAGATGATGGGTGCCCAGGCTGTCCTGGAAGGGCACCTGGAGGTGTAGAGTGTGGCTGGAGCCATGATACAGTGTGTCTGGGGGGGGATACACAGAGAAGTCCTCAGGTTCTGTCTTGACCACAGTCAGGAGGGGAGGAGAACCCAGCCTGTGTTGGGTAGAGGACAGTGGGTCTGGTGAGGCCTCTGTAATGTCAGTGTCCAGGGAAGCTTGACCCTCTGTTTTAAGGTGATCCTCAGTGTAATGCAGTATATGATCTGCTGTCTGTGAAGCCTCCTCCTCTGGGCTTCTTGTTGGTGCCAACATCCTCCACAGAGACGAAGAGGCAGATTCCAACTGTTTGTCGACATCACCATGACAATCTGCTGATAGGATCACGGGGATCTCGTCGTCAGATTCAATGATCTCGATGTCCTCGTCTATGGGCAGTGGTCTTTCCTGTTTACATGGCAGTTTCACTTGCGTTTTCTCAGGATCGCAGGTCAGCATCAAAGCTCCTGTGGAAATATGAGTCTGTTAGTGCAAAAGGAGGGAGAGAGACTATCCAGTTGAAGTGCTGTAGACTGGACTCACCTGGGTTTGGTCTCTGTACATGGTCCTCCAGGTCCTGAACTCTTCTCTTCAGACTCTCTGGGTTTGGTCTCTGTACATGGTCCTCCAGTTCCTGCACTCTTCTCTTCAGACTCTCGTTCTCTCTCAGGGTTCTGGCTGTCTTGTCCTGATACTCTGACACCGTCTCTCTCACAGCCTCCAGGACTTCATGTACGGCTGCTGTAAGAAGCTTGGCCACTCGGGCATTCAGACGATCTACTTTAGACATCCTTCAGTTACATCTGATGCAGGGCCAGACTCAATATCTTAAATGTCTAACCTCTGTAACCGATAAGACACACGCCAGGCATTAAAGAAGGCTTTAGTGTCCCATTATTACCCACATTAGAGCTTTACTAACTGGCTCGATTTGACAAACCACCACGAGAAACAAGTTACTGGTGAACCAGCTCGGCTGCAGATTCAACGCTGCTTACAAATGATCTTTTCCAAATAGATGACAAACGGTTTAAGATTTCTAAATGCAAAACATTCCACCTCCTTAAACACATCAGGATTTGTTTAAAAACGTGTGACTCGATGTCCTTAGAAACTCAAATACTTAGAACCATAGAACAACACCGAGGATCTTCTTCAGAGCTCTGCCGTGTGATAAGGGACCTCAGGGTGTGTTACTGCCCCCTAGCGGCCCCACACACAGCAGCGGGCTGCAGGCTGGTAATGAAGTCCTCACAGTGTTACTGACTCATGTTCCTCACTTTATTAATTGTGTAGCTTTGCTGCCTCACATCAGATCACGAGCTCCAGAGTCACGTTTTGCCTCTCATCACAACAGATTTACCATCACTAACTCATAAAAAGTGCATGAAGATATATTTAGGTATCATTCTTTTTTCTCTTCTCTTCCAACAACATAAATATTTTTTTTTATACAAACATAAACATTCAAAGCAAAAACAAACATTCATGTCTGGATAGGCATTTATAAAAAATAAAAACCCCTCATAAACTCAGAAAACTGTACACTGCATGACACCCTCAAGGCTTCCTCCCCCTCCTCAGGGCTGCCCCCCCTCCCCAGCCGTGTCTTCAAACAGGCTCAGCAGGTTCTTGGGTTCGAAGCTGGCTCGTGGGAGTGGCTCCTGGAGGACCCAGTTGCGGGCTGGCCTGCAGGAGGATCGTGAGGAGGGCAGCTGAGTGGGAGAGGCCAGGGAGCCCTCCAGAACCAGGCTGGGCTCTCTGGAGACACGGGACCCAGAGGAGTGGAGGCTGGAGGGGGTGTGTGTGAGGCTGTGTGTGAGGCTGTGTGTGGGGGTGAGGAGGTGACAGGAGTGTGGGGGGGTGCTGGCAGGGCTGAGGGGCCGGGAGGGGGAGGCTGGGAGAGGGGTGGACGTGCTTCCAGCTGAAAGACGAGACTTCACTCTGTTGAATGAGCAACATGTTGGAATGAAATGTTGAGCCACAGTAAAACACACACAGGGTCTTTATATGAACAGGTGCCAGCTGGTGGCTAACAAAGTAACTCTCCGATCTCCTAACATGCTCCAGCAGCTGACACCAGAGGGAGGTGTGCATGGGGGTGTACCTCTGAGAGAAGGTGGGTGAGAGCTCCAGGTCCAGCCCCCCAGGGAGGAACACCAGGTCTTCATCCAGGCTGCCTGCGTCTGTGAGCATGATGCTGGGGGGCAGGGCCAGCTGGCTGTCCCCCCTGCTCCTGGGGGGGGTGCTGGGGGCCGAGGACCCCCACCCAGGCAGGGGCAGGCGGGAGATGAGGCCCCAGCAAGACAACATCACCGCCTGGAGGAGGACAGAGCAGCGTGTACACACTAAGAACTGGACTGTGTGTGTGTGTGTGTGTGTGTGTGTGTGGGGGGGAGTTCTGATGCTGCTCCTGCAGGATGAGGGGAGAGCAGGAGGAGGAAGAGCAGGAGGAGGAAGAGCAGGAGGAGGAAGAGCAGGAGGAAGAAGAGCAGGAGGAAGAAGAGCAGGAGGAGGAAGAGCAGGAGGAGGAAGAGCAGGAGGAGGAAGGGAGAGCAGGAGGAGGAAGAGCAGGAGGAGGGAGTCTGGCTGAGCGTACCTGGCAGCAGGACAGCAGGGTGAGCAGAGCCTCCTGGAGGAGCAGAGAGGCCTGGCGTCTCCACCTGCGCCTCCTGACAGCGGGGAGGGAGAGCAGCTTGGCCACGGAGGCCCTGGAGCCGGGCTCTGGAGCCAGCATCATCTGCAGCACCACCTGCAGCTCACAGGACAAGCCTGGCCAGAGGAAGGGGCAGGAGCCAAGATGGCGTCAGGAGCCAAGATGGTGTCAGGAGCCAAGATGGTGTCAGGAGCCAAGATGGTGTCAGGAGCCAAGATGGTGTCAGGAGCCAAGATGGTGTCAGGAGCCAAGATGGTGTCAGGAGCCAAGATGGCGTCAGGAGCCAAGATGGCGTCAGGAGCCAAGATGGTGTCAGGAGCCAAGATGGTGTCAGGAGCCAAGATGGTGTCAGGAGCCAAGATGGCGTCAGGAGCCAAGATGGCGTCTGCAGTGTGAGTGTGTCTGCGGTGCTGAGGCGTGTGTTCTTACCGCTGGTGCAGTGGGAGGGCAGACAGCCTTGTCGCAGCTGCTGCCAGCCCTCCCCTCCTTTAGGCAGCTCCATGTTGCAGGCCAGCTCCAGGATGGACACCCCCAGGCTGCCGGGCACACGTCAGCACACAGTGAGGGGGGGGGACATCTCTAACAGCAGCAGGAGCTGGACTGGTCAGTCTCATCAGGACTGACAGGGTTTCAGAGGCTCACCTGAAGACATCAGCAGCAGGACTGTACTGCCCCTTCAGCAGCTCTGGAGCCATGTACCTGGGGTCCCCCTCCTGGGGGTCCTGTCTGTCTAGGGGGTCCTGTCTGTCTAGGGGGTCCACCCCCTCCTGGGGCCCCGCCCCTGGTCGCCCGGCCCCGCCCTCCCAGCCCGGCAGCTCCAGCAGCAGGCCGAAGTCTCCCAGCTTGAGGCGCCCGGAGCGGCTGAGGAACACGTTGGCAGGTTTGAGGTCCAGGTGAGCGTATCCCTGGGAGTGCAGGTGCTGCAGCGCTGACAGGAGGTCACACAGGTACGCCCACGCCTCATCTGGGGAACAAGGGCACCCTGGGGTCACACTGGGAGAAGGGGGACAAACTGGGGAGGGTGAGGGGGGTTTGGACAGACTGACCTGGGGAGGGTGGGGGGCTGGGCAGACTGACCTGTGGAGGGGGAGGGGCTTGGCAGACTGACCTGTAGAGGGGGAGGGGCTGGGCAGACTGACCTGTGGAGGGGGAGGGGCTTGGCAGACTGACCTGTAGAGGGGGAGGGGCTGGGCAGACTGACCTGTGGAGGGGGTTGGGACAGACTGATCTGTAGAGGGGGAGGGGCTTGGCAGACTGACCTGTGGAGGGGGGCTTGGCTTCAGCGTGCAGCAGCAGGGTGGTGCAGCACAGCTCAGTCTGGATGTAGAGCCGGCCTCCCTCCTCCCAGGCAGCCACGAAGCCCAGGATGTGAGGGTGGGGGCAGAGACGCTCGTGCCACCGGGCCTCCCGCACGCTCCGGTTCCGCTCGCTGGTGCCACGGAAACGCTGGACGGAGCGCTTGACAGCGTAGTGTCGTCCGTCCAGGAGGCTGAGGACCTGGGGGGGGCAGCAGAGACATCCTGTCATCACATCCTGTCATCACATCCTGACATCACAGCCTGACATCACATCCTGTCATCACATCTCCAGCAGTGTGGCAGCTCACCTTGTACACCTCCCCAAAGGAGCCTCGACCCAAGAGACCCAGGTTGGTGAAACACTGGCTAAAGAACGACTGGGGCTTGCTGGGGTCGTACAGGGAGGCCTGGGGGGGGGCCTGGAGGAGGGAGCGGGACAGGGGGGTCCAGGGGGAGGGGGGGCGCTGGGGGAACACCCGGCTCAGGGGGGGGCAGCCCTTGGAGGGGGGCCGGGGGGGCAGGGAGTGGCAGTGGAGGGCAGGAGGTGAGAGAGAAGAGCTGGAGGATGAGGAGAAGAAGAGGCATCGTTTCTTGAGGGAGAAGGACTGCTCTGCCTGGGAGAAGTGAGCAGGGAGGGGCAGAGGGGTGGTGGCCATCTTGGTGTCCAGAGACACAGACATGATGAGGCCTGGAGGAAGGAGGGAAACATCAGATCCTGAGATGTACAGAGTCACTAGTGGAGACTTTGGACTACGAAACAGGAACATATAACAGAATACTTGTATTTACCAGTTTGTTGTCTCATTTAATTATCGTACCGCCCACATCTGTGTCCTTCTACTGGGTCCTGATGTTTGAAGTTAGAAGGAAAATACAGTCAGTTACATGTCTTAGTATGTCAGGGAAAACATTGAAAGTACAGAGATAGTTACCCAAGAATGAGGGTATATAATATTATACATATTATAATATATATTCCATAACGTTCTAAGTGCACATGACATATATCGGATAAACTTGGGTTGTAATGTCACCAACTTATTTTAACATAAACGAGTTGAACATTGTCGAGTTAGCTAATTTGGCTATCTAGATAGCGAATGTTTGTTTGTTGACAGCTCACTTAAGTTTCCTGTTATTATTCACCATTTCACATAAGAAGTAACACAAACAAACCTGACATCCTTCCACAGCGTGTTTAAGAGTAGAAACCCAGAAAGAAAATCACAAAGTTGTGTTTCAGTTAGACGGAGGGTCTTCTTGTTCCAAAGCAACGTTTTTAGACGGGCTCCTTCACTCTAAACAGCTCGCGCCAAATTACGAACTCTGTGGCTCTGTGGCTCGTGAACTCATTGTGCGCGCGTGCGCAGCTGTGGCTCGTGAACTCATTGCGCGTGCGTGCGCAGCTGTGGCTCGTGAATCCAGAGTCTTCCTGTTGTCACTGCTGCGCAGGCGCAGTGCAGTCTGACGGTGGTGAGGCAACTGGCTAAACTAACCAGCTAACAAACCTCTTGACATGGTGAGTTTACTAATGTTCTGTTCTTCAGCCTAATATCCTCTGTTTATAACGGGGTTTATCTTCTATATCTTAAAGTTGTATTTTTGTCATTGTTTTTGTGAACGGCCACTCTGCTTAGCTTAGTAACAATCAGTTAGCTAGCTAGCAACAAGCTAAACCAGTTATCCAGAATGCTAACTTGAGCACCGCTAAGATACCAGCAAACAAACATAAAGGACTGTTAAACTGAAGCAGCCATCCTACTTCTTCATAATTACATATCCTTGGTTTGCCTAGATAGCAGGGTTTTCCCTAACCCTAACCCTAGATAGCAGGGTTTTCCCTAACCCTAACCCTAGATAGCAGGGTTTTCCCTAACCCTAACCCTAGATAGCAGGGTTTTCCCTAACCCTAACCCTAGATAGCAGGGTTTTCCCTAACCCTAACCCTAGATAGCAGGGTTTTCCCTAACCCTAACCCTAGATAGCAGGGTTTTCCCTAACCCTAACCCTAGATAGCAGGGTTTTCCCTAACCCTAACCCTAGATAGCAGGGTTTTCCCTAACCCTAACCCTAGATAGCAGGGTTTTCCCTAACCCTAACCCTAGATAGCAGGGTTTTCCTCATAAGTTAGCTGGCGTTGGTTCCTCACTTGATAAGATTGTAGCAGCAGCAGCTGGTATCATGTCAATACATGCAGCTGTAGTCTGACACAAGCAGGGTAGCAGCTGGAGATGACACTGAGATGACATTTAAATACTGTTTCATACACACACACAGTATGTTGTTCATGTTAGGATCCCCAGATCCGCTACTGACCCATCAAAGGGTCAAAACAAGTCAGATAACTGGACAGTATCTTCACATCATCCACCACTGACAGCTTCCTCTCTTCCTCCTCTTCTTCAGGATGTGTTCTTGATGATCAGGCGTGGGAAGATCACGATCTTCACCGATGCTAAGGAGTCCACCACAGTGTACGAGCTGAAGCGCATCGTGGAGGGGATTCTGAAGAGAGCACCAGAGGAGCAGAGACTCTTCAAGGTGACTGTGAACGCTCAGCTTCAGCTGGGCAGAGGAGAGGGTCTGGTTCCCCCTGGATCAGCTGGATCCTCCAGAGCCTTCATACTGATGCAGCATGTTACTTTGACCCCAACTACAAAATCTGTTAAACAGTCTCAGTAAGTTGGTAATTGACTTGTAACTGTTCATCTCTGCCCCCTCTCTGCCCCCTCTCTGCCCCCTGTCTGCCCCCTGTCTGCCCCCTCTCTGCCCCCTGTCTGCCCTCTGTCTGCCCCCTCTCTGCCCCCTGTCTGCCCCTGTCTGCCCCCTGTCTGCCCCCTGTCTGCCCCCTGTCTGCCCCCTGTCTGCCCCCTGTCTGCCCCCTGTCTGCCCCCTGTCTGCCCCCTGTCTGCCCCCTCTCTGGCCCCTCTCTGCCCCCTGTCTGCCCCCTGTCTGCCCCCTCTCTGCCCCCTGTCTGCCCCCTGTCTGCCCCCTCTCTGCCCCCTCTCTGCCCCCTGTCTGCCCCCTGTCTGCCCCCTGTCTGCCCCCTCTCTGCCCCCTCTCTGCCCCCTGTCTGCCCCCTCTCTGCCTCCTGCAGGATGACCAGGTTTTGGATGACAGTAAAACCCTGGGAGACTGTGGCTTCACCAACCAGACTGCTCGTCCCCAGGCTCCTGCTACAGTAGGACTGGCCTTTCGTACTGGAGGTACGTATGCTGGAACTGAGCTGTGATGCTCTGAAACTCTGTTGGGCCTCACAGTACTTGCCTGCTCACTGTCCAACTCCTCCCCCCCCCCCCCCCCAGATGAGTCGTTTGAGCAGCTGCAGGTGGAGTCGTTCTCCAGCCCTCCAGAACTCCCAGACGTGATGAAGCCCCAAGACTCTGGCAGCACAGCCAACGAACAAGCTGTGCAGTGATGATGATGGAGGAGGAGGAGGAGGAGGAGGAGGAGGGTTGTGGAGGAGTGGTGGTAAAGGAGGAGGTGGGGTAGGAGAGGAGAGATGGAGGGGTGTGGAGGAGGAGGGGGAGGGGGTGGGAGTAGAGGGGGGGTAGGAGGGAGTGTAGAGAAGGAAGGGTGTGGAGGAGGAGGAGGGGGGGGGGTGAGGTGGGAGAGGGGGGGAGGTGGTAGAGGGGGGGAGGGAGAGGATAGGTAGAATGGACTGGTAGAATGAGCAGCAGGAGGAGGGGTGGGTGTAGTAGGCTGTCGTGGGGAGGGGGGGGGGGGGTGATATTGAACGGCAGCATAGAGGAAGTGAACTATAAATAGAGCTGATTTCCAGAATGGGGTTGGACATGATAGAGAATCAATCCAGGCCAAGTTCCCTTCACCCTGCCAGAGGCTCCCTTCACCCTGCCAGAGGCTCCCTTCACCCTGCCAGAGGCTCCCTTTACCCTGCCAGAGGCTCCCTTCACCCTGCCAGAGGCTCCCTTCACCCTGCCAGAGGCTCCCTTCACCCTGCCAGAGGCTCCCTTCACCCTGCCAGAGGCTCCCTTCACCCTGCCAGAGGCTCCCTTCACCCTGCCAGAGGCTCCCTTCACCCTGCCAGAGGCTCCCTCACTCATACTGACGTGCTTCTTCAAAGATGATGCTTTTTGACCTGGGTCTCTCTCTGCTTCTCCCTCAAGGCCCTCGCCTCAACAGGCTGCAAGCCAGTCAGCTCAGTGTCAGCGTGCTGGTGTGAGAGTGGCTCTGTCTGTGTGTGTGTGTGTGTGTGTGTGTAGATTATTATAATTTACCTGTAATCCAGCTAGGTTGTGTTTGTGTAGCGGAAGGACTGTGCATGGGAGTGATGAAGCTGCTGAAACCCGCATGATTCAACCCAAACATTAAAAAACCCAGAAGCCTCAATTCCCCCCCCCTCCATGTTGGCTGCTCTCCTAGCTTGTGTCCCTCCATGTTTGCCTCCCTTATTCAGCAGATGTTGGGCAGAGTCTCTGCTGGGTCAGACACATGCTGGTGTCTTTCTCATGTCTGGAGATGACATCATCATCACAGGGACTTTAGTCTGGACTGATTCTACCTTTCTATTGTTTTGTTTCTTTGCACTGACACCAAAGGGCAGGGAGCTCTTCTCAGACAGGAGGTCCAGTTGGTTGAGATCATTATTTTAAGGACATACTTTGTTTTTTGGGAGGGAGGGAGGGATATTTAAAGAGCATGTCCTCTGTGAGAGAGGCCTGTGGTTGGACTCTGGGGTTGTTGGGCATCTGTGCTTCCCATCTCATGTCCTCCCTGGTAACATACACACCTGTAACTGTGAGCTTAATAAAGTTTTTTTTTTTCTCTTTTTTTTTTTTACAACTTGCTTCTACTGTGTTTATTCAAGAGCGTTCATAAGTGTGTGTTCTTAACAAGTGTGTGTTCTTAACAAGTGTGTGTTCTTAGCAAGCGGTGGATACGGATTCGTAAAGCTAACTGAACGTTAATCTTATCCCAACAGCTCTTTAGACTACATTTCCAAATCGCCAAATTTAGTATTCCAAATATGGCCTAGGAATGCAGAAGGTGACGTCATGTGTCGGAGTAATGATCTAACTGCGCCTCCCTGGGGTGAGGTCCGGAGGCAGCCTGCAGGAAGAGGGCCGCCCCTCCTGATCATCCAGCCTGCAGGAAGAGGACTGCCCCTCCTGATCATCCAGCCTGCAGGAAGAGGACTGCCCCTCCTGATCATCCAGCCTGCAGGAAGAGGGCCGCCCCTCCTGATCATCCAGCCTGCAGGAAGAGGACTGCCCCTCCTGATCATCCAGCCTGCAGGAAGAGGACCGCCCCTCCTGATCATCCAGCCTCCTGGAGGAAGACAGCCCCTCCTGATCATCCAGCCTGCAGGAAGAGGGCCGCCCCTCCTGATCATCCAGCCTGCAGGAAGAGGACTGCCCCTCCTGATCATCCAGCCTGCAGGAAGAGGACTGCCCCTCCTGATCATCCAGCCTGCAGGAAGAGGGCCGCCCCTCCTGATCATCCAGCCTGCAGGAAGAGGACTGCCCCTCCTGATCATCCAGCCTGCAGGAAGAGGACCGCCCCTCCTGATCATCCAGCCTCCTGGAGGAAGACAGCCCCTCCTGATCATCCAGCCTGCAGGAAGAGGACCGCCCCTCCTGATCATCCAGCCTCCTGGAAGAGGGCCGCCCCTCCTGATCATCCAGCCCTGCTGGCGGATAACGGGATCAGCGCCGACAGAAAGCCCGTTACTGCCAGACTGGTCATGTGATGGGAAACTAAAGATCTCCTTCAATAGACAATAACAGCAAAATCGCTCATGCTGTTCAAAATCAAGAGGATCAGAGTCCTGTGAGATATCATGGATAATCTGGGTATGTATTCTAACATGTCGTTGTTCCTGGAGATGGGGTGGAGTACAGGAGGGACTGAGCCAGATTAAAACTCTGTTTTCTCTTTCCAACATGCTTGAATCCGACATTTTGATGATAAAAAAACACTATCTAAATGTTTAGTCATCGGTTTCATTGATTATCTATTGACGAAGAAAAACGACACACAAATAATTGTTAAACACAATGAAAATAATGACCAAATGGCCCGTTTCACAATCAAGTTTGTGCTTTGATTAGTTTATATTATTACCATATTAAGGCATAACCCAGATGTTAGAACTTTCTCGAATGAGGTTTCAGTACCATGAACTACATCTGCTGAAGTTTACAGCGAGTTTGGTTGTTTTTCACTGTTGACAGAAATATCTGTTTCATTAAAACCTGATTTTTTAAATAGTGGGATTCTGAAATGTGTGTGTGTGGGCACTGTGGGGGGAGAGAGAGGGAGAGGTCAAGCAAGCAACAGGAAAAGCTCAATTTGGGGTGTTTTTGGTGTCTGTAACAGGAACAGAGCTAGTTTAGCAGGAGATGGGTTGTTGGTCAGAACAGAGTCTCCAACAGGAACCACTAACTCAATCCATGTTCTGTAATTAGGTTTAGTCGCCCCACAGCCGGTCCTGCAGTCTATATTAGTCTGGAAGGATGAGGTGTGATTGGATTCCTGAAAATCTGTCATCTTTCATTCAACAGTCTGCTCAGCGAGGAGTGTGACTGTTGTTAACAGACGAGTCTTTTACAGCTTGTTCTCCTCTCCAGCGATAAACAGACAGAAAAGTGATCAGTGTGTCTGTCCTGAGAGACAGAAGCAGCTCTGCCAGAGGCCTTCAGCCCAGCATGGGAGCTCGCTCTGGGCCAGAGAAGCCCTGAAATAGCCCTGGGGAACTAACTGCTGTTTGGAAAGCCACAAAGTTATATGAAAATAGAAGACTTTGTGCACCAGAGACAAAACACAGCAGTCAGTTGTGTTGCTTTAGTCAGGCGCTCAGCTTGTGAATGTGCAGAGTTCAGACTGGTAAAGGCTGTGCTCAGACAGCAGCAGGAATGTCTACATCTGGATTGGATTGCACATCAAGGCTGAGTTGCTGGGTGACTGCTGGTGTGTTTGTCAAACAGACCCTCCATGTTTATGTTGGTGTGTTTATGCTGTTGTCGGTCCTCCAGCCTGACCAGAGCTTCAGCCTGACCAGAGCTTCAGCCAGCCCAGCCCTGGAACACACCAGACCTACACTAACACTCAGATCTAAATATGGGCATAACTCCCATTCAGAGAACTTCAGCTCCATATATGAGCAGTCCAGTCACTTAAGTATGTGTGTAAGAGAAAGAGAGATAGGGAGCGAGAGAGGGAGGAATGGAGGGAGAGAGATGGAGAGAGAGACAGAGGAAGGAAGAGAGAGAGAGAGAGGAGGGAGGGTGAGAGAGAGAGAAAGTGTGTGAGTTTGAGGGTGAGTCAGGGTCTCTCCACATGTTTGAGGGTGAGTCACCATGGGGCAGCTCTGACTGCAGGGCCACATTCCTGCCAGGGGTGAGGGGGGAGGGGGAGGGAAGGGAGGGGGAGGGCTGAGGGAGGGCTGAGTGAGTGGTGATGGAGGGGTTATGGTTAGGGTTAGGTTTAGAGGGGAGAGGGTGAGGGAAGGGTGTGGTTGAGGGAGGGGTGAGGGAGGGTTGAGGGAGGGGTGAGGGAATACTGCTGGTATAATGCAGAGTCACTTTCCTGCCCTCCTAGTTGAGGGTGACATCTGAAGTCTTCCTCTGGTTTCCTTCTGAAACTAAAGAGATAGCAGACTTACATGTCGAGATGTTCTGAAAGGGACTTTGCTACGTTAGGCATGTGATGTGTGTACAGTTCCCGCTTTCTCTTGTCTTCTTATTGGTCAGTTTAACCTTCCATCTTATTTGCCCGCCTCTTTTTGCCCTCTGTGCTGTACCTGATTGGTGTTTGCTTGTTTGAAATGCTGACCCATTGGTCACTGAGTCTGTCTGTCTCCCTTCAGGACTGCCTGAGCCACCTAACTACCCTCTCAGTCCTCGTATTGTTGTCTTTGGTACGTAACTGTCTGTTTCTCTGTCAGCCTGCATTTCCCAGCATGCACCTCTACTGGTCTCTCTTCCATCTGTCATCACGGTCTCTCTTCATCACTTCAGCTAGCATGAGTCCAACCCCTGACACCAACATCTCTAAGGTTATAATTAACCTTAATTAATATAATATTTTAAGTCTGGAGGAAAATGTTTTTTTACAGTGCCATCCTGTCCTCCTCTCACCATCCCTCCTCTTCTCTCCTCCTCTCTCCTCCACTCACCCTCCCTCCTTCTCTCTCCTCCTCCTCCTCTCCTCCTCCTCTCCTCCTCCTCTCCTCTCTCATCCTCTCCTCTCTCCTCCTCTCTCCTCCTCTCTCCTCCTCTCTCCTCCTCTCTCCTCCTCCTCTCCTCCTCCTCTCCACCTCTCTCCTCCTCCTCTCCTCCTCTCCTGTCTCCTCCTCTCTCCTCTCTCCTCCTCTCCTCTCTCCTCCTCCTCTCCTCCTCTCTCCTCCTCCTCTCCTCCTCCTCTCCTGTCTCTTCCTCTCTCCTCCTCCTCTTCTCCTCCTCTCCTCTCTCCTCTCTCCTCCTCTCCCCCTCAGATGCCCTCTTAGCTGACCTGGAGAACACCACCTCTCCTCTAGCCAAGTGTCCTGTCCTGTTGACCTCTGACCCTCCAGTGACCCCTGACCCTGCCACCTCTGCCCCTCAGGACCCCGCCCAGCCCAGGCCCCCACCCCCAGCCTACACCCCCCAGCAGGTAAGAGATGCTCTGATAGGAGAGATGCTCTGATAGGAGAGCTGCTCTGGAAGGAGAGATGAGAGTGAAGCAGTTCAGCATTACTGTGGCTAGCTAGAGGCTAGCTAGAGGCTAGCTGGATTTAGGAGCAGTTGAATGTAACTACTGTGTTACTGTAGAGCACATGGTGTCTCCATGGGGATACATGGAGGTTAATGTAACCATAATGCACTGCGGTGCCGTGGATCTGTTTAGCAGCAGACTTCCTGTACAGCTGGGTCTCATTCTCCTCCTCTTCCTCCAGACGGTTTCAGCCGCCATGAAGTCCAACGGCTCGAAGAACTCGGCTCCAGACAAGCTGTACAGGTAAGACCTGCAGGGCTGATTCAGGCTGTACAGGTAAGACCTGCAGGGCTGATTCAGGCTGTACAGGTAAGACCTGCAGGGCTGATTCAGGCTGTACAGGTAAGACCTGCAGGGCTGATTCAGGCTGTACAGGTAAGACCTGCAGGGCTGATTCAGGCTGTACAGGTATGACCTGCAGGGCTGATTCAGGCTGTACAGGTAAGACCTGCAGGGCTGATTCAGGCTGTACAGGTATGACCTGCAGGGCTGATTCAGGCTGTACAGGTATGACCTGCAGAGCTGATTCAGGCTGTGCAGGTAAGACCTGCAGGGCTGATTCAGGCTGTACAGGTAAGACCTGCAGGGCTGATTCAGGCTGTACAGGTAAGACCTGCAGGGCTGATTCAGGCTGTACAGGTAAGACCTGCAGGGCTGATTCAGGCTGTACAGGTAAGACCTGCAGGGCTGATTCAGGCTGTACAGGTAAGACCTGCAGGGCTGATTCAGGCTGTACAGGTAAGACCTGCAGGGCTGATTCAGGCTGTACAGGTAAGACCTGCAGGGCTGATTCAGGCTGTACAGGTATGACCTGCAGGGCTGATTCAGGCTGTACAGGTAAGACCTGCAGGGCTGATTCAGGCTGTACAGGTAAGACCTGCAGGGCTGATTCAGGCTGTACAGGTAAGACCTGCAGGGCTGATTCAGGCTGTACAGGTAAGACCTGCAGGGCTTATTCAGGCTGTACAGGTAAGACCTGCAGGGCTGATTCAGGCTGTACAGGTAAGACCTGCAGGGCTGATTCAGGCTGTACAGGTAAGACCTGCAGGGCTGATTCAGGCTGTACAGGTATGACCTGCAGGGCTGATTCAGGCTGTACAGGTAAGACCTGCAGGGCTGATTCAGGCTGTACAGGTAAGACCTGCAGGGCTGATTCAGGCTGTACAGGTAAGACCTGCAGGGCTGATTCAGGCTGTACAGGTAAGACCTGCAGGGCTTATTCAGGCTGTACAGGTAAGACCTGCAGGGCTGATTCAGGCTGTACAGGTAAGACCTGCAGGGCTGATTCAGGCTGTACAGGTAAGACCTGCAGGGCTGATTCAGGCTGTACAGGTATGACCTGCAGGGCTGATTCAGGCTGTACAGGTAAGACCTGCAGGGCTGATTCAGGCTGTACAGGTAAGACCTGCAGGGCTGATTCAGGCTGTACAGGTAAGACCTGCAGGGCTGATTCAGGCTGATAGCGGATACACAGCAGATTTGAGCTCCTACCCTTCTTGATAAAGTCATTTCTCCAGCTGTGTCCACAGCCTCACCACAGCCTGACAGAAACAGTGGAAATAGAATCTGTTTAGGAGTCACATGAATCAGATCATCTCCAGTCTAATATAGATGTTCTACTATGACCATGTCTTCAGTTAAGATGAGAGCTTTTGTCCCCTCCCTCCACCAGTACAGTGAACAAGCCTCGCTCTCCTCGTGCAGTGGAACCTTCCCCCACCTTCTCCTCGTCCTCCGTGCTGGGGGCGGGGTTAAGCGGTCTGGGGGCGGGGCTAAGCGAGCTGGACCACTTGCTGCAGGAGCTCAACGCCACGCAGTTCAACATCACAGGTCAGCCAGGGCATGATGGGATATGTAGGCTTGATGGGGCACGGCATGATGGGATATGTAGTTGTGGTGATACTGCAGTCATGAGCATGGTGATCTCATGCTGATGTGTTCTGCTGTAGATGAGATCCTGGCTCAGTTTCCCTCTAAGAAGGACGAGATGAAGGACCTCCCCTCCCCCTCCTCCAGGTACACACACCCACCTGGACACACCCACCTGGACACACCCACCTGGACACACCCACCTGGACACACCCACCTGGACACACCCACCTGGACACACCCATCTGGACACACCCACCTGGACACACACACCTGGACACACACACCTGGACACACCCACCTGGACACACCCACCTGGACACACACACACCTGGACACACACACCTGGACACACACACCTGGACACACACACCTGGACACACCCACCTGGACACACCCACCTGGACACACCCACCTGGACACACACCTGGACACACACACCTGGACACACCCACCTGGACACACACCTGGACACACACACCTGGACACACCCACCTGGACACACCCACCTGGACACACACACCTGGACACACACACCTGGACACACCCACCTGGACACACCCACCTGGACACACACACCTGGACACACACACCTGGACACACACACCTGGACACACACACCTGGACACAGTTACACACTAACCCTAACCAGTCACCTGTGCTCTGCAGCCCAGTCAAGCCTTCAGCCACCTCAGCCACTCTGGAACTGGACAAGCTGATGGCCTCTCTGTCTGACTTCAGAGTCCACAGCACGGTGAGACACACACACACTGATGCACACACACACACACACACACACACACTGATACACATACCTACAGTATACTCACACACACTCTCCCTCCCAGTCTGACTGAACTGCTCATCACCTTCCTTCTCTCTGACTGCTCCTCTCTCCTATTAGCCACCTGCACCTGTCAATCAAGTGGTCACTGTGCCGCCACAGCCAGCCCCGCCCCCCCAGGCCTCATCTGGAGGCTCATTGGACAGCATGCTGGGGCTCCTCCAATCAGACTTGAGCAGGCAGGGGGTCCCTACCTCCTCCAAGGGGAACTGTTCAGCCTGTCAGAAACCTGTGGTGGGACAGGTGGGCATGTACACACACACACACACACTGATATACACACACTCACTGATACACACACACACACACACTGATATACACACACTCACTGATACACACACACACACACACTGATACACACACACACACACACTGATATACACACACTCACTGATACACACACACTCACTGATACACACACACACACACACACTGATACACACACACACACACTGATATACACACACTCACTGATACACACACACACACACACACACTGATACACACACACACACTGATATACACACACTCACTGATACACACACACTCACTGATACACACACACACACACACACACACACTGATACACACACACACACTGATATACACACACTCACTGATACACACACACACACACACACACACTGATATACACACACTCACTGATACACACACACACACACACAAACTGATACACACATACACACACTGATATACACACACACACTGATACACACACACACACACAAACTGATACACACATACACACACTGATATACACACACACACTGATACACACACACACACACAAACTGATACACACATACACACACTGATATACACACACTCACTGATACACACACACACACACACTGATACACACACACACACACACTGATATACACACACTCACTGATACACACAAACTGATACACACATACACACACTGATACACACATACACACACTGATACACACACACTCACACAGACACAGAAATCCATGATGATCCTATATTTTGATGTATCAGCTTGTATGTGTGAGCTTCTCGAAGCGTTGCTGTAAAGCACTTCCTGTGCTCTGCTGTCTACATCAGAGGCTATGTGTGACCTCTGACCCCTGACCTCTGACCCCTGACCTCTGACCCCTGACCTCTGACCCTGCAGGTGGTGACAGCCCTGGGGCGTGTGTGGCACCCGGAACACTTCGTGTGTACGGAGTGTGAGATGGAACTGGGCAGTCGGAACTTCTTTGAGAAGGATGGGCGGCCATACTGTGAGACAGACTACTTCACTCTGTACTCGCCTCACTGTGCTCACTGCAACAAGCCCATCCTCAACGTGAGTGAGTGTGTGTGTGTGTGTGTGTGAGTGTGTGCAAGTGTGTGTGTGTGAGAGTGTTTGAGAGTGTGTGTGAGAGTGTTTGAGAGTGTGTGTGTGTGTGTGTGTGTGTGAGAGTGTTTGAGAGTGTGTGTGTGTGTGTGAGAGTGTTTGAGAGTGTGTGTGTGTGTGTGTGAGAGTGTTTGAGAGTGTGTGTGTGTGTGTGAGAGTGTTTGAGAGTGTGTGTGTGTGTGTGAGAGTGTTTGAGAGTGTGTGAGTGTGTGTGTGTGTGTGAGAGTGTTTGAGAGTGTGTGTGTGTGTGTGAGAGTGTTTGAGAGTGTGTGTGTGTGTGTGTGAGAGTGTTTGAGAGTGTGTGAGTGTGTGTGTGTGTGTTTGAGAGTGTGTGTGTGTGTGTGAGAGTGTTTGAGAGTGTGTGTGTGTGTGTGAGAGTGTTTGAGAGTGTGTGAGTGTGTGTGTGTGTGTGAGAGTGTTTGAGAGTGTGTGTGTGTGTGTGAGAGTGTTTGAGAGTGTGTGTGTGTGTGTGTGTGAGAGTGTTTGAGAGTGTGTGAGTGTGTGTGTGTGTGTTTGAGAGTGTGTGTGTGTGTGTGTGTGTGTGAGAGTGTTTGAGAGTGTGTGAGTGTGTGTGTGTGTGTGTGTGTGTGTGTGAGAGTGTTTGAGAGTGTGTGTGTGTGTGAGAGAGTGTTTGAGAGTGTGTGAGTGTGTGTGTGTGTGTGAGAGTGTTTGAGAGTGTGTGTGTGTGTGTGTGAGAGTGTTTGAGAGTGTGTGTGTGTGTGTGTGAGAGTGTTTGAGAGTGTGTGTGTGTGTGTGTGTGAGAGTGTTTGAGAGTGTGTGTGTGTGTGTGTGTGAGAGTGTTTGAGAGTGTGTGTGTGTGTGTGTGTGAGAGTGTTTGAGAGTGTGTGTGTGTGTGTGTGTGAGAGTGTTTGAGAGTGTGTGTGTGTGTGTGTGTCTACTGCATGTTGCCCTACTGAGGAACAAGTCAGTTATGTGACAGACTTTACTGTACATGTTTTCTCTCATTAACTCCCTTATTTACCAGTGACATCATGTAGTCACACGAATAACCAATATCAAGCTAACATGATGAGAAAGATGCTGAGGAAAGCTGTTTTCCTTTCTGCTCTGTAGAAAATGGTGACTGCCCTGGATAAGAACTGGCATCCTGACTGTTTCTGTTGTGTCAAGTGCAGCCGAGCGTTTGGAGAGGAAGGTAAGAGACACGTGTCACATCCTGTCTGGACCAGGCCGGCCCGTGTCACATCCTGTCTGCATCAGGCCGGTCCAACAGGGACCACAGCTTCAGGGAGACTCTTTGTTCTGTGTTCCTCAAACATGCTGCTGTGAAGGGGCTGTTAGTCAGGAGGGGCTGAGGATGGGAAACAGGCCCTGAATACAAGCTGTCTCTCCTGTGTTCTGCTGGGGTCCACTTGACCTCCTCTCCTCTCTCCTCTCTTTGTGTTGCAGGTTTCCATGACCGCGAGGGCCAGCAGTACTGCCAGCAGTGTTTCCTGTCCCTGTTCGCCTCACACTGTCAAGGCTGCTCCCAGCCCATCCTGGAGAATTACATCTCTGCTCTCAGCACGCTGTGGCACCCACACTGCTTTGTGTGCAGGGTGAGTGGAGGAACCCTGTCTGTCTGCCTGTCTGTCTGCCTGTCTGCCTGTCTGCCTGTCTGCCCCCTCCCTACCTGCCCCTCTCCCTCCCTCCCTAACTCCCTCCCTCCCTAACTCCCTCCCTGCCTACCTGCCCCCTCCCTCCCTACCTACCTACCTGCCCCCCTTCCCTCCTGTCCCGACTTTCCTCACCTCCTCCCTACCTCACCCCTCTTCTCTCCCTCTCCCCCAGGAGTGCTACAGCCCGTTTGTGAACGGCAGTTTCTTCGAGCATGAGGGCCAGCCTCTGTGTGAGGCTCATTACCACCAGTCCAGAGGCAGCCTGTGTCAGGCCTGCCAGCAGCCTATCCTGGGTCGATGCATCACCGCCATGGGTGCCAAGTTCCACCCCCATCACCTGGTCTGCCACTTCTGCCTCAAGCCCCTCAGTAAAGGCTGCTTCAAAGAGCAGGAGAACAAACCTTACTGCAACCCCTGCTTCATCAAGCTCTTCGGCTAACTCTCCTCCTCTTCCTCTCTCCTCCTCCCCTCCTCTCTCCTCCCCCTCCTCTCCCCTCCTCTCTCCTCCCCCTCCTCTCCCCTCCTCTCTCCTCCCCCTCCTCTCTCCTCTACCTCCTCTCTCCTCCCCCTCCTCTCTCCTCCCCCTCCTCTCTCCTCCCCCTCCTCTCCCCTCCTCTCTCCTCCCCCTCCTCTCCCCTCCTCTCTCCTCCCCCTCCTCTCCCCTCCTCTCTCCTCCCCCTCCTCTCTCCTCTACCTCCTCTCTCCACCTCTGACAGACCAGTTAGGACTAAAGCCATGATTTTACCCCAAAAAGATATTAGAAACTTTGATAGATATTAAACTTGTTTATGGTGTTATGCTTCAATTTATTCATGTACTGTATTGATTCAAATTGAATATTGACCACTGAATTGTTCAACAACAGACGGTTTGGAGAGAAGAGCTATGCCAAAGTAAGGTTTTAATGAAAGACTTGTACTGTGTATAGTGCAGGTGAAACCCACTTAATATATTTGCTTTCTGATACAAAAATATAATTGTCACTGCTAATGCATTATACTATGTATTATGTATGTTAAGTATTTTGTTTAACGGACTATTATGCATTGCATTTGTAATAGTGCCAAAGATGTTTTTATATTCTCACAATTTTGCTATGCAATTATAAAAACGGCCAAAGATGAATAAAGTCATTTTTTTGGCCCAGAAATGTTTCTTGTGTGTCTTTTAAATGTTACTTGGAAAGAAGTGAAAACATGTAACATATAAAAAGCTTTATAATTATTATACATGTACATAATCATACAGTCTGACAGCCCTGGTTTACATTTATTTATCAGACGCTTTTATCCAGAGCGACTTCCTAAAGAGCTTTACAGAGAGGTTAGACCAGCAGCTGGGTGGAAGGATCAGACAGGTATCTCTTCTGATCTTCTGGATGTTGTCGAGGGTGAATCTACCTGACCTGGACACTGCAGATTAGAACCACACCTCCAGATCTCACCCATCCATGACCTCACCTCCCCCAGAGGGACCAGGTGGCTTCACCGAGCAGGACAGCCTCACCTCTGCTGTGTCAGCTGTGAATCCATAGTTATTCTGCGCATGCCCAGTGACGTGTCGCTTTCTTACCTTCACAGGTGTGCTCGTCATAGATAAGGTGCTCGTGCTCATTTAAATACGCTAATGAGACCGCAGACACGCTCGAGCACAGACAGGTCGGAGATATAGTGACCGACGTAAATTTATATGAATTATATATCCTCAAAGATTATACATGAGTGATTCAAAGCAACAAGTAAGTTATAAAGTGTATTTATGCGTATTGAAATGTTGTGTTCCAGTACTGCAGGTTAATGAGTGATTAGGTAATGAAAACAAGTGCACGTGCTGATCAACGGGGAGAGACACGCGCTCCTAACACGAGCTGCAGGGTGCAATTGGGAAGCAGTGAATTGTTTTGCGTAATTAACGGCAACTTCACCAAAACAGGTTAAAACTTTTTCTGTTTACTTGAAGGACACCGAAGACGTTGTGTCAACGCCTGAATGGATAGAAAACGGAGGCGACTGGAGCGGAGAGGAAGGACTGGACACGGGAGGAAGTGTTCTACTGCAGGAGATGGTGGAGGAAGATGAAGACATAGATCTTTACAACGAGGAGACATTTGGGATGGGTATGATGAAGCAGGGAATGATCATTAACATGTAGGATGGGTATGAAGAGACAGGGAATGATAATAAACATGTAGGATGGGTATGATGAAGCAGGGAATGATCATTAACATGTAGGATGGGTATGAAGAGACAGGGAATGATCATTAACATGTAGGATGGGTATGAAGAGACAGGGAATGATCATAAACATGTAGGATGGGTATGAAGAGACAGGGAATGATAATAAACATGTAGGATGGGTATGAAGAGACAGGGAATGATCATAAACATGTAGGATGGGTATGATGAAGCAGGGAATGATCATTAACATGTAGGATGGGTATGATGAAGCAGGGAATGATCATTAACATGTAGGATGGGTATGAAGAGACAGGGAATGATCATAAACATGTAGGATGGGTATGATGAAGCAGGGAATGATCATTAACATGTAGGATGGGTATGAAGAGACAGGGAATGATCATAAACATGTAGGATGGGTATGAAGAGACAGGGAATGATCATAAACATGTAGGATGGGTATGAAGAAGCAGGGAATGATCATAAACATGTAGGATGGGTATGAAGAGACAGGGAATGATCATTAACACTTAACCAAAGCTATTTCTTTCCTTCTGACTGATGTTTCTCTGGATCTCTTCACAGACATGGAGGACTCAGAAAGGCCTCCCACCCACTCCCTCCTTCAGTTCAAGCCCCCAGCATCTCCACCCCCCCCTGCGGCCCCCACCTCTCCCCCCATCACACTGCCCACCTCGCCTCCCCCTGCCTCCCGGTCACCCTCTCCCCCCAGCCTCAGGGCCCAGTGCCCCCCAGGCCTGCAGGGGAGATCCTGGAGTCAGCCCAGGGAGAGAAGCTGGAGTCAGCCCAGGGAGAGAAGCTGGAGCCAGCCGGGGGCGAGAGGCAGGGTGCAGATGTTTGAAGACCCGGCAGTGATGAGGACAGTGGAGGGGCGGCCCAGCCTAAAGGTGAGGAGTGACACTAGTTTAGACCAGATAGCCTGAATCCAGAGGGTTCCTAGTGTGTCTAGCTAGCCTAGCCCAGCCTAACAGTCCAGTGACGGTGTGGGGGTGTTGTGGTGTTCTCCAGAGTCTGGACAGCGCCATCCTGGACTGTGGGACCACCTCCCGCTGGGACACTCGCGATCCAGACGCTGTGAGTGTGTACCTGCCTCCCCCCTGCCTCCCCCCTGCCTCCCCCCTGCCTCCCCCCTGCCTCCCCCCCTGCCTCCCCCCCTGCCTCCCCCTAACAGTGGTTAGAGCAGTTTTCAGAAATAAAAAAGGTCCTGAGTTTAAATCCACCCTTGTCTGGATGCTGAGTGTATGTTCAAGTATAACTGATTGTTAACTTGCATCCTGCTCCTTCTCCTTCTCCCCCTCCTCCTTCTCCTCCTGCTCCTCCTTCTCCTCCTGCTCCACCTCTGTAGTGGATGATGCCATCTTACAGGAGTCCCAGACAGACCCCAGGCATGATCCTGCAGGTACATCCACACCTCCTGTTTCTCCTCCAATAGCAGGTTTAAGCTCTTATCCCAGCCAGCCAATAACACAGCTTCTCTCACAGGACAACGCCATCGTGTGTGTGATCGACAGAGGCCTGCAGGCGCCATACCTCCTCCCGACCACCAGAGGCAGGAGAGGGAGTCCCAGGGGGCCGTTTGGCCTCAGATGCTCTTCTCAGGTGAGGGTCTGATGAAGGCTTCATGTGGTGGTGGTCTGTAGGCGTCCATCTCCTCAGGACCTCCTGTTGTCATGGTTACAGATGTCTCCCGGGATGCCCGGCTCTCCCATCATCACCCGGCGACCTTTGAGCCCGCAGCAGTTCACCAACCAGGTTCTCCTTTCTACTGCAGTTTGATGCCACATGTCAGATGCTCCAGTGCAGCAGTATACACACACACACACACACACACACACAACATGGGTTGATTGATTGATGAGTCTTCTTATACAGACGGTTGACTTCCTGTCCCCGGCCAGCCGGCCTTCCACCCCCAAGACGATGCAGCTACGCTTCGGTCCCAACTCACCCAGACCCTCCCCCTTCTACAGCCCCTCGTCCAATCCCCTGCAGCGGTTCAGGTACATGTACAGCCCCTTGTCCAATCCCCTGCAGCGATTCTTGTACCTGTGCAGTTCAATCCCCCTAGGATTGGTTGATCTGGATCTGAACTAGGATTGGTTGCGGACGTGTCTGTCTCATCGTCCCTCCAGGTTCCAAGGTCCAGTGACTCAGCTTCACCCACAACACCGGCGTCTGCTGAGCCAGCGACAGCAGAGATCTCAGAGGTGGGAGAAGATCCTGGGATCCAGACTGGGTCTCATGACATTTCTGTTTAGTTTGCTTGGTCCTGCTGGCTGGTTATCACTGGTGGCTGGTGTGGACAAAACACTTTCTTCAACGCTGGTTATCACTGGTGGCTGGTTATCTCTGGTGGCTGGTTATCTCTGGTGGCTGGTTATCTCTGGTGGCTGGTTATCTCTGGTGGCTGGTTATCTCTGGTGGCTGGTTATCTCTGCTGGCTGGTTATCTCTGCTGCCTGGTTCTCTGGTCCTAGCAGGGTTGGTAGTGACGTTCACCCTCCTCCCCCAGGAAAGCAGACGGCTGGGACCCCTACTGTCACCTGATGTCCCCAAAGGAGAAGGAGTGGATCATCAGACTGCAGATGATCCAGCTGCAGAGCGAGAACCCTCACCTGGATGACTACTACTACCAGGTACCACTAACTACTACTACCAGGTACCACTAACTACTACTACCAGGTACCACTAACTACTACTACCAGGTACCACTAACTGATACTACTACTACTACTACCAGGTACCACTAACTACTACTACCAGGTACCACTAACTACTACTACCAGGTACCACTAACTAATACTACTACTACTACTACCAGGTACCACTAACTACCACTACCAGGTACCACTAACTACTACTACCAGGTACCACCACCCAGCAGTACTACCCACCCCCTTGCCTTGAGTCATGCAGGCTGTGTTTGCCGGCCTGCTGACAGTCTGTCCCTCTGACAGGAGTTTTACCGGAGGATGGAGGCCAAGCTGGCAGAGGAGGAGCTGGGTCTGAGGGGCAGCAAGAGGGACCCTCCCAAGCTGACTACCCCCTACGTCACCAAGTCTGACTCTTACGCTCCAGGTTGGTGCCTGCAGGAGGGCTCATCCAGCAGGCTGGGACTGATCTGAGGCTTCCTGCTGTGTCTGACCTGATCTGCTTCTTCTTCAGTGGTGCACATCGAAGGCTCCTTGGGTCAAGTTGCCGTGTCAACGTGTTACTCGCCTCGACGGGCCATCAATGTCGTCCATGGCCACTGTCCCAGTGAGGTGAAGCAGTTTGCACACAACCTTAACACAGCCTCCAGTACACCTGAACACGATCTGCACACCTGAACACGATCTGCACACCTGAACACGATCTGCACACCTGAACACGATCTGAACATCGCTACGTACTCAACAGGAAGTTGCCCCAACGCAGGAACACAAGGATGTCAACCAGCCTCGTCTGGAGGTTCTCAAGAAGATCGAGAAGGTCAGACTGTTGCCGAGTCAACTGTTACCAAAGTAACTAAGGTGTCCCTTCCTGAGATAGTGTGTTTGTGTCCTGTAGCTGTTCATGGTCATGCTGGACGTGGAGGAGGCCCAGACGGTGAAGAGTGTGGTGCTGGAGGAGGTGGAGGAGCGGAGGCTGCTGGAGAAGACCCAGAGGAAGGTGGAGCAGATCTACAGTCAGCTGCAGCATCCTGACGCTCTGTGAGTCCAGCAGAGAGGCCTGGCTGCTCTGCCAGATCGCTGCATCCACATGGACTGGTAGGATCGGCTGATTGGCTGATCTGCTGTTGCTCTGTGTGCAGGGAGGCGGGAGAGGAGTTCCTTCCTGTTCTACTGGTCTCCAAGGGAAAGCGTCTCCTGGCCCGACTCCTCCCCTTCCTGTCCCATGATGCCGCTTTGCACGTCCTGCGCGTGGTGACTGCTCACCTGCCCGCCCTGATGAGCAGGGACTCTGACGAGGTAGACTAATCACAACACAGCCCTGCCAACACACACCTGGACTCTGACGAGGTAGACCAATCACAACACAGCCCTGCCAACACACACCTGGACTCTGACGAGGTAGACCAATCACAACACAGCCCTGCCAACACACACCTGGACTCTGACGAGGTAGACCAATCACAACACAGCCCTGCCAACACGCACCTGGACTCTGACGAGGTAGACCAATCACAACACAGCCCTGCCAACACGCACCTGGACTCTGACGAGGTAGACCAATCACAACACAGCCCTGCCAACACACACCTGGACTCTGACGAGGTAGACCAATCACAACACAGCCCTGCCAACACACACCTGGACTCTGACGAGGTAGACCAATCACAACACAGCCCTGCCAACACACCCCTGGACTCTGACGAGGTAGACCAATCACAACACAGCCCTGCCAACACGCACTGTTCCAGGACTGCACTGAAGTCCTGTTGGAACGGAGACCTCTGATCACCTGATCACTGCAGTGACTCTGCATGGACGCCTCTGCTGACTGATGAGGACGTAAACATGCTAGTGACCTTCACCTGACTCCATGCATGTTTCATGCGTGTTTCCCTTGCAGGCTCTACCTGTGATGTATCCCTCTTTCTGCTCTGTGATTGGACGGCTGACCTTCAGCCAGCTTATTGGCGTTCTCAGAAACATAACGTCGTCTTCGAAGAACAGCGAGAGCCTCACGCTGGCGTGTCGGAACAAGGTACACATGTTGATATTCTGCACCCGGTCTTTATATACGTCCACATAGTTATACTTGTCTGAACTGTTTATACATAACCTAGACTGAGTCAGTTGGCTGAGCGGTTAGGGAATCTTGATGGTAATCAGAATGTTGCCGGTTTGAATTCCTGGTGGTGCCAAATGATGTTGTGTCCTTGGGCAAGGCACCTCACCCTAATTGCCTCAGGGAGAATGTCCCTGTACTTACTGTAAGTCACTCTGGATAAGAGCGTCTGCTGAATGTAAATCACAAGCTAGGCTAGTAGTGTAGCGTGGTGTGTAACCCTTTACCTGGTTAGCTGTGTGATATCTGAAGTGAACAGCTGGTGTGTGTGTGTGTGTGTGTGTGTGTATCCTGGCTGTCCTCAGTTTGGGCTGTCCCTGCTGTACGCTCTCCTCTCCCAGGGAGAGAGGATGCTGTCCTCTGACCTCCCTCTGGAGCCCAGCATCGGAGACTTTGAGACCTGGTACGACTGCTGCTCATCGCTACCAACACTGGAGAAAGAGTGCATCTGCTTCCTGTTTGAAACACTTCCTCTTCCTGTCTCCAGGACAGACACAGTCTTCCAGGTGGCCTTGCAGCTATCCCAGAGTGCCTTGGTGGAGCCTCTTCGTCTGCCCTCCAACCTGCTGACGCTCTTCTGCCGCTATCTGGACAAGCGCACAGTCCACCAGCTGAAGAGCAATATGGAGTGAGGGGCAACACACTGACCCTGCAGCACTGACCCTAACCCCCCCCCCCCCCCTTCCTTCACCGACTCTCCTAGCTGTTGTGTTTTTGAAGCTTTCTCACTCTGTCTCCATCTCGTGTCTAGATCTGCCACAGGTGTCATGGCTCTAGCATCCTGAAGAGGGCGCTCTTCTGATGAGTTAGCTGTGAGGATCTGACCTGAGCAGGATGAGCTGGGAACAACATCACCAAACCCTCCTGCTGCCTGTGACAGCGTTTCCCAACGCATTCAGGTGATTTAGTTTTGTTTCCCCCCCCTCCCCTCATCCCCCCCCCCCTCACTTTTGAGCACGTTCTCTGACATCTGTTTCCTTTTATTTAATTTATCCTTCTACATGTCTTCAAAGCCCCAAGTACAGTAACACACATCGGCCTGTAAGCCAGTAGAAATGTTGTAAATAACCCAAACGAGTGTGAAGTGAATCTCTGTTTGCCCAGCAGAGGGCGCTCAATCTGCTAGCCTTAACTTGTCCACTTTCTGCTACTGGCAGAATCATTCAGGGAAAATGTTTAACTGGAAAACCTTTTCAAATGTATTGCAAGTTGGTTACCTATCAAAAAGACTTGGGATACTTTAATCTGGAGGACTGTGTTGTAGTTAGTTGCTCTTTTTGAGGTGTTAAGGTTCCCGTTTTGTACAGCAAATGTAGTATTTTTGTAAAATATAATTAGGACTTGATCTTCAGGAATGTACATACACATTGGGGTTCTTTTTGTAAAAGAAAAAATATGGTTTCCCAAGTGTTCATTCTCCAATGCATGTTGTGTAAATGTGAGGCTTTAGTTCTTTTTTAGTTGTATATTTCATTTAAGTTGGAAGCAGATTAAATATAAAATGCACTCTTGTAAAGCACTTGCAACAAAAGAAATAAAATTTCACCAAAAAATAGTAACATTTGTTACCATAGTCCTATCTTGGTCCCCTGGACTACTTTTTGAAGGAGGCCTCTCATCCTGGTCTCTCCCCCTGCCAGCCTCTCTCCTGCTGGTTTCTCCCTCACCAGCCTCTCCCCTGCTGGTCTCTCTCCTCCTGGTCTCTCCCCCATCTATCAGCTATCAAAGTGTGACCTCTTGTACTCAGGTCCAGCTTCTGTCCAGCTTGGTGACCTGAACCTATCCTGGTGACACACCACAGTAGGGAGGCTGAACTGCTGTTCTTCTGCCCAGCCCAGGCAGGGCCTAGCTGGGCTGTGCTGCCAGGAAGCTGGCCTGATCAGGGCTGGATGTTCCACGTTGGCACCAGGCATGCTTGTCCTTTCATGGTTTTCTGAGGGATTCTTCCGGACATCAGAATGTGACCCTGTGTGTGACCTCCATCATCTCTGGCCAACTGTCAAACCCCTCTGCCAGTTTTACTGTGTTTGGGCACGTCTGGGTCCCCCTGCACCCCCCCCCTGTGCCCCACAGATGGGCAGATCCATCCCAGCGCTGGCAGACATGGCCAATATTGTCCCTTAGTCTGGGAGAAGGCAGGAATGTGGGAGCAGGGGACCAGCTGGGAGACCAGGATAGAGCAATGTTGACTCAGGAGGACTGGGAGAGGCAGAGGAGGCAGTACAGAGGCAGGAGAGGCAGGAGAGGCAGGAGAGGCAGGAGAGGCAGGAGAGGCAGGAGAGGCAGGAGAGGCAGGAGAGGCAGGACAGAGGCAGGAGAGGCAGGACAGAGGCAGGAGAGGCAGGACAGAGGCAGGACAGAGGCAGGAGAGGCAGGACAGAGGCAGGAGAGGCAGGACAGAGGCAGGAGAGGCAGGACAGAGGCAGGAGAGGCAGGACAGAGGCAGGACAGAGGCAGGAGAGGCAGGACAGAGGCAGGACAGAGGCAGGGGAGAGGCAGGACAGAGGCAGGAGAGGCCTACTGTTAAAAGAGAACAACTCTTTCTAGTACCCCTCCTCCCTGTGTCTACAGTAGTAATGACCAGAACCATCCATCACCTCCCCTCATGTCTGGACACACTCCCCCAGGATGACACATCAGGGTCTGGGGCCTGCTTGGTTAACCCTGGGCCCCCAGCCCCCCCCCCCCCCCCCCTACCCTCCAGTGCGTGGCCAGTTCTGGGTGACTTTACTGGGGCTTTGTGTCGTGGTGCTCTGCTCATATCTGAGACAGGAGGTACTAATGTACGCTGTCTAACCCTTAATGTCTTTGAAGTGTGTTTCCTAAATGCTTTTTACAGACAACAGATCTTATTATTGTATAAAATATCAGAGAGCAGAGGGGCAGAGAGCAGAGGGGCAGAGAGCAGAGGGGCAGAGAGCAGAGGGGCAGAGAGCAGAGGGGCAGAGGGCAGAGGGGCAGAGAGTAGGAGGAGACCCAGCTGGCTACACTGCCTCGCCTCAGATCCATGTAGGTATTAATGATGGCTCCCTGGCTGGCCCAGGATCAGAACCTAGTGAGCTTTATGGCGCTTTTCCACCGCGGCACACACACTTGGGTCTGCGTATACAAGAGTACACAGGAGTACACGGGAGTACACGGGAGTATATATGACAGTGTACATGGTGTCAGCATCAGGAGAGAGCAGACAGAGAATCCTTGTCAAACTGAGGTGAAGTTTTCTCCATGCTCAGCCGAGCAACACGCTTACATCCTGATGCCCTCAGTCTCACCCCACCGTGGCTCAAACCCTCAACCTTAACCCCCATCCCCCCCTCCTCTCTCCCCCACTCCAGCCTCAGTAACCCTGACCCGGTCCTCTCTGCCCCCTCCCCCAGCCTCTGCCCCCCTCCCCAGCCCCTCTGCCCCTCTCCGCAGCCTCCCAGTGGGGGTTGTCAGGCCAGCCTGGCAGCAGACAGTACAGAGAGCTTGTCCATCAGTCCCAGTCAGAGGGAGCCCAAACACAGACATGGCTACCCTGCTGTTAGAGCACTTTATTAACGTCAGGGCCTGTACACAGTCCAGAGCTAGAGCAGAGGGATGGTACAGTCCAGAGCTAGAGCAGAGGGATGGTACAGTCCAGAGCTAGAGCAGAGGGATGGTACAGTCCAGAGCTAGAGCAGAGGGATGGTACAGTCCAGAGCTAGAGCAGAGGGATGGTACAGTCCAGAGATAGAGCAGAGGGATGGTACAGTCCAGAGATAGAGCAGAGGGATGGTACAGTCCAGAGATAGAGCAGAGGGATGGTACAGTCCAGAGCTAGAGCAGAGGGATGGTACAGTCCAGAGATAGAGCAGAGGGATGGTACAGTCCAGAGATAGAGCAGAGGGATGGTCCTGGTCCTTCTGGTGTATGTCCTAAAGACACTATTCAAGGCACTATTAATCCCCTTGACCTTTTGTGATCTTAGATCTTTATTTGTCACAGGTTCAATGAAATGAAAATGTCTTGTGTGTCCATGAATGTGTTTCTGACAGCAGACGGTTGTCTTGTGCTTGAGGGAGCTCCGAGCCCAGCTTAACCCCAGGGAACAGTCAGAGAGAAGGAATTCAACTGTGATTATTTGTCTTCACTGTGCCTGAAACACTGCCATACTGACAACATGTGTCTGTGCACACGTGTGTGTGTGTGTGCGTCTGTGTGGGAGGTCTGGATATTAATGTTTATGATATGATTACATGTTTATTTTCTTAACGTGATTTAGGTGCTTGTATGACTTGTCTCAACTCAGACAAAAATGCCTCTTCAACCTCCCAACACTTCAGTCTGCCAGGGCTGACTGGGTGGAGGGGCTGGGTTCGAGGACGGGGGGGGGGGGGGTGTGTGTGTGGAGGTTCACTTTAACCCAGTACTACTCCAGCTGATTTAAGTAGAGAAACTCGTTAGTGAAATGAGCTGGTGTTGTGCTTGGTTGACCCTCTGACCCTCGTTAGTGAAATGAGCTGGTGTTGTGCTTGGTTGACCCTCTGACCCTCGTTAGTGAAATGAGCTGGTGTTGTGCTTGGTTGACCTCTGACCCTCGTAGGACACCACTGCTCTACAACATCCTGCTTTCCCGCCACCTGCAAGCTTCAGTCACACTGAGCATGAAGATCGCCATGACAACAGATGAAAAAGACATTAGCAGACACACTTTGTGACCTGATGTGAAGATGGGATGGGGGGGGGGTGAACAGATCTGATTCGTGAGGTTGGGGGTTCATCTAAGTGTGTGAGAGGTCTGGGGAGGGTCAAAGGTCAATAGTTAACCTCTCCTTGACCCCAGGAGGATCTGGGCCAGAAGTGAGGAATCTGCTCTGAAGGTGAGAGCTTCTCTTTTACTCTTTTTCTTTTTTCTTTTTTCCTTCTTCTCCTCGACACACAAAGAGGTCAGTCACTAACATGAGCTCATGGAAAGTCCTGAATGGCTGTAGAGCAGTAAGGACTGAAGGTGCCTCATAAATTAATATAACTTCAGTCTTTCTGTCACTGCATCCACTTCCTGATGATGATGTCACTTCCTCCTCATCACAATGTAACCAATGACAATAAGAGTGTAGGATTCCAGTCAGAATCAATCAGGAATTTGGCCACTTCTGCTTTCTAGATCAGACCTGGAAGTGACGAGGCAAATCGTCAAGGAGTTTTTAATAATATGAATGTGCTTGTTCATTTTTATCTGACCCAGGGAACAAGAGGGGATTTGAACCTGCAGCCTTATGTTCTTCCTCTGAGTTACACCAGGAACTGTTGCCTGTTTAGGAACAGAAATAAGGAACAAACTTTAAGGTTTATTAGACTATTAATGTTTATTATTTTCCTATTTCTCATTACCAGTATGAGTCCATGCTCACAAGACAAATGTAGTTTGTTTCACTTTAGTTTGTACAAACTGTTGAAACTGTCCGGAGCCACTGAGGCACGACAAGAAACTAACGACCTCCTGTTTACCTTGTGTCTGTCTGTGTCTGGGCTGTTTTATTAACATTCTAATTGGTCGATTAATTGAAAACTGTGAGTCTGTGATCCAAATATATTTTTTATAACAATCTGGGTCAGTTTTTACAGAAGTCTAACTTGTGAAATCTGCATCTGAGTAAAGTGTATAATGACCCTTCATTAGAGTCAGGTGTGTTAGAGCAGGGAAACATCTAAAACCTTCTGGACAGCGGCCCCTGAGGACCAGGGTTGGAGACCCCTTGTTCTGGACTGTCAGTTGGGCCAGTATGACCCCAACCTGGCAAAGCTGTTAGACATTCTTCCACAGTCCAGACAGACTAAGTTGTGATCATGGTCTTGACAGATCTCTGTTGAGGATGGCAGTATTGTCCCCTCTCCTCCCCCCGTCCTCCTCCCCCCTGCTCCCCCCCCCCCCTCTCTTGGAGATGCTCCATCATGTGGAGAACATCAGTCAACGTCTCCTCTGACCCCCCTGGACCTCCTCCTCTCTCCCTCCAGTGTTAATGTACTTCAGGTGTCCAATTATTCAGTACGTGTGTGTGTACAGCAGGGTCAAGGAATGGGAGGCTCACCCCCTGGCCTGGAAGGAGCTGCTGTTGCAGGGGAGCTGCTCTTGGGAGGGGGGGGAGAGCATAGGGGAGAGAGGAGGCGCTGGGAGGGGTAAGGAGGTAAAGCAGATCGGGGGCAGGAGAGAGGAGAGAGGAGGTAGCATCTCCTGGAGGGGAATGTCCTTCAGCAGGAGAGGGGAGGAGGGATGGGGGATGGGGGAGGAGGGATGGGGTAGGAGGGATGGGGGAGGAGGGATGGGGGAGGAGGATGGGGTAGGAGGGATGGGGGAGGAGGGATGGAGGAGGATGGGGTAGGAGGGATGGGGGAGGAGGATGGGGGAGGAGGGATGGGGGAGGAGGATGGGGGAGGAGGGATGGGGGAGGAGGGATGGGGGAGGAGGGATGGGGGAGGAGGGATGGGGAGGAGGATGGGGGAGGAGGATGGGGGAGGAGGATGGGGGGAGGAGGAGCACCTGAGCAGGCTGGTATATGTAGCTCTCTCACAGAGGCTTGGCGCCCACAGTAAAGACGATTCCCTTCCAGCAGCTGTCTTCTTCTATGCTGTCCAGGTCTCCACTATGCTGGGACGCTTTCTACTCCACACCACGCTGCTGCTCTGGCTGGCCAGGAGTGCTCACCTGGGAGGAACAGGTGAGGGGAGAGGAGACCTGGGGGAGGAGGCCTGGGGGGGAGGCCGGGAGGCCTGGGGGAGACTAGCCTGGAGGCCTGGGGGAGGCTAGCCTGGAGGTCAGGGGGAGGAAGCCTGGGGGAGGCTAGCCTGGAGGCCTGGGGGAGGCTAGCCTGGAGGCCTGGGGGAGGCTAGCCTAGAGGCCTGGGGGAGGCTAGCCTGGAGGCCAGGGGGAGGAAGTCTGGGGGAGGCTAGCTTGGAGGCTAGCTTGGAGTCCTGGGGGAGGATAGCCTTTCCAGAGACAGTCTTACACATCCTAACATGGCTTTGTGGCCTTGACAGGAATCATATGCTATAGAAATACAGCTTAAGCTATAGAATATGTCTATACAAGTCAAATCTACTTGGCTTGCATTTAGTTTTTAAATTCTACTGCTTTGAAATGTAATTAATGATGTAGTTGATTACTGTGTAAGTTCTGTACCCATATCCTGGGTATTTGAGTACGTAGTCAGGGTTTGCGTGTGTGTGTGTGTGTGTGTGTGTGTGTGTGCGTGTGTGTGGGTGGGTGTGTGTATAGTTAGGGTGTGTGTGTGTGTGTGCGTGCGTGTGTGTGTGTGTGCGTGTGTGTGGTCAGGTGTCTGCCTGTTGAGAGACCTGCATGCTTCATCTGTGTCATGAGTTATGAGGCTGCACATGTGGTCTGCTGTCAAGATGCTGTGCATCATTAGGTTCTGGACACAGGACAGTCTCTCTGGGCTGGACTGTAGACTGGAGGCTGTAGACTGGAGGCTGTAGACTGGAGGCTGTAGACTGGAGACTGTAGACTGGAGGCTGTAGACTGGAGGCTGTAGACTGGAGACTGTAGACTGGAGGCTGTAGACTGGAGGCTGTAGACTGGAGGCTGTAGACTGGAGGGTGTAGACTGTAGGCTGTAGACTGGAGGGTGTAGACTGTAGACTGGAGGCTGTAGACTGGAGGCTGTAGACTGGAGGCTGTAGACTGGAGTGTGTAGACTGTAGACTGTAAACTGTAGGCTGTAGACTGTAGACTGTAGACTGTAGGCTGTAGGCTGTAGACTGTGATCAACATTATGGTCAGGTCTGGGCATGGTTCAGGTCTTGAACTGAAGAAAAAAAGTAGTTCAAGAAATAAAAGATTTATTTCCGAAGACATAAATATTGACCCTCTTTAGTAAAGGAGCCCTTGTCTTCTTTAACAAAGATGTCTTGGTTAGTTAAGGTGGGTGTGAAGCCTTAAAGCTCTGGATTCTGTTTAACAAGCCAGACATCCATAAAGCTGCTGAGGTGAGTTTACACAGCAGCTCACTGTGGTTATGGGAGGGACACAAAAAAAGAGAAAAGATTTCTAAGTCATCATTGATTGTGTAATCTGTTATAAAAGTGTGCAAGATGTGTCAATGTAATGAAATATCCATTTGATTTAAAGCTGTTTCAATACAAAAGTATTTTTGTCATCCTGATGCCAGGCTGTGTTTGAATGGCAGAACAGTCTTCAACAAGCAGCTTTTAAATGTCCTTCATGATTTTGTGGACCTGGTAAAGAGAGAAGAGGAATCCCTAGCAGGCGTTTGTGTTTGTCTGTCAAATTTCAAACGATAATGTCACATTTCGAAACGACAAAAATCTTAGCAACGTTTGCTATGCAAAAGTAAATGTCGGCCATTACTTTAGCCCCACAGCCACATTTTTTGGTGATTGTGTGAAAACAACCTTCTGTATATGACACTTCCCTTTCTCTAACGGATCTTTCTAGAAATCAAAGGCAGCTTAGCTTTGGTGTCATTCCCAGTCTGAATTTGGCATCTTGGTGTGAGAGGGGATGTTTTACTGCTTGTACACACAGAGCCTCTATTGAGAGCTGTGATGTCAGGGGGGATCCTGAGCTGTGAACCCAAGCAGAGGGGACATGTGCCGGAAACATGGTTCTAAAGTTACCAAAGTTTAGCCAACAGCTATCAGTGCTAACTCCGTTTTTGGATGATTTTATCAATTTTGCCTCATAAATGTCCGAACTGAGATTTTTTTGGGTCAAACTGTTGGAATAACCTAGAGCTAAGAGGAACAGACCATCTAGCTCTTGACACACCTGGTATTTTAATAAAGTGTTGATATAAAATGTTATGTTGTCATTTAGCTTCAGGGCTGGTACCCCCCCCCCCCCCTCTCTCTCTAGTCTGACAGTGATCAGGGCTGGTACCCCCCCCCCCCCCCTCCTCTAGTCTGACAGTGATCAGGGCTGGTACCCCCCCCCCCCCCCCCTCCTCTAGTCTGACAGTGATCAGGGCTGGTACCCCCCCCCCCCCCCCTCCTCTAGTCTGACAGTGATCAGGGCTGGTACCCCCCCCCCCCCCCTCCTCTAGTCTGACAGTGATCAGGGCTGGTACCCCCCCCCCCCCCCCCCTCCTCTAGTCTGACAGTGATCAGGGCTGGTACCCCCCCCCCCCCCTCCTCTAGTCTGACAGTGATCAGGGCTGGTACCCCCCCCCCCCCCCTCTCTCTAGTCTGACAGTGATCAGGGCTGGTACCCCCCCCCCCCCCTCTCTCTAGTCTGACAGTGATCAGGGCTGGTACCCCCCCCCCCCCCTCTCTCTAGTCTGACAGTGATCAGGGCTGGTACCCCCCCCCCTCCTCTAGTCTGACAGTGATCAGGGCTGGTACCCCCCCCCCCCTCCTCTAGTCTGACAGTGATCAGGGCTGGTACCCCCCCCCCCCCCCCTCCCTAGTCTGACAGTGATCAGGGCTGGTACCCCCCCCCCTCCTCTAGTCTGACAGTGATCAGGGCTGGTACCCCCCCCCCCCCTCCTCTAGTCTGACAGTGATCAGGGCTGGTACCCCCCCCCCCCCTCTCTCTAGTCTGACAGTGATCAGGGCTGGTACCCCCCCCCCCTCCTCTAGTCTGACAGTGATCAGGGCTGGTACCCCCCCCCCCCTCCTCTAGTCTGACAGTGATCAGGGCTGGTAACCCCCCCCCCCTCCTCTAGTCTGACAGTGATCAGGGCTGGTACCCCCCCCCCCCTCCTCTAGTCTGACAGTGATCAGGGCTGGTAACCCCCCCCCCTCCTCTAGTCTGACAGTGATCAGGGCTGGTACCCCCCCCCCCCCCCCCCTCCCTAGTCTGACAGTGATCAGGGCTGGTACCCCCCCCCCCCCCTCTCTAGTCTGACAGTGATCAGGGCTGGTACCCCCCCCCCCCCCCCCCCTCCTCTAGTCTGACAGTGATCAGGGCTGGTACCCCCCCCCCCCCTCCTCTAGTCTGACAGTGATCAGGGCTGGTACCCCCCCCCCCCCCCAGTCTAACTGACCTGTCATCTTTGACCTCTGTCTGCTAGGTTACAGACCTCCAGCTGGTGTTCCCAATGGATACGGAGCAAAACCCAACGGTAGGTCGACATCCCAGTTAATTAACATGTGATGTAGTTTATGTAGTAAACTTTAGGATGAAAGTAAACAGGTGTTAAACCCAATGGTAAAACAATACCTCCGGTACTCTTCTACCCAGAGTTATATCATGTATGGATTTAAGTGATCATATTTTGATGTTAAATGTTCTCTATAACTTGGTATATTGCTTGATAGGTCTATTCTATAAGCAGACTATGGCCCGTCTGAGGCTCCTGCCTTAAATTTATGAAATGTTCAGCTGAATGATCTTATAGTTCTTTCCTTGGAACCTATTGGTTCTCACAATGTATGTTTCATAATCTATAAGCCTTCTATGTTGGGGTCTATCACGTTGCTATGCTCAGTGACCGATGCTCTTTTGTAAAGCTCCCTCTTGTAAGTCGCTTTGGATAAAAGCGTCTGCTAAATGAATGAATCTAAATGTAAATGTATATAACTCAGATAAGTTTAATGGGGTTTTGGATAAAAGCTCTGGACATCAAATGTAACACAGTGTGACTCATCTTGTTCCAGGTCAGGGTTCTAATGGTGGTGTTCCCAACGGACAGGAACCTTCACCAAGCAACGGTACAGCTGAAGAAAGACCAGCTCTGAAGATACTGATACACAGTTCCCCATGTATAATCATTGTTTAATATTGATGTATCCTATTTATGACTGTTTATAATCTGTTCATTTCAGGGGGAAATCCTCAAAATGGAGGTGGAATCGGACGGTTATTAATGCCTTCCAAAGGTAAAACACACTCATGTACAGCTCACACATATTCAACACAAACTTTAAACACTGATTCAGTCTCAAACTGAGAGGATGTTTTACCCTGCAGGGGTTGGTGTTCCCATGGGAACGCAGAATGGAGGGGCCCCTAACAAGGGAGCAGGTGAGGGGCTGGTGTAACATGTGTTTAGATTGCAGAGATGTTTGTAAATAGGGATGTTTACTGACGTGTTTGTGGGCGTGTTCCAGGCCAGGGGCCGGCGGGAGGAGCACCCAATGGGAACGGGGCCAAGGCCAATGGTGGCCATGGTTACGGACCTGCTTCAGGGACCAATGGACAGGGAGCCAAATCCAACGGTAGGACCATCAAACAGCTCTGTCTGCTAATAGTGTTGCTGCTTCAAGCCTGAGACTTGAAGCCTGAGACTTGAAGCTTGAGACTTGAAGCCTGAGACTTGAAGCTTGAATCTTGAAGCCTGAGACTTGAAGCTTGAATCTTGAGACTTGAGACTTGAAGCCTGAGACTTGAAGCTTGAATCTTGAGACTTGAGACTTGAAGCCTGAGACTTGAAGCCTGAGACTTGAAGCTTGAATCTTGAGACTTGAGACTTGAAGCCTGAGACTTGAAGCTTGAAGCTTGTTCCTTTGTGGACTCTGCAGGACATGGTGCTGGCGCCCCCAACGGACATGGAGGCAAACCCAACGGTTAGTTTCCTGTTCGCTGTCATGGAAACCCGTCAGTGTTTTCTGTCTGTATTTTGTTGTGTACTGTAGCAAGCACTAAGGCAGGGGTCTCCAACCCTGGTCCTCAGGGGCCACTGTCCTCAGGGGCCACTGTCCTGACAGTTTTAAATGCTTTCTTGCTCCAGCACACTGAATTCTAATGAATGGGTTGTTGTCAAGCTCTGTGGAAGCCTCATAATGACCATTATTACCATGAGGACCATGATTGGACACCCCTGCACTAAGGGCTTCCATGGACTCTTTGATTGTTGATCAGCAAGGCCACATGAGATGGCAGATAGGTCTGTGTTTGAGGAAGTTGTGATCTAATGGGCTTGTCTGGCTTCTATGGTCTCTAGGTTACGGTGCTCCTGTTGCTGCTTCTAATGGACATGGCGGAAAACCAAACGGTATGAGTGAAGAATTTATAATGAGGAAGCGTTCAGTGTTCTGTTCAGTTCTGATTGGTCACCAGGATGTGTCATGGTTTGATTGCACCCCTACAGGTTATATACCTCAGACTGGGCCCAGTAATGGACATGGAGCTAAACCCAACGGTAACCTGCTGGTTCGAAAGAGGGAACATTAGAGACAAGAAGAGTTTTACCTCGGATAGATCAGCTGATTCTTTGTGTTCTTCAACACTCAGGTCAAGGAGCAGGTGCAGGGGCCCCCAATGGGAATGGAGCCAAACCGAACGGTGAGACAGAGTGAGAGAGAGAGAGAGAGTGTGTGAGAGAGTGAGAGAGAGAGAGAGAGAGAGTGTGTGAGAGAGTGAGAGAGAGAGAGAGTGTGAGAGAGAGAGAGAGAAAGAGTGTGTGTGTGGGTGTGTGTGTGAGAGGGATGAGTAGTTTGAAGGATGGGAATCTTGTTAATGCTGATATCCTGTCAGGCAGGAAGTTTTGGTCAGTTTTTTTTTATTTATGAACGAATGTGTATTTGTCAGGAGCTTATGGAGGAGCAGGAAACAAACCAATGAAAGCATACGGGAGACCTCCCTATGGAGCAGGTGAGCTCCTCCAGACTCACCTCATGAGGATGTAGACCTACAGACAGTAGATAACCCTTCCCTCTAACTCCTCTGATGTCTGGATGTAGACCTACAGACAGTAGATAACCCTTCCCTCTAACTCCTCTGATGTCTGGATGTAGACCTACAGACAGTAGATAACCCTTCCCTCTAACTCCTCTGATGTCTGGATGTAGACCTACAGACAGTAGATAACCCTTCCCTCTAACTCCTCTGATGTCTGGATGTAGACCTACAGACAGTAGATAACCCTTCCCTCTAACTCCTCTGATGTCTGGATGTAGACCTACAGACAGTAGATAACCCTTCCCTCTAACTCCTCTGATGTCTGGATGTAGACCTACAGACAGTAGATAACCCTTCCCTCTAACTCCTCTGATGTCTGGATGTAGACCAACAGACAGTAGATAACCCTTCCCTCTAACTCCTCTGATGTCTGGATGTAGACCTACAGACAGTAGATAACCCTTCCCTCTAACTCCTCTGATGTCTGGATGTAGACCTACAGACAGTAGATAACCCTTCCCTCTAACTCCTCTGATGTCTGGATGTAGACCTACAGACAGTAGATAACCCTTCCCTCTAACTCCTCTGATGTCTGGATGTAGACCTACAGACAGTAGATAACCCTTCCCTCTAACTCCTCTGATGTCTGGATGTAGACCTACAGACAGTAGATAACCCTTCCCTCTAACTCCTCTGATGTCTGGATGTAGACCTACAGACAGTAGATAACCCTTCCCTTTAACTCCTCTGATGTCTGGATGTAGAACTACAGACAGTAGATAACCCTTCCCTTTAACTCCTCTGATGTCTGGATGTAGACCTACAGACAGTAGATAACCCTTCCCTTTAACTCCTCTGATGTCTGGATGTAGAACTACAGACAGTAGATAACCCTTCCCTCTAACACCTCTGATGTCTGGATGTAGACCTACAGACAGTAGATAACCCTTCCCTCTAACTCCTCTGATGTCTGGATGTAGACCTACAGACAGTAGATAACCCTTCCCTTTAACTCCTCTGATGTCTGGATGTCTTGGCAGGTGTGGGTCATGGCATGGGAGGGCAGAGAGGCCTCGGGGTGCCTCAGTTAGCAGGGAACCAGAGAGGAGGTAAGCTGGAGAACAAGTCACAGCTGTGTGGACCTGACACTGGTCTACAGATCTGACGAGATCATGACTCATGTTTTCTAGGATACGCTGGGAATGGATATGGCTATGGAGCTCAGCCAATGGGAGGTGAGTGGAAACAGTATCATCATAGAAGGACATTCTTCTGGGGGGGGTTTTCCGCAGAATGAGCATCAGAATCTTTATTTGACTTGGGACTGTTCTGTGTCTGTTGCCCAGGTTACAGGATGAATGGTCCTTATGCCAGACTGGGGCTTGGGACTGGGTACAGGAATGGAGGAGGTTCTAAAGGACCCAAGCCAGGTATGTAGGCAGCCCTTCTACTGCCTGACGACAAGTCTGATGCTGATTATGTGGCTTTCTTTAACCTAACTGGTTATCATGTGACCAGGTTATGGAGCTCCCAATGGACAAGGTGCCAGGCCCAATGGTAAATATTCTGTCAATGTTTACATGAGTTATTATAGCATTCTTTTAAATCAATACATACTTTGAGTAGTTTCTACATATCACCAACTCAAAGTATCTTTTCAGTCCATAATATACTTGTTTTAAAGCTGGTAAGTATTCTAACAAGACATTTCCATGTATCAAGGTTATGGTGCTCCGAATGGACAAGGTGCAAAACCCAATGGTAACTATTACTGTGAATCCTTTTAATTCAAAGCCTACCTACAGCAATGTCTAAATATCACTAATACATACTAATCTTGGTTACTTGTACCCAGTAATATCACAATTATAGATAATAAACATAAGATAATGAACATTCTAACAAGACATTTCCATCCATCAAGGTTACGGTGCTCCCAATGGACAAGGAGCCAAGGCCAATGGTAAGTACCACTTCTTATATGGCCTCATTCTGTCTTGTAACTAGTGGCAGCTAGACTATCCCATCATCATGACTCTTTCACCTGGCAGGTTACACAGGTAATGGTGGCGCCCCCAATGGACAAGGAGCCACACCCAATGGTAAATATTCAATGTGTGTATGCAGAGATGTAACATTCTTATCCTTCAATGCCTGGTTAGTTCAGTTACTAAAAATCTCTGAGTTTACTCAACAATAAATCTGATTGTTTCATTCCAACAAGGTTACGGTGCTCCCAATGGACAAGGTGCCAAACCCAATGGTAAATATATTGAATTCAGTGCGTACAGGAATGCTTTGATAAATCATACTACACTCAGTTACTTTAAACCAGCAATAGACCTTGTTTTGAAGCTGATGAACATTCTAAAAAGACATTTCCATCTGACCAGGTTACGGTGCTCCTAATGGACAAGGAGCCAAGGCCAATGGTAAGTAACACTTCTTATATGGCCTCATTCTGTCTTGTAACTATTGGCAGCTAGACTATCCCATCATTAGTGAGCTACATGACTGAAGGGGAACTCTTTCACCTGACAGGTTACACAGGTAATGGTGGCGCCCCCAATGGACAAGGTGCCAAACCCAATGGTAAATATATTTAATTCAATGTGTACAGGAATGCCTTGATATCATAACTCATACTACACTCAGTTACTTTAAACCAGCAATAGACCTTGTTTTGAAGCTGATGAACATTCTGACTAGACATTTCCATCTGACCAGGTTACGGTGCTCCTAATGGACAAGGAGCCAGACCTAATGGTAAATATTAGTGTTAATGTGGATGAGGACAGACATAATGTCCTTATCTCTCAGACCCGACGTTTGAATGATGATGAACGTATTAACCTGTCATGAACGCAATCTGTTGTCTCTTTCTAAGGCTATGGTGCTCCCAATGGCCAAGCTGCTAAACCAAATGGTGCGTTTACTACTTAGTGTTCAATCATTGCGTGTCAAAAATAACTTATCCTTAAACCTGATACAACATAACCTTCCCTTGTCCCTGTTAGGCTACGGGACAAATGGTGGCGTTCCTAATGGATATGGTGCCAGACCCAATGGTAAACACGCGTCCAAGGCTGTTTGTGAATTATTTCAGGGTTTGAAGCATCTTCTATCCAAATGTTCTATGAGGCCAATTCAAACTAGAGTATGGTGTTGACTATACGTCATCTTTTGATTATGGTACTGAACAAAAGTGGTATATCTGCAATGAATATGTAGACTTGTTATATTTACCACAGAAACACTTCATCGACATTCACCTGTCTTAGGAGTTGATAGATGCTAATGCTAATCATGTGATCTCCAGGTTACGGCCCTGTCCCGGAACAAGGAGCCAAGCCTAATGGTAAAGATGACCAGATGTTCCTTCAGATCTTTAATGGTCCATGATGTCGTCATTCTGTTGGTGTTTGTTTCTGTCTCTAGATCTGTTGGGACAGTTTTTGTTAGTCCGATTGTGTTTGTTGTTCAGACATAGTGTCTTCTGTCTAGGTTATGGAGCTGGGGTACCTAATAGACAGGCAGCCAGACAGAACGGTAGGACTACCATGACAAGCATGTCATTTCACATGTAGATCATCTCTGTATCGTGTGTTCATGCCTGTGTACTGTGATGTGCTGGTGATTCCAGGTTATGGTGCAGGAACTGGTGTTGCCAACGGTAACGGGCGTCCCAATGGTAAATAGCCACTTGGTTCCATACCTGACTGCAAAACTCATTAATGTCTTTATAACAGTCAGTCACCAAAGGTCTTCAGTGTCTGAATGCTGTCTTAAATGAGCATGTGTGTGTTTTAATTTCTCAGGTTATGGATATCCCAACGGGGGAGGAGCCAAGGCTCCTAAACCAGGTAGTGCTGCTGTTCACACCAGATAGTTCTGGATCTTAGTTGCAGTACTGGTGTCATTGGTGGGATTGAAAACATTACAACAGATCTCTCCTTTGTTTTACGTTCAGGTTATGGTGGTGCCCCCAATGGCTATGCACCCAGGCCCAATGGTAAGGAGAATCTTATAAGGAATGTTACTAAATGTGCTGTTTGGAAATGGTTCTGACATGATTCTTTATTTCCTCGTTTTCAGGGTATGGCTATCAGAATGGAGGGGCAAAAGCACCTAAACCAGGTACAGTTTAACAGGTGAAGGCAGGGGGAGTTTGTTCCCAGCAGACTGGATGTGACTGATCATGTGACTGATCATGTGCTCCTGTTTCTTCAGGTTATGGTGCAGCAGCTGGAACAGGAACACCCACTGGATATGGAGATAATGGAGCCAAAGCCAACGGTGAATCCTGCTTAGATCTAGTGTACAGTAGTTCTTAGATCTAGTGTACAGTAGTTCTTAGATCTAGTCTACAGTAGTTCTTAGATCTAGTCTACAGTAGTTCTTAGATCTAGTCTACAGTAGTTCTTAGATCTAGTCTACAGTAGTTCTTAGATCTAGTCTACAGTAGTTCTTAGATCTAGTCTACAGTATTTCTTAGATCTAGTCTACACTAGTTCTTAGATCTAGTCTACAGTAGTTCTGCTGGTGTTCTTAGACACGAGAGCTCCAAGATGTGTGTGTCTGTTGCCTTGTGTAGTTCAACATGGTGTCTAACATGGTTACATGTGTTGGGTCCGAACAACTAACCAGATGTGTTTCCTGTTTAGGTTATGTCCCTGGAGCAGGATACCCCAATGGAGGAGGACTCAAACCAGGTCACCATCTCTGTTCTGAAGCAGATCAGGACGTATGTCCCAACTAACCAGTTGGTGTTGAAGAAATTCATTTGATGTTTTGGTTCATAGGTTATGGCAATGGAGCACCCAAACCACAGGCTAACTCTAAAGGTGTTGGAGGAGGACCAGTTAACGGAGGGGGCCAAGCACCAAATGGTGGTAAGCAGTCACCATGCCGACACGCAAAGTTGGTGGAAGAACTCGGTTTTCATGCGTTCGATCTTTCGGTGTCTAACTCTTCTCCAGCAGTTTTTATAATGTTCAGAAGCTGTCTGTGTTTTTGTTACCTCTCATCTTCACGTTGTTACTGAGTTTGTGGCTGAACCCTCCTATGGTTCCTCAGGATATGGTGTTCCTGCAGGGGGACTGAATGGAGTCCCTCAAGTAACCAAAGCTGGTAAATTGCTGTGTGTCGTCCCTCCGCATCCCTGTTTGTCTCCTCTGTTTGTCTGATGTGTCATGCTGGTGAACATCAGATGTCTTTGTGTTCGGTTCGTCTTAAGCAACTGTCTCAAAGGTGTTTTGATGCATGTTTTTAGTCGTTGACGTGACGTGGCTAATCAGTTCAGCGTTGTGGCGTTTTGCATGCATGTTTGCATGATCTGTGTCATGTTTTGGGTCAGTCGTTCGTTTGATGTTTTGATTGGGAGTCGACTCCTGTTCGTTTGTCTTCTAACAGCAGTCAGAAGCATGTTTTACCCATGAGGCCTCTGGTCCAAAGTGACTGTGTTCTGGTCCCTAGGTTATGGTCAGGGTAAAGTTCCATCAAACGGAAATGGAAATGGACCCAAAGGTGAAGTTCTTTCTCCTGAGGTTCCAACTCCTGCTCAACAAGAACCAGAGCAGCCAAGCACCAAGGGACTGGTACCTCCTGTGGTGCCACTGGTTGAGGCTGCAACACCAGGACCAGGACCAGTGATTCCCCAGGGAAAGTACCCTAAACCAGCACCAGTGGTCCCCCAGGGCAAAACTTACCCCAAGCCTGCGCCAGAACCAGCACCAGAACCAGCACCAGAACCAGCACCAGAACCAGCACCAGTGATCCCCCAGGTAAAAGCCTACCCTAAACCAGGACCAGTGATTCCCCAGGGTAAACCATACCCTAAACCAGGACCAGGACCAGTGAATCCCCAGGTAAAAGCCTACCCTAAACCAGGACCAGGACCAGTGATTCCCCAGGGTAAACCATACCCTAAACCAGGACCAGGACCAGTGATTCCCCAGGGCAAACCCTACCCCAAACCTGGACCAGAACCAGTACCAGAACCTGCACCAGAACCAGCACCAGAACCAGCACCAGAACCAGCACCAGTGATCCCCCAGATAAAAGCCTACCCTAAACCAGGACCAGGACCAGTGATTCCCCAGGGCAAACCTTACCCTAAACCAGGACCAGGACCAGTGATTCCCCAGGGCAAACCTTACCCTAAACCAGGACCAGCACCAGTGATTCCCCAGGGCAAACCTTACCCTAAACCAGGACCAGCACCAGAACCAGCACCAGAGCCAGAACCAGCACCAGAACCAGGACCAGTGATTCCTCAGGGCAAACCTTACCCCAAACCAGGACCAGGACCAGTGATCCCCCAGGGCAAACCATACCCCAAACCAGGACCAGGACCAGTGATCCCCCAGGGCAAACCTTACCCCAAACCAGGACCAGGACCAGTGATCCCCCAGGGGAAGGCTCCAAAGCCAGTAGCACCTGCAGTGCCTCAAGGAAAGGCCCCCAAAGTACCAAATATGGGTAAACATTTAAGATTCTCTGCATGTCCATGAGGTGGTGTGTTTAATGGCATGCATTGGTAACCTTTTGTACTGTTTCTTGGTCTTAAATCTGGAAGTCCCCCCCCCCCCCCTTTCTCCACGGACTGAGCCAATAGGAACCATCAGCAGTCTGCTGTCCTGTTAATCTACTGTGTTTCTATTGGTTACTCAGCAGAACAAGGAGAATTTAGGTTTATACTTCCTGTGCAGGACAATGTTTGGGATTATCGCTTCTGTTAAATAGTTAAACTAGGAGATACTGAATTAATGTGTTTTTCGAGTCAGTATGTTGAAGTATTTGCAGAATTAGTTAACTGTTTCTCTTTAAACCTGGGGGTTCTGAGGTTTTGCATGAACACATGTATTTGTTAATGGGAATAGCAAAGAAACTACTAAAATCCAAAACACGGATGATTTTGTGGTCTTTAGGTGAGGCAGAAGCTGTGGCACTCGTAGAAAATCTTGGTAAATATCCTTGGTGTGTTTTTTAGATCATTTAAAGGATATTCTCTTAAAATCAAATGTAAAACTACAGTTGGAAAAATAGCAAATATTGTTGCAATAAGACTTTTGATCCTATTGGACCAGTTTCCAAGAATCCATTGAGATCCATTGAGATTAAGAGAACAACCTTAGATCTTCAGTGCTTCTGTGATGTCTTGATGTCTGTGTTGTTCTGTGTCGTCAACAGAAGTTTGTCTAGTACTGTTAGCTTGTTCCATTAGCTCTGCATGAACTGCAGCTTCAGAACACTTCACTAGATAGACAGCATGCTGTTCTTGCATGCAACAGCAAAGACATAGGAGGTTCGTCTGAGCAGGAACTTGTCCTCTTGATGCATGGTGGTGTTGCATGGACTAGTTGTACTGTTGGAAGCTCCCTGTGTCTGAATCACTTGTGTGGCCTTCTTGTCTCATTGCAATGTTGAACTTAATTTATTTGCTTCAGTTACTGGGATAGACTTGTCAATGTCAGAATGAACTAATTTAATTGTCTTCATCTGTACAATATTGTGATATGCCTTTTGTGCTGTTCTTGTTATAATAAGTATATTGTAGGTTATAGAGAAAATGTCTGATTAAGCTAGCTGGTTAATGGCTCTGATTTATTTCCCAACTCACCATAAACAGTATTTATAGTGAATACACATGAACTAACATCAGCTGTGGGGTCCATCATGTAAATGAGCCAAATTTAATATCTGATGTCAAATCCTGTGCTAATCCAGTCCCAACCAGTGTAATGACTGTAACTAAGCTGTTCATAGACAGCAGTTTAACAGCCCTGCCGACAGTCTCCACCATGTCTTCACATCTGGGACAGCCCTCCTGCAGGCTGCTCCAGCTGATCTGTGTGTGGCCTTCAGGTTACGTCACTGGAAGTGCTGTCCCTGAGCAAAATGGCCCCGGGGGGGCTGACATCCCCTCAGGGGCCAAAGCTAAAGGGGCCCCCGACACTCAGGCTCCGAAAGGTGCCGCCCCCGAGGAGATCTCAGAGGACGTGGGGCCGGACACAGCAGACAGTGAGCCTGAGGAGGCCCCTGAGGAGGGCCCTGAGGAGGCCCCTGAGGGGGGCCTTGAGGGGGGCCCTGGGGAGGAGCCTGAGGGGGGCCCTGGGGAGGAGCCTGAGGGGGGCCCTGGACTCCTGGCTCCAGAGCACGAACTGCAGCAGAAGTCTAAAGTGGGGAGTCCTGGTAAAGCCTGACCTGTTACATGTGTGTCTGTACAGGAGCATGTGATCAACCAGCTGAATATCTGCTCCCTCTACATGTCTACATGTGTCCTGCACCTGTGGAATGTTTTTTGCATGTGTGACCGTGTGTTGTGTCGTGTTTGTCTCGTCCACAAGTTCGATTTCAGGCTGCTTGGAGTGGGATTACTGTCCGATCAGCCTGCTTTGAACACGTTGCATTAGAAGCATCATTCATGTCTGTTTATTTGATTGTGTATTTCTTCCATGACAGTTGTTACCTAGTCAGTATTTTCCTGCATGTTTTTTTTTGTGTGCACCTTTCTGTGTTGTGTTTGACCGAGATTCAGCACAGATCGCTGAAATTATACTGTTCTTATCTGCTCTTAAAAAAGAAAGTGTTTATGGCTCCTGTCCTAGTAGTTGTCAGTTGTTAATGTACAATAACAATAGTTATAATTCATGATGGCCTTCGGTAATATGACTGCCAAGGTCCATGAGAACGAAAATTCTGCTGGTATTTTAAACTCTAATTGCGGTTACCATCTTCCATGGACGTTTGCGAGGGGTCTGGAGTCAAGGTTTGAAGTCTTCTGGGAAACTACAGTAGTTTTGACGAGTCGGTGTGGTTTCATGAACTCCTTGTGACCCACAGATAGTGGAGCTACAGAGAACATCAATGGGGCCAAACCAGCCAGACCTGGTAAACAGCAGCTGCTAGACAAACCAAACACACACACACACACACACACAACCAACAACACAACAGTCTTACTTAAGTTTCAGTTGATTTGCTTTATTTGTAACAAGTCTCTGTGACTGGTACAGTGAGGAGGTGTTGACCACGTGTCTCTAACTCGGGTTCTCTAGACTGTGGACCGTCCGGAGTGCCTAGTGGACAGTGGGTGAAAATACCCAGGAATGGTATAGCTGAGCTGTAGCCCTCTGTGTTGGGTGATCAGAGCAGCATATCACAGTCATATGTCCTGATCACTGATGCATCCTCGTCCGTTATAAGTGCACGATAAGTTCTGTCGGTCTGGGTGAACCTGCTCAGTTGCATGAATTGTTATTATAATTGTTTTCCCTTGTCCCTGGCATGTTCCGTCTGCAGTTCTGTTGGCATGTTTATGAGTGCATGTTGTTGACTTAACCTTCTCATTTTCTCCATCCTGTACTGTGCAGAGCAGGGCTGGTCAACCTTGCTCCTGGAGAGAGACCCTCCTGTAGGGTGACACTCTAACCCTGCTCCTGGAGAGAGACCCTCCTGTAGGGTGACACTCTAACCCTGCTCCTGGAGAGAGACCCTCCTGTAGGGTGACGCTCTAACCCTGCTCCTGGAGAGAGACCCTCCTGTAGGGTGACACTCTAACCCTGCTCCTGGAGAGAGACCCTCCTGTAGGGTTACACTCTAACCCTGCTCCTGGAGAGAGACCCTCCTGTAGGGTTACACTCTAACCCTGCTCCTGGAGAGAGACCCTCCTGTAGGGTGACACTCTGACCCTGCTCCTGGAGAGAGATTCTCCTGTAGGGTTACACTCTAACCCTGCTCCTGGAGAGAGACCCTCCTGTAGGGTGACACTCTGACCCTGCTTGTCACCAGCTAGTTCTTAGATTGAGGTGTTGTGTGGTTGGAGTGTGAACCTGCAGGATGGTAGTAGGTCATGAACAGGCTGAGCCTCCCTGCTCTGAGATGGGAACACTTGCTGCTCATACTGAGTACTCTGTCCTGTCATCCTCTGTGACCTGGACACTAACCTGATTCAACACTAAAGGAAGGAAACCTTAGTAAGATAATAACTGAAACCTTTTTTTGCTCCGATCGTCAAGGTTACGGCGCTGGAGTAGGAAAGCCGTATGGAGCCAAACCAAATGGTAAACACACGACACCCTGACTTCATGACCCCTGACCTGTGGTCCTCATGACCCCTGACCTGTGATCCTCATGACCCCTGACCTGTGATCCTCATGACCCCTGACCTGTGATCCTCATGACCCCTGACCTGTGATGCTCATGACCCCTGACCTGTGATCCTCATGACCCCTGACCTGTGATCCTCATGACCCCTGAACTGTGATCCTTAAGACCCCTGACCTGTGATCCTCATGACCCCTGAACTGTGATCCTTAAGACCCCTGAACTGTGATCCTCATGACCCCTGACTTGTGATCCCCATGACCCCTGAACTGTGATCCTTAAGACCCCTGAACTGTGATCCTCATGACCCCTGACCTGTGATCCTCATGACCCCTGACCTGTGATCCTCAGGACCCCTGACCTGTGATCCTCATGACCCCTGACCTGTGATCCTCATGACCCCTGAACGGTGATCCTTAAGACCCCTGAACTGTGATCCTCATGACCCCTGACCTGTGATCCCCATGACCCCTGAACTGTGATCCTTAAGACCCCTGAACTGTGATCCTCATGACCCCTGACCTGTGATCCCCATGACCCCTGAACTGTGATCCTTAAGACCCCTGAACTGTGATCCTCATGACCCCTGACCTGTGATCCTCATGACCCCTGAACTGTGATCCTTAAGACCCCTGAACTGTGATCCTCATGACCCCTGACCTGTGATCCCCATGACCCCTGAACTGTGATCCTCATGACCCCTGAACTGTGATCCTTAAGACCCCTGAACTGTGATCCTCATGACCCCTGAACTGTGATCCCCATGACCCCTGAACTGTGATCCTTAAGACCCCTGAACTGTGATCCTCATGACCCCTGACCTGTGATCCCCATGACCCCTGAACTGTGATCCTTAAGACCCCTGAACTGTGATCCTCATGACCCCTGACCTGTGATCCCCATGACCCCTGAACTGTGATCCTTAAGACCCCTGAACTGTGATCCTCATGACCCCTGACCTGTGATCCCATGACCCCTGAACTGTGATCCTTAAGACCCCTGAACTGTGATCCTCATGACCCCTGACCTGTGATCCTCATGACCCCTGAACTGTGATCCTTAAGACCCCTGAACTGTGATCCTCATGACCCCTGACCTGTGATCCCCATGACCCCTGAACTGTGATCCTCATGACCCCTGAACTGTGATCCTTAAGACCCCTGAACTGTGATGCATGGTTCACACCTGGACACAAACACTGCTGCTTAATTAAAGCACTGGATTTACTTCATCACAGCATTATATTTATTTACATTAAGTGAATCACTTCTTTAAATGTGCTTGTCTTGCTTTAGGATATGGAACTGGATATGCTAATGGAGGGGGTGGAGCCAAAGCACCCAAACCAGGTAGTTATGTTTGATATCTGATCTGAAACATTGCAGGTTCAAAATCCTTTCTTGGAATGTCTCTTTCAATAAAACACAGTTAAACATTTCAGTTACACTAGTGTTGTAGTTTATATCTGGGACTTTGCTTAAAAGTTAAAACACAAAAAATTAGAGTCTTATCATCTAAATATACTGAATATCCATCAGTAATGTCAAGTATGAGCGCCGTGCTGTGTACAGTAGCCAAGCTAACTAGCATGTCATCGTTATCTTGTGCAGGTTATGGAGGTGGAGGTTATCCAGTCCCTGTTTATAGTAACGGCTACAGACCTGGTGAGAACTACACAGTACATTTACATTTACATAGGTCAGGTGATAGGTCAGGCGATAGGTCAGGTGATATCCCAGCCCGTCTCACCTCATGTTTCTGCACAGGTCAGGGATATCCTTTTGGAGGGAAACCGAAGCAGACCGGTGAGATAAGGAGATATGTAGGCCACACACACACACACACAGACACACACAGACACATAGACACTCACACACACACACACTCACAGGTAACACACACACTCACAGGTTACACACCCTCAATTCCAGAGTTGGTGGATGTGTGTTGGTGGATGTGCGTTGTGGGGACTCATCTCATACCATGCTTCCTGGTTCATTCAAGGCTATGGAGCTGGTAACGGCCAGGGTGGCTACCCTGATGGAGGCTATGGAGCTGGTAACGGCCAGGGTGGCTACCCTGATGGGGGCTATGGAGCTGGTAACGGCCAGGGTGGCTACCCTGCTGGGGGCTATGGAGCTGGTAACGGCCAGGGTGGCTACCCTGCTGGGGCTACGGAGCTGGTAACGGCCAGGGTGGCTACCCTGCTGGGGGCTATGGAGCTGGTAACGGCCAGGGTGGCTACCCTGATGGGGGCTATGGAGCTGGTAACGGCCAGGGTGGCTACCCTGATGGAGGCCATGGAGCTGGTAACGGCTATGGAGGAACACCTGCTAATGGTAGGTTAATCAAGGCTGTAAGGTGCATGAACGTTTACAAGCTTAAACATTGAAATTTTGATCTACTAATTAGGGTTAGGGTTAGTGTTATTGCTGAAAATCAGTATGATGGGATTCAAACATAATCAAACATCGTATTTTTGACTTTCGAGTGTGCATGTTTTTTTTCTTCTTCCTGAAAGTGTAAAAAGGTAAAATGTATACATTGAAATAAATGAGTTATATATATTATATATTCGTTTTGTAGTCAAGGGTCCAAAACAACTTTTGAACAGTTGAAAATATGTGTTTAGATGTTTGACATATTTATTTCTGTCAGTGAAAGCTGGCCCAGGTGCTGCAGGTCTCTCCAATGGTAGGTCTCAGATTTCTATCCCATATTGTTGCTGTATTGTTAAGATAAATGTACCATTTAATTTAAAGTACAGCTCAATCCAAGCCACTAGGAACAGTTCAACATAACAAATGTTCTGAACTGTGTTCCTGCAGACAAGAGGGACCAGCGGTAGACAGCAAGTCAGGTGTGCTCAGATCTCACTGCTCCATGTTAGCTTTGTACACTAGCTTATACTTGTTGTGTATGATATCCAGGGAAAGGACAAAAGGCACACAAGTGAGTTATTGAATCACTGGAATCGAGCTGGGTTTTTGCTTCCAGGTGGTCTTGGTGGTGGATACGGGGAGAACCTGCAAATGGCAAATATGGTGAGGAGTTCATATGCTGAAGTACTATGAGCCAGAAGTAGATGACTTCTACTAAATAAACGGATGATTTTAACTCACTTTTGACCTCCCCTTCCCTCTCTCTTTCTGTCTCTCGGTATCTGGAGCAGGTCAGCTCCCGTACAACGGAGCACCCATCATTCCTGCTGGACTGGATGTATGACAGCTGAGCTCAGGTTGACCCTGTAGGGGGAGGAGAGTGGAGGAGGAAGGTTGAAGGGTGGGTGAGGGAGGAGGAGGAGTGTAGACCGGACTGGTAGTGTAATGCCTCTCCTGCTCCCTGACAGGAACCAGCCAGTTTGAGCCGCAGACGCAAACCTGGGGCCTGATGGGAAGTCAGGTGGCTACGGAGGTCTGGATCAGTATAGATCAATATAGATCACTCAGGGTCTCTATAGATCACTCAAGATCTCGTGAGATCACTCTGGATCACCATTGATCACTCTGATCACAAAAGATCACTCTGGATCTCTATAGATCACTCTGGATCTTTTGGAGATCTCTGGATCTCTGTAGATCACTCTGGATCTCTACAGATCACTCCTGGATCTCTATTGATTACTCTAGATCACTCTGGATCTCTATAGATCACTGAATCTTTGTAGATCTCTCTGGATCTTTGTAGATCACTCTGGATCTCTGTAGATCCCTCTGGATCTCTAAAGATCATGGATCACTATATCACTCTGGATCTCTATGGATCAATCTGGATCTCTACCGATCACTGAATCTTTGTAGATCTCTCTGGATCTTGGTAGATCACCCTGATCTCTGTAGATCCCTCTGGATCTCTAAAGATCACTGGATCACTATATCACTCTGGATCTCTATGGATCACTCTGGATCTCTACAGATCACTGAATCTTTGTAGATCTCTCTGGATCTTGGTAGATCACCCTGGATCTCTGTAGATCCCTCTGGATCTCTAAAGATCCCTGGATCACTATATCACTCTGAGTCTCTATAGATCACTGGATCTCTGTAGATTGCTCTGGAGATCTAGATCCCTTTGGATCTCTATAGATCACTCTGGATCTCCTATAGATCACCCTAAATCAAGCTATATCACTCTGAACGTTGTGTGTCAGTATGTTGGTATTCACCCAGGCTGTCTCCCCCCTCAAAGCAGGTATGGGGTGGATCACCATACGGTGGCCCAGAGGCCAAGTCGTCCACCAAATACGGTGAGTCTCCCTCCTCCTCTCTCCCTCCCTCCCTTTCTACTCCTTGCCCTCTCCTCCTTCCTCTGCTCTTTCCTCTCTCCGCTCCTCTTCCCCCTCCTCCCTTGTCCCCTGCCCTCCCTCATGCCTTCTCTCACTCCACCACAGGCATCGGAGGCTTGCCCTTCAGTGGCCAGCCTGTGTCTCTCCCCTCCTCTGGGGGGCAGTATGGTAGGTGGTGCTTCAGAGACCCAGCAGCATGTGTGTCTGTTAACGTCTGTGGAACATGTTGTTACGTGTCTGTTATCATGTGTCTGTTATCATGTGTCTGTTATCATGTGTCTGTTGTCATGTGTCTGTTATCATGTGTCTGTTATCATGTCTGAAGCTCCCTGCACATTCTGGATCTCCTGTATGCATGTCTGAGCATGTGTGTGTGTGTTGCATGTGTGTTCAGATGTGTGTGTGTTGCATGTGTGTTCAGATGTGTGTGTGTTGCATGTGTGTTCACGTGTGTGTGTGTGTTGCATGTGTGTTCACGTGTGTGTGTGTTGCATGTGTGTTCACGTGTGTGTGTGTGTGTGTGTTCAGATGTGTGTGTGTGTGTGTGTTCAGATGTGTGTGTGTGTCTATGTTGCACTCATCTCTCATGCCATGTTCTGCAGTATGACATCATCTCTGATCCTCCCTGCAGGTAATGGCGGCTCCCCCTACGGACCAGGACCAGACAGCAAATCAGCCGGCAAATATGGTGAGACTGGTTCTGGATACCTGGAACAGCTGTGAAGCTGCACATGACAACAAGGTTTAAGTAGCAGAGTCATGAACCAGTCAGCTTCAGTTCTGCTTCCTCCATCAGGTGGGCTGGGAGCAGGTATGGGAGGAGATCCAGGCGCTGGCAAATACGGTGAGAATGACACAGTCACAGTGATGAATATGGTCGTTGCCGTGGTAACTGTGTGGTGATGGTTGTGGTCATGTCTCTGCAGGATATGGAGCCCTGCCCTATGCTGGGGAGCCTCTGGGTGTGGGGGCTGATGGGAAATCAGCTGGTCAGTATGGTGAGAGCGCCCCCTCCTGGCCACAAGATCATCCTGTCCTCTGCCCTGGTCACTAACCCTCTCCCCCCCCCCCCCCCCCCCCCCCCTACCTCCCCCCTGTAGGTTACGGAGAGCTGCCCTATGACACTCAGCCACTGGGACTTGGCTACGATGGCAAGTCTGCTGGCAGCTATGGTAGGTTCAGTCCTGGGGTCAGAGGTCAGGGATGAGGTTGGCAGACAGCCATGTTGGGGTGTGTTCACAGCAGCAGCTGGTGGGTTGTGTTGGTGTGACGTGGCTGTTTGTGTGTTATCTGGCCTCCAGAACATTCTAGAATGGTTGTCTGCTGTTAAAGCAGTGGGTCCCAAACTTTTTCTGCAGGGCCCCCCTTTCTGAAGATTAGAATATTTTCGAGCCCCCCCACACTGACACCAGGGACGTTGCTAGGATTGAAAGAGAAGGGGGGCTTAGCCCCTGGCATTTTCTGTCGACGGGGGGGGGGGGGGGGGGGGGGGGGGGTGCGAGTGAGCTAGCCAGCGATTCCCTAAGACGTCAGTTTTTTACTCGTTTTTCGAACTTGTGGGTTACATGTTTGACGCTCAAGTTATCGACATTTAACCGAGAGCATCCGGTAATTTTTCGAAATAAAATATTGTTATTAATTATCGTATTTCTTCGGCGGCCCGATAATAATAATCCCGATAATTATTTAGGGGGGCTAAAGAACATTTTAGGGGGGCTTCAGCCCCCCTAAAACAGGGCTAACGACGCCCATGACTGACACAAACATACAAATCCCTTGTTTCTAAACCTTGCCGCGCCCCCCCTGCAATACCTCCGTAGTTTGGGAACCACTGTGTTAAAGTGTCATCTTTGCTTCACCTTATCCTGAATATTAGTTCTGTCTCCGTCTCTTGAATAAACTCTTCTGAACCACACGCCCTTTGACAGTTTTCCGGGTGTCATCCTAACCTCCCAACGCCAGAAATAAGTCAGAGAAAGACATGAATGTTTGGTGTCTGATCGGTCGTGTCGCCCTTGTTCTTGGCCGAGCGTTTGACAGGAAACAGTGGGGCGGCTGGCATGTTAACCTGCTCAGCATCGTCCAGACAGTCTAGACATGCAGTGTGTGATGGGATATGAAGATGTGTGTTTTCACTCAGGCTGTGTTTCCTCAGGTCTGGGAGAGGCGCCCTTCAATCCACAGCCTCTGGGTTTGGGACCGGATGGAAAATCTACAGGCAAATATGGTGAGTTTGAAAAGAAACCTGGCAACTGCTCTGTGCAAACCTGGCAACCCCCACCCTGCTGTGCATGTTGTGATCTGTGCTTCCCTTGACCCACACCAGGGGGAGGGGGGGGCCCATACGCCCCAGAACCACTTGGACTCGGAGGGAACGGGAAATCTCCCGGGAAATATGGTGAGAATGTTCAGACTGGCATCCCTGAGTCCTGTCTGTAATCCAGGAACATGCTAGCTAGTGGAGCTAACATGCTAGCTAGTGGAGCTAACCAGCCCTGCCCCCTCCCCAGGCCCTCCAGGACTGTATGAGGCCCAGCTAGGAGGGCAGCCTGATGGGCAGCAGCCAGATGAGCAGCAGCCTGATGGGCAGCAGCCTGATGGGCAGCCAGATGATGGGCAGCAGCATGGTGGTCAGTCCCCCCTCAGACACATGGCGGCCATATTAACTCCTGCTGCTTCCGGCTATCTAAGGTCTATGCAAACATAATACAGGTTTCCTTCCTGCTTTAATATCTCATATCTGTTTGTCTGTGTCCCTCCCTCCCCCTCCCTCCCTCCCTCCCTCCCTCTTCTTCTCTCCTCCTCAGAGTACCCCAGTGAGCCGTTGTTGCCCCTGGAGGCGGAGACTGGGGGAAAGTCCTATGGTGAGTAACAGCTGCTACATTAGTGTTACAGTAGTATGACTATGTTCTTAGTGAAAAGTGTGTTAATACTCTCTTCTGTCTCCTCCCTCTCCTCCTCCCTCTCTTCCTCCCTCTTCTCCTCCCTCTCCTCCTCCTCCCTCTCCTCCTCCATCCTCTCCTCCCTCTTCTCCTCCCTCTCCTCCTCCCTCTCCTCCTCCCTCTCCTCCTCCATCCTCTCCTCCCTCTCCTCCTCCCTCTCTTCCTCCCTCCCTCTCCTCCTCCCTCTTCTCCTCCCCCCTCTCCTCCTCCTCCCTCTCCTCCTCCTCCCTCTCCTCCTCCATCCTCTCCTCCCTCTTCTCCTTCCTCTCCTCCTCCCTCTCCTCCTCCCTCTCCTCCTCCCTCTCCTCTTCCCTCTCCTCCTCCCTCTCCTCCTCCTCTCCTAGTGAAAGGAGAGGTTCCCACAGTATTGGGAGTTGCAGGAGAGGGAAAGTCTCTTCATAAATATGGTATGTGTTTCTGCGGATCAGCTGTCTGATGGTGTCTGGAGAGAGACACGCCTGATCCAGCACTCTCTCCCTCCCATTCTCTCTCTCCTCTCCCTCCCCCCCTCTCCTTTCCCTCCCTCTTCTCCTCTCCCTCCCTCCCTCCCTATTCTCCTCCCTCTCTCTCTCCTTCAGGAAATGGAGGCTATATCAATGGACAGATGCAGCCGGAAGGTAAAGACACACACACACACACACGCACACACACACTGGTTAGATTGCTGGGTTGGGTAACACAGGAGCAATACTGATGTGTGACACCAATACACCTGTAGAGCTCCGACACTGGATAGAAATGATTAGTAATTCCTTGTAAGACTGCTCAGCGTACTGTTGCATCATGTTTGGCCTGTGTTTAAGCTTCAGTCACACAGGACATGTGCTGCGTTAGCTGGAACCTCATGTGCTGCGTTAGCTGGAACCTCATGTGCTGCGTTAGCTGGAACCTCATGCGCTGCGTTAGCTGGAACCTCATGTCCTGCCTGCATTTGGTCTTCATTCTGCTGCTTGTTGGACCTCTGCTTAACACACCCTCCTTCACCTCCATGCATCCTGCCTACCTCTCTTTCTCTCATCCCTGTCTTCATCTCATCCCTCTTTCCCCCTATCAATCCTCTCTTCCTCTCCTCTCCTCTCTTCTCTCCTCTCTCTCTCCTCTCCTCTCTCTCTCCTCTCCTCTCTCTCTCCTCTCCTCTCTCTCTCTCTCCTCTCCTCTCTCTCTCCTCTCCTCCCTCTCTCCTCTCCTCTCTCTCTTCTCTCCTCTCTCTCCTCTCCTCTCTCTCTCCGCTCTCTCTCCTCTCTCTCTCCTCTCCTCCCTCTCTCCTCTCCTCTCTCTCTTCTCTCCTCTCTCTCCTCTCCTCTCTCTCTCCGCTCTCTCTCCTCTCTCTCTCCTCTCCTCCCTCTCTCCTCTCCTCTCTCTCTTCTCTCCTCTCTCTCCTCTCCTCTCTCTCTCCTCTCTCTCTCCTCTCTCTCTCCTCTCCTCTCTCTCTCCTCTCCTCCCTCTCTCCTCTCCTCTCTCTCTCCTCTAGTGGTTGGCTTCCCTGCACCTGTCCCCTCCCTCCCCCCCCCTCCCCTCCTTCGTCCCCCTCGTCGCCTCCTTCCCTCCTGATGTTTCTCCTGCTGCTGGCTCAGACGCCCCTCCCCCCCCCGCCACCGCCGTGCTGTCCCTGGCCCTCACCCCTCCGCCACACCCCCCCCAGACAGACAGCCTGCAGCCCCTCCCCCACCAGATACACATCCAGCAGCACCTCAAACTGCACATCCACCCACATGGGAAATCATGGAGAGGTAACTGGGGGTGGGGGGGCCGGGGGGGTGGGGGGGGGGGTGGGGGGGGGGGGTTTACTATCTCTTTGACTGTTAAATTGCACATAATGTCTGCTGACTGTAGTTTGATATGCAAGCACTTCCTGTAGTTTGATATGCAAGCACTTCCTGTAGTTTGATATGCAAGCACTTCCTGTAGTTTGATATGCAAGCACTTCCTGTAGTTTGATATGCAAGCACTTCCTGTAGTTTGATATGCAAGCACTTCCTGTAGTTTGATATGCAAGCACTTCCTGTAGTTTGATATGCAAGCACTTCCTGTAGTTTGATATGCAAGCACTTCCTGTAGTTTGATATGCAAGCACTTCCTGTAGTTTGATATCTGAGGACTTCCTGTAGTTTGATATCTGAGGACTTCCTGTAGTTTTGTTCAGAAGCACTGATTCGTTCTCTCTTCCACAGGAGATAAAGAGGGGCAAGGTCAGAAATATCAGCTGAATGGATTCTTTGGGAATGGTGGAAACCAAGGTAAAAACTAACCACAGGTATTTTACCCTAAAGGATCATCTCTGATCATCTCTGATCCTCTCTGATCATCTCTGATCATCTCTGATCATCTCTGATCATCTCTGATCTTCTCTGATTTTAACTGATCTTCTCTGATCTTAACTGATCTTCTCTGATCATCTCTGATCCTCTCTGATCTTCTCTGATCATCTCTGATCATCTCTGATCTTCTCTGATCTTCTCTGATCTTCTCTGATCTTCTCTGATCTTAACTGATCTTCTCTGATCTTAACCGATCTTCTCTGATCTTCTCTGATCTTAACTGATCTTTTCTGATCTTAACTGATCTTCTCTGAACTTCTCTGATCTTAACTGATCTTCTCTGATCTTAACTGATCTTCTCTGATCATCTCTGATCTTAACTGATCGTCTCTGAACTTCTCTGATCATCTCTGATCTTCTCTGATCTTCTCTGATCGTCTCTGATCTTCTCTGTTTTCTCTTCTCCAGGTTGACCAGCAGGAAGTGGCGACCAACAGCATTTGTTTCTATAAACTTGATATTTTTAAAAATGTGTTGTATATTTTTGTGTATCACTATTGATTGTTAGTTTTGTATTATTTTTCTTCCTTGCTCTCCCCCCTCTCCCACACTCTCCCCCCTCTCCCACACTCTCCCCCCTCTCCCACACTCTCCCCCCTCTCCCACACTCTCCCCCCTCTCCCACACTCTCCCCCCTCTCCCACACTCTCCCCCCTGACCCACACTCTCCCCCCTGTCTCCTCCCTCAGACTGAAACATGACAGGGAATTTGGTGCATCTCTAGTCCAGTATTTTGTACAAGTTGGTTTGAATGAGTTGTTGTTCTGTAACACCCTCCTGTAACCATGGAGAACAGCTCTGTCTGCAACACCTTCCTGTAACCATGGAGAACAGCTCTGTCTGCAACACCCTCCTGTAACCATGGAGAACAGCTCTGTCTGCAACACCCTCCTGTAACCATGGAGAACAGTTCTGTCTACAACACCCTCCTGTAACCATGGAGAACAGTTCTGTCTGCAACACCCTTCTGTAACCATGGAGAACAGTTCTGTCTGCAACACCCTCCTGTAACCATGGAGAACAGTTCTGTCTGCAACACCCTTCTGTAACCATGGAGAACAGTTCTGTCTGCAACACCCTCCTGTAACCATGGAGAACAGTTCTGTCTGCAACACCCTCCTGTAACCATGGAGAACAGTTCTGTCTGCAACACCCTCCTGTAACCATGGAGAACAGTTCTGTCTGCAACACCCTCCTGTAACCATGGAAAACAGTTCTGTCTGTTCGTCTGAATGCTGTTCAATCACCACAGTCTGACTCAAACTCAACTAATTTATTTTTTGCATGAGATTGCAAGTTGTGATTTTGTTTTTTTTTACTACCTGTGACACCTGTAAAAATTGTTGACCGTTTTCGGTTAAATAAAACAAACTCTACAAATTCTGTTCCCATGATTTTGATTTTTTGATTTTCAACTCAGTTACAAGGTTAATTTCTGTTCACTTATCTAAAGTGACACCTTAAAGAGGATTTGAACCGTGGATTTCCTGATCTGCAGTAAAATGCTCTAACCACTGAGCTGCTACATTACACCTGTCTCCTTTAGGCTCAGTAATTAACAGCTTCTTGGATTAAGCTCAGTCTGACTCCATCACTTCCTAATCCTCATTCCACTGTGGGCGGGCCTACAGTATGGGCGGGGCCCCAATGTGGGCGGGGCACTCAGGAGGTCCACCTGATACAGGAGCTTCAACATGGCCCTGAGAGGAGAAAAGAGGAGGGGGGGGGAGGGGGGAGAGATTAGAACAGATTTAACCCTATGAATAACAAAGACAGCTGATTGGTCAGTGAGGAAGCATGCCACTGCATGAGCTCCTGGCTGTCCTGCTTGGCTCAGCTGGAGGGAGACGGTCCTCAGGTGTGTCCAGGTGTCCAGAGGAAGCCCTCCGCCCTGCCATGCCAGAGCCTCCCGCCTCCCTGGAGCCTGTCTGAGGGAACAGCTGGGTCCCTCCCTCCCTCCCTCCAGGGACTGTGTAAGCGGAGGAAACAGCCATGGCGTTTCTGAACGCACCGCGACTGCTGGACTTTGCCAAGACGCCTCCACACCTTCAGTTCAACAAGTACGTCCTGACTGGGTACCGTCCGGTGGACTCGTCCCAGGGATGCCTGAGGAGCCTCTTCTACCTGCACAACGAGTTTGGGAACATCTACACCCACGGTAGGTGAGACACCACACACCTTTAGCCAAGATAATGACCTCTGAGAGGGGGGGGGGGGGTGTCATTGACCTTTGAGTCCTTCTGACTTCCTCTTCTTCAGTGTCTGAGCTTCAGACTGCTGGCTGTGTTGAGTCTGGAGGATCTGAGGATCCATACTGAGTCCAGCAGCAGTATAACTCCACTGGGTGTAAACATGGATCCTGTTCCTCTGTTCCAGTTAAACTGAGCAGCAGTGGAGGATCTCATATGAAGGAGGTTCATGTGGGAGGGTTCATGTGGGAGGGTTCATGTGGGAGGGTTCATGTGGGAGGGTTCATGTGGGAGGGTTCATGTGGGAGGGTTCAGATTCCTCCTGACCTCTCAGAGAGGTTCAGCTGGTCTCAGACCAGCACAGCCAGCCTAACGTTCTGCTCTCACTGGTGAACAGCATAGGTGGAGATTAGAGATAATCCATACTGGGAACTCCTGTAGTGGATACTGTCAATGCAGCTAGCAATCAGCTCTGGAAGTACTGTGATTGGCCAAATGACATAACTGTTCGTTTGATTGGCCAAATAATAATAAAACAGGACTGTGTGTTTGATTTGACGTGTGGGAAACACAGACAGGAAGTGAGAGAGTGTAGACCAGAAGTGATGTCAGAGGGTCAGATGTGATGTCAGAGGGTCAGATGTGATGTCAGAGGGTCAGATGCTGTCGGTGTTGGACAGCTGGAGATATTAATAACAATGTTCCAGCTCACTGACCTGTCTGACCCTTGACCCCTGACCTTGCAGATGACACAAGGTGTCCTCCTGCCTCTCCTGTTTAAGACCATTATCTGTAACCCTCTTACCTGGAGGATTAGGCCTCCCCTCTGCAGGCAGCACCATCCCTGAGCACGGTCACCTAGCAACACTCACACTGCAGCTGCTCTAAGACACACCTGTCCTCACCTGGGGGGAGGAGTTTAGATGCATCTGTGCTCTGATTGGTCATATGCAAGTAGAAAAATAAGTTTGGGAGTTTGGACTGAGTCAGCAGGTAAAGACCCCAGACTCATCTACCTCTCTACCTCACCTCTCTCCCCCCATCCTGTACCTCTCTACCTCACCTCTCTCCCCCCATCCTGTACCTCTCTACCTCACCTCTCTCCCCCCATCCTGTACCTCTCTACCTCACCTCTCTCCCCCCATCCTGTACCTCTCTACCTCTCTACCTCACCTCTCTCCCCCCATCCTGTACCTCTCTACCTCACCTCTCTCCCCCCATCCTGTACCTCTCTACCTCTCTACCTCACCTCTCTCCCCCCATCCTCTACCTCTCTACCTCACCTCTCTCCCCCCATCCTCTACCTCTCTACCTCACCTCTCTCCCCCCATCCTGTACCTCTCTACCTCACCTCTCTCCCCCCATGCTCTACCTCTCTACCTCACCTCTCTCCCCCCATCCTCTACCTCTCTACCTCACCTCTCTCCCCCCATCCTCTACCTCTCTACCTCACCTCTCTCCCCCCATGCTCTACCTCTCTACCTCACCTCTCTCCCCCCATCCTCTACCTCTCTACCTCACCTCTCTCCCCCCATCCTTTACCTCTCTACCTCACCTCTCTCCCCCCATCCTCTACCTCTCTACCTCACCTCTCTCCCCCCATCCTCTACCTCTTTCCCTCCTCTCTTACAGGGATCCCGTTCTTCCTCTTCCTGGTCCTGCTGCCCTTCAGCCTCCCCTGGTCAGAGGCTTCCTGGTGGCTGTGCCTGCTTCACTACCTGGCCTGCCTGTCTCCCACCGTGGGCTCTGTGCTCTACCACATCTTCATGAACCATGAGGGCGGCTCCCATGTCTACGACACCCTGCTGTCCCTCGACATGTTCGGGGTCTGCCTGGTCAACACCCTGGGTAGGATGGGGAGGGGTTTGTTTTGACCCAAATCACATCTCACACACACACACACACACACACACACACACCTATACTGTCACGGTTGGACTGAGACTGAAAAACAGTCCTGGACTTTGAAACACAGACTGACCCTCTGACCGGTGTTATTATATTATATATATATTTATTATAGTTGATTTGCATTCTGCCAGTCTGTTACTTTGACTGATCATTCACAGGTGGTAGGATTCTTGCCTACCATGTGCAGAAGGCCTGGGTTCGATTCCCGGCCAATGTATGAACATGTGCGCCTGTTAAATGTCTCCACTGTAGGACTAATAAGGGATCATTTCTTCATTTGGTGAATCTCCCATCAGTCAGACACACACCAGTACGCACACAAGAACTCTTTTAAAGATGTTCACCTCCCCTCCTCCCCTCCTCCTCCCCCCCGCCCCCTCTCCTCCAGGAGCCCTCCCCATCGTCCACATCACCCTGCTCTGCTACCCTGTCTCTCGGCTGGCTGCCCTGCTGTTCTACAGCCTCCTGTCTGCCTATGGGATCTACAGCGCCACCACGGCCCGCAGCAACACCAAGCGCCTCCGAGCCTTCGCCTGGCAGGCTCTGTTCCGCCTGGGTCTGTTCCTCCTGCGCTGGGGGGGCCCGGGGGCCGGGAGCCCCTCCTCGCTGCGCCTCTTCCTCACCATGGACCTGCTGGCCCTGCTGGGGGGGCTGGTGAACATCAGCAGGGTGCCTGAGCGCTTCCATCCTGGCCTGTTTGACTACTGGTGCAACAGCCACCAGATCATGCATGTGCTGGTGATCTGCTCCATCATGTACCTGCACTGGGGCATGATGGAGGACCTGGCCTGGCTGGGCACATTCCAGTGCCCTGAGGAAGGGTAGGGGGGGAGTTTAAAGGACTTCAGGGAACATGGTGTTCAGTGTTTAGTTCACCACAGCTGTGTGAAGGTGACTTCCTGCTCTGAACATTATTCAGTTCCATAAAAGCAGTAGTTTTTGCCACCCAAAGAAAATTAGCTAAACTTAATTTAAGAGTTATATTAATAAAGTTAATATATATTTGTAAAGCTTTGTCTTGATTTGTGAAACTTTACTGTCTGCATCTTCATATCAGCGGTAGAAACATTCCTGACAGAATGGGACCAAAAACAACGTCTATGCTTCACATAGTTTATTGCAAGAAAGATTCTGTATATATATATATATACTGTATATATACACACTTGAAATGACAATTTAGCAAAAGCCTCATTAGACATGAATGATGTGTCTATTCATATTGATCTGTACTGTTATTAATCCAGTCCCACTCCCTCCTGTATCTGTGTTCTATTAGAACGTGGCACCAATACAGTCAAGCCTTTAGTGATGTTACCCTGAACACCACACTGCAGGGCAGATGCTGAGCAGGGGCTGGGGCAGGAGCTGGGGCAGGGGCAGGAGCTGGGGCAGAGAGAGGACCTGCACTCCACACACTGGGTTCTCTGGTGGGTCACGGTCTGGTCCTCATCAGGTCCTCCCTCCGAGGGGGGACAGGGGGGAGGAGGGGGGAGGAGGGGGTCAGTCCTCGTCCGAGCTGCTGTCCTCCTCAGGCTCTGATAGGTCAGCGATGGGAAAGCGCAGGACGGCTGCTACACCACTCAGCTGGGTCAACTCTGGAGGAGGGGAGGGAGGGAGGGAGGGAGGGAGAGGGAGGGAGGGATAGAGAGGGAGGGAGGCAGGGAGAGAGGGAGGGAGGCAGGGAGAGAGGGAGGGAGGGAGGGAGGCAGGATGTCCAGAGGTCACTAGAGGATCATACTTGATCAAACCTCCATCCAGAGTGTTTAATCGTATCTTGAAGCAACACTTACGTTCTCCAGAGACGTGAAGACTAGAAAACATCCTGCAAGACAAACACAGATAAAGAGAGAAGAATGAAGATGATAATGATGAAGATGATGATGATGAGGATGATGAGGATGATGAGGATGTGTTCATCAGAGCTTTGATCTTCAGTTTCTATACAGTTCAAAGTGTTTCCACAGTAGAAAAGCTTCTGGAAGCTTCTGTGGTCCTGCTGTCTCACCTGACGCTGCCTCCGTTGTCCCTGACGCTGTCCACCAGACGAACGTACCGACTCCGTGTAGCGACGTCCTGATGTCTAGACCACGACCACAACAACAACATCATCATCAACAACAACAACAACATCATCATCATCATCATCATCATCATCATCAACAACAACAACAACATCATCATCAACAACAACATCATCATCATCAACAACAACAACATAACTACCACACCAAGGGTTCCAGGTGCTCACCTGAACAGCTGGTCTCTCTCTCTCTGCTCACCTGAACAGCTGGTCTCTCTCTCTCTCTCTCACCTCACCTGAACAGCTGGTCTCTCTCTCTCTCTCCTCACCTGAACAGCTGGTCTCTCTCCTCACCTGAACAGCTGGTCTCTCTCTCTCTCCTCACCTGAACAGCTGGTCTCTCTCTCTCTCTCCTCACCTGAACAGCTGGTCTCTCTCTCTCTCTCCTCACCTGAACAGCTGGTCTCTCTCTCTCCTCACCTGAACAGCTGGTCTCTCTCTCTCTCCTCACCTGAACAGCTGGTCTCTCTCCTCACCTGAACAGCTGGTCTCTCTCTCTCTGTCTCCTCACCTGAACAGCTGGTCTCTCTCTCTCCTCACCTGAACAGCTTGTCGCTGATGAGCAGTGTGTCCACAGCCAGAGCATCAGCTGCCTTCTCCACGTGAGCCAGCCTGCATCGTCACGACAACACAGACCATGTGACCAAAGATCAGGTCTCACAGGACCCAGAACACGCCCCTCAGACCCGCCCCTCACGCTGTGTGTGTGTGTCTGTGTGTATGTCTGTGTGTGTCTGTGTGTCTGTGTGTGTGTCTGTGTGTGTGTGTCTGTCTGTGTGTCTCTGTGTGTGTGTCTGTGTGTGTGTCTCTGTGTGTGTGTCTGTGTGTGTGTGTCTGTCTGTGTGTCTCTGTGTGTGTGTCTGTGTCTGTGTGTCTGTCTGTGTGTCTGTCTGTGTGTGTCTCTGTGTGTGTACCTGTGTGTGTGTGTGTCTTACCCATAGAAGGCTCTGTCAGGTTCGTGCTGCAGCATCTTGTAGAAGTCCTCCAGGGCTTTGACCTCTCCTGCAGCCTGATAGAGCGCACACACACACACACACGTGCAGACACACACACACAAAATGCAAACATAAAACCCTGTTCTCCTCTGTGCTGAGCTGTTCTAAGCGATAGAGGCAGGGGGTCACAGGTCACAGGTCACCCACCTTAGTGTCAGACAGTCTGGCAGTCACGCTGGGGTCAGTCAGGATCTCTGCAGGACAGGACACAGCTTTACTCAGAAGACACACTCTGTCCTTATTTAGTAAGATATCTGTTCAAGCTGTAGGGGCCAGTGATAGAGAGAGAGAGAGAGAGAGACAGACAGAGGCAGAGGCAGAGAGAGAGAGAGAGAGAGAGAGACAGAGGCAGAGAGAGACAGAGAGAGACAGAGAGAGACAGAGAGAGAGAAACAGACAGAGCACAGCAGCAGCCCAGCATGTCCCTGCTGTGTCACCTTTCAGGGAGTACTTGTGTCCTGATGAGGAGTGAACAGTCATGAACTTGGGTCTGTTCTCCAGCAGCACCTTACAGTCCTGCCTCACTGCCTCTCTGAACAGGAAGCTCATGAACTGCTCCTTCACAAAGCCAGGAGAGGCCACCAGGATACACTTCACCACTGGAGACAGGAGGGAGAGACAGGAGGGGAGCTCAGTGTGAGGGAGAGACAGGAGGGGAGATGTATGTGTGTGTGTGTGGTGTGTGTGTGTGTGTGTGTGTGGTGTGTGTGTGTGTGTGTGTGTGTCACCGTCAAAGTTGATGTGTCGGAGGATTCCCTGCATCACAGCTTCATAGAACCTCTCCAGAGCCTGAAGACACACACACACACACACACACACACACACTGTCAGAACACACACAATGTCAGCACACACACACCCAGTCAGCACACCCCCCAGGGCTGGGCTCTGACCTTATCATGCTGGGTGCAGCTGCCCCTCCTCTTGCGGGGGATGGTGACCTCCACCTTGGCCCTGAGCAGGGTCATGGCCGGGGTCACCAGGACAAGGTTAGCCAGCCCCTCCTGCATCACCACGGCTGCCACATCTGCCTTCTGGCTGGGGTCACACGCCTGCTCTGTGGGGAGCCAGGGGGGACAGCCAGGGGGGACAGCCAGGGGGGCGACAGGGGGGCAGCAGGGTTAGACCCTCCTACAGCACATTGCTACACCACACTCACTGTCTACTGTATCAGTTGCTAACTAAATGTCGCTAATCAAAACAAACGAAACACGCAAACATTCAGTAAAGCATCCAACAAGGACGTTACTTTGGTTACAGTATTAGTTTGATATACTTGTAGAATCCTCCATAACACGGAGATACTGGCATGTTTCTGTTATGATGCTGTTAAACTTACCGATCCTGTCCAGCACAACACTGTCCCACACCTTCTTAGCTAGAGTGAACTTCCTGTTAAGCTCCAGTTCTATGGTGTGGTAGGCCCCCATCTGGACACACACATACACACACACACACACACACACACAGACAGACACGCAGTCAGGAGTGTGTGAGTGCTGTCAGGAGTGTGTGAGTGCTGTCAGGAGTGTGTGAGTGCTGTCAGGAGTGTGTGAGTGCTGTCAGGAGTGTGTGAGTGCTGTCAGGAGTGTGTGAGTGCTGTCAGGAGTGTGTGAGTGCTGTCAGGAGTGTGTGAGAGCTGTCAGGAGCGTGTGAGAGCTGTCAGGAGCGTGTGAGTGCTGTCAGGAGTGTGTGAGTGCTGTCAGGAGCGTGTGAGTGCTGTCAGGAGCGTGTGAGTGCATTCAGGAGTGTGTGAGAGCTGTCAGGAGTGTGTGAGTGCTGTCAGGACTGTGTGAGAGCTGTCAGGAGCGTGTGAGTGCTGTCAGGAAAGTGTGAGTGCTGTCAGGAGTGTGTGAGTGCTGTCAGGAGTGTGTGAGTGCTGTCAGGACTGTGTGATAGCTGTCAGGAGTGTGTGAGTGCTGTCAGGAGTGTGTGAGAGCTGTCAGGAGTGTGTGAGTGCTGTCAGGACTGTGTGAGTGCTGTCAGGAGTGTGTGAGTGCTGTACGGAGAGTGTGAGTGCTGTTAGGAGTGTGTGAGTGCTGTCAGGAGCGTGTGAGTGCTGTCAGGAGTGTGTGAGTGCATTCAGGAGTGTGTGAGAGCTGTCAGGAGTGTGTGAGTGCTGTCAGGACTGTGTGAGAGCTGTCAGGAGCGTGTGAGTGCTGTCAGGAAAGTGTGAGTGCTGTCAGGAGTGTGTGAGTGCTGTCAGGAGTGTGTGAGTGCTGTCAGGACTGTGTGAGAGCTGTCAGGAGCGTGTGAGTGCTGTCAGGAGTGTGTGAGAGCTGTCAGGAGTGTGTGAGTGCTGTCAGGACTGTGTGAGTGCTGTCAGGAGTGTGTGAGTGCTGTCAGGAGCGTGTGAGTGCTGTCAGGAGTGTGCGAGTGCTGTCAGGAGAGTGTGAGTGCTGTCAGGAGTGTGTGAGTGCTGTCAGGAGTGTGCGAGTGCTGTCAGGAGAGTGTGAGTGCTGTCAGACCTTCACATACTGGTTTTCCTGGAGGTTGGTTCCTTTGACTCTCAGCTGACAGGCCTGGGAGTCAAAGTCGATGGTCTCCACACACACAGTGAGAGTGGTTCGGACCCTGGAACTGCCAACACTGCCTGTGGACGACTCAGTCTGCACCTTCCTGAGGACACAAGCACCAGCTTCAGGGGGGGGGCATCTCTGCTGCACTGTGTGTGGGTGTGTGTGTGTGTGTTGGTGTAGGCTGTGAGTGTGTGCTAGTGATGTGTGTGTATCAAACAGGAAGATACACATCATAGTGACAGGCTAGACACGTGCACAATACAGACAAGCTGTGGATAGCAGAAGTATGAACTGCACAGCTTTCATACAGCACAGCACAGCACAGCGGGGCGGGGCGGGGCCGGGGGGGGGCGGGGCGGGGCGGGGCCGGGGGGGGGCGGGGCCGGGGGGGGGCGGGGCGGGGCCGGGTGGTACCTGATGGTGGAAGCCTGCAGACTGTCTCCTATCTGCAGCAGGTTGTATGTGTGCCACATGTCCTCCGCCTCCTCCGGCATCAGCGTCACCTGGCTGGAGGACACAGAGGGAGGAGGTGTCAACATGACCACAGATAACACAACCATAAGGGGAAGAAGAGTCACTGGATACTTAGACATTTAATCATTTACAGTTTTAGATTGGGTTATTTGTTTACATATCTAAGTATTTGAAAAACAGGTGTTTGTTTTGATGATCTTTATTCTTTCTGAGGTTTTGCAGAATATCAGTGGCAGTTAAAGGCACGTGCTGCTGCTGCTGTGGCTAACTTGCTAGCCGGTCTGAACTTACCCAGCATTGTCTTTTTCAATATCTTTATGAAGCAACTTCATTTTCTTTTTGGATTGTTGTGATCAAAACTAGTAATACTTGTCTACGCGATTAAATCTTATTGGATTTAACGTCATATTGACTATTTTCCGCCTGTTTCATACTGTTTCTACTGTAGAATGAATCACCAAGTCCGGTCAGGTGACGTCACTCCACAACACAGCCGGACATCTTGCGTCACTTCCGTCTGCGTCACTTCATTGCGGCAAAAAATAAGATTTCTTTTACCTCTGAGTTGATAAATGGCATCAAGAAATGTGTACATGGTTAAAACTTAAAGACTACAAGGAAATGCAACTGTATTGTGTTTATAGAACGATGTTTTTAGTTTGTTTAGCTCTACATACAATAATAAGAATAGCTAATTTATAAACTGTATGTTGAAGCCCATGTGAATTAATGCAAAGAGATCAAACTATCCAAATATGCCTCTACTGATTGTTAGCTGGTTGCTATCTTGTACAGAGAATACATACTACTTCTAGTCATTAATTAACGGGCGACGATGGAATAGTATACCAGCATGGAACCAGCATAACTGTACATGCATGCTGAAAGTACTTTTGAAATATCCTTGAGCATCTTTGTTTAACGTCTGAATGACCATAAGGCTGACATCCAATCAGCATTCACACATTTATCAGCAGACATTGTTTGTCAGCTATGAAAAAGCTCCTGTATATTTATTGAGCTGTGAACTGAGCGCATCATCTGACACAATGAAATACAATGTTATTATTTCATCAAAATCATAATTATGTTTGAATTAATATGTTTCTAGTTTACTATGATGTTGATACAAAGGTACATGCGGACATCCAATCAGAGCCGAGACCCAAGACCACATTCAGTAAGCGACTAATCACAGAGCCGTAAGATGTTCCCCTCTCATCGCCTAGCCTCGCTTTCAACCAATCACAGAGCAGTAAGATGTTTTCCTCTCATCGCCCAGCCTCGCTTTCAACCAATCACAGAGCAGTAAGATGTTTCCCTCTCATCACTCAGCCTCGCTCTCAACCAGCGCGTGAAGTCTACTTTAGTGAAGGGTTGGGCGCGAGTCTGTTTAAGGAAAAGCCCAAAGCTAAACTCGATAAATCTGTACATTGTATTTAAAAGTTGTAGACTAATGTTCTTTGTTCGGGTATTTTTAGTCAAGTCTGACATAATTTCACCCAAAACTTCAAGTATTCAGTTGGTTATTTGTGGCGCAAGGTTAGCTGGCTAACGCTAGCTGATTAAAACTAGCTGGGCTCAGTCAGTAGCTAGTTAAGGTGGAACCTTAGTTAAGGTGGAATCTTTTTAAGGTGGAACATTCTTAACAGCTGATATCAGGAAGATTATTATTATTATGGCCGAAGCCGATAAACTGAACATCGACTCCATAATTCAGCGACTTTTGGAAGGTATGATTCAACTGTCTGTTTTTACAAGATATCAAACTAACCAGCTGTTTATCTACCGTTAACAGTCTGGTCGGCTAGCCTAGCTTAGCTACCCAGGGCTAACACAGTCATGTTATAATAACAGCCTATCTGCTGCTGTCAGGATATTATAACTCTGGATTTAATAGAATTGAAATACTTTGTTTGATACAAGGATCCTTCTTAATACCGCTGATAAACGAGTATCGTCCTGCACTAATTACCCAAGTACTTCCCTGAAGCCTGTTTAGCTACAGTAGCCATGTTGCTAAATAACGAATGCGGGCATTATCTATGATCATTTTCTATGTTATATATCTGTAGTATTATCTATTATATCTTCTCCTTATCTATGATCATTATCTATGAGCAGCACCAGGGTAGATATTATCTATGATCAACACTAGGGTAGATATTATCTACGAGCAGCACCAGGGTAGATATTATCTATATTATCTATGATCAGCACCAGGGTAGATATTATCTATGATCAGCACCAGGGTAGATATTATCTATGATCAGCACCAGGGTAGATATTATCTATGATCAGCTTCAGGGTAGATATTATCTATGATCAGCTTCAGGGTAGATATTATCTATGATCAGCACCAGGGTAGATATTATCTATGATCAGCTCCAGGGTAGATATTATCTATGATCAGCTCCAGGGTAGATAAGCAGGGTAGATATTATCAATGAGCAGCACCAGGGTAGATATTATCTATGATCAGCACCAGGGTAGATGCACCAGGGTAGATAAGCAGGGTAGATATTATCAATGAGCAGCACCAGGGTAGATGCACCAGGGTAGATAAGCAGGGTAGATATTATCTATGATCAGCACCAGGGTAGATGCACCAGGGTAGATAAGCAGGGTAGATATTATCAATGAGCAGCACCAGGGTAGATAAGCAGGGTAGATAAGCAGCCATGGAAGAGTTCCCACCCAGCCAGTAGAAGGGATGTTGTGTCGCAACGTTAGTAACAACCGGTTATAATTTCTCCACAGATATTGATGTTATATGACGATACATTGATTTACGGCCCAAGTGACTTATGTCTTCAATCGTCAACTAAGAGGGCACTTTTCTACATTTCCTGATGTAAAGAAACGTAAACGTTGTATAAAGGTCGAGCAGGAGGCGTGGTACTAACTAGTTAACTGTACAGGACCTAATCTGTGTTTACTTCGGTAGGATTAACGAGTTTGCACAATTGTTGTTCATCACTATGGGTCCTGGGACGTCATATCCTGCCTAGTCTACAGAAGGCTTTCTTCGTTAGCCAGATCAAGACTACAGGAAAACAATCACCTAGTTTATAAACATTGACCAGAGTTGGGGTCAAATGTACATCTAAAGCAGCCTCGGTGGTGAACTCAGGGCCTGCTTAAGGCATAAAAAAGCCAAGCCTTTCATTTGTAATCTGCATTAGAGGAGGAGATCATATGATTGAGTAATTGCTGCAGTTATGTTTTACTTTATTTGTGTCTTTATCATGATATCCTGTCCTAACTTTTGTGGCAAATTTGCAACAACCCCAAACACAGCATCATTCCAACAGCAACTAGACGGACTGCAGCCAGATAATTTACCTCTCCTCTCCTCCAGTTAAAGATACTGACCTCTCCTCTCCTCCAGTTAAAGATACTGACCTCTCCTGTCCTCTAGTTAAAGATACTGACCTCTCCTGTCCTCCAGTTAAAGATACTGACCTCTCCTGTCCTCCAGTTAAAGATACTGACCTCTCCTGTCTTCCAGTTAAAGATACTGACCTCTCCTCCAGTTAAAGATACTGACCTCTCCTCCAGTTAAAGATACTGACCTCTCCTCTCCTCCAGTTAAAGATACTGACCTCTCCTCTCCTCCAGTTAAAGATACTGACCTCTCCTCTCCTCCAGTTAAAGATAATGACCTCTCCTGTCCTCCAGTTAAAGATACTGACCTCTCCTGTCCTCCAGTTAAAGATACTGACCTCTCCTCTCCTCCAGTTAAAGATACTGACCTCTCCTCTCCTCCAGTTAAAGATACTGACCTCTCCTGTCCTCCAGTTAAAGATACTGACCTCTCCTCTCCTCCAGTTAAAGATACCGACCTCTCCTCTCCTCCAGTTAAAGATACTGACCTCTCCTCTCCTCCAGTTAAAGATACTGACCTCTCCTCTCCTCCAGTTAAAGATACTGACCTCTCCTGTCCTCCAGTTAAAGGCTCCAGACCAGGGAAGAACGTCCAGCTAACAGAGAATGAGATCCGAGGTCTGTGCCTGAAGTCCAGGGAGATCTTCCTGAGCCAGCCCATCCTGCTGGAGCTGGAGGCTCCGCTCAAGATCTGTGGTACGCTCTCTCCACCTTCCCACCCTCTCCTGCCTCACTTCACTCTCTCCAGCCTCTATCCACCCTCTCCTGCTTCTCCACCCTCCCTGCCTCTATCCACTCTGCCTGCCTCTATCCACCCTCCCTGCCTCTATCCACCCTGCCTGCCTCTATCCACCCTGCCTGCCTCTCCACCCTCCCTGCCTCTATCCACCCTGCCTGTCTCTATCCACCCTGCCTGCCTCTCCACCCTCCCTGCCTCTATCCACCCTGCCTGCCTCTATCCACCCTCTCCTGCCTCTCCACCCTCTCTGTCTCTCTCCACCCTCCCTGCCTCTATCCAGCCTCTCCTGCCTCTCCACCCTCCCTGCCTCTATCCAGCCTCTCCTGCCTCTCCACCCTCCCTGCCTCTATCCACCCTCTCCTGCCTCTCCACCCTCCCTGCCTCTATCCAGCCTCTCCTGCCTCTCCACCCTCCCTGCCTCTATCCACCCTCTCCTGCTTCTCCACCCTCCCTGCCTCTATCCACTCTGCCTGCCTCTATCCACCCTCCCTGCCTCTATCCACCCTGCCTGCCTCTATCCACCCTGCCTGCCTCTCCACCCTCCCTGCCTCTATCCACCCTGCCTGCCTCTATCCACCCTGCCTGCCTCTCCACCCTCCCTGCCTCTATCCACCCTGCCTGCCTCTATCCACCCTCTCCTGCCTCTCCACCCTCTCTGTCTCTCTCCACCCTCCCTGCCTCTATCCAGCCTCTCCTGCCTCTCCACCCTCCCTGCCTCTATCCAGCCTCTCCTGCCTCTCCACCCTCCCTGCCTCTATCCACCCTCTCCTGCCTCTCCACCCTCCCTGCCTCTATCCAGCCTTTCCTGCCTCTCCACCCTCCCTGCCTCTATCCACCCTCTCCTGCCTCTCCACCCTCCCTGCCTCTATCCACCCTCTCCTGCCTCTCCACCCTCCCTGCCTCTATCCACCCTCTCCTGCCTCTCCAACCTCCCTGCCTCTATCCACCCTCTCCTGCCTCTCCAACCTCCCTGCCTCTATCCACCCTCTCCTGCCTCTCCACACTCTCCTGCCTCTATCCACCCTCTCCTGCCTCTCCACTCTCTCCTGCCTCTCCACCCTCCCTGCCTCTATCCTGCCTCCAGCCTCTCCTGCCTCTCCACCCTCCCTGCCTCTATCCACCCTCTCCTGCCTCTCCAACCTCCCTGCCTCTATCCACCCTCTCCTGCCTCTCCACCCTCTCCTGCCTCTCCACCCTCTCCTGCCTCTCCACCCTCTCCTGCCTCTATCCACCCTCTCCTGCCTGTCTTTACTGTCTCTCCTGCCTCTCCAGCCTGTTCTCCGTCTCTTTACTGTCTCTCCTGCCTCTCTCCAGCCTCTCTCCAACTCCTTCCTCTCTTTACCCTCGGTGTCTCTCTCCCCTCTCAGTGGTAGAGCATGGTGATGGGCTTAATGTTTGAGAGGTGTTACATCCCCTCCTCCTCCCCAGGTGACGTCCATGGCCAGTACTATGACCTGCTGAGGCTGTTTGAGTACGGAGGCTTCCCCCCCGAGAGTAACTACCTGTTCCTGGGGGACTATGTGGACCGGGGGAAGCAGTCCCTGGAGACCATCTGTCTCCTGCTGGCCTACAAGGTCAAGTACCCAGAGAACTTCTTCCTGCTGCGGGGGAACCATGAGTGTGCCTCCATCAACCGTATCTATGGCTTCTACGATGAGTGTGAGTCTTCACACTGCTGCCTACACCAGTAAACAACCTAAACACACACACACACACACACACACATTGTCTCTTCCCTCCCCTGTATCCCCCCTCCCTCCCCTGTCTCCCCCCTCCCTCCCCTGTATCTCCCCTGTATCCCCCCTCCCTCCCCTGTCTCCCCCCTCCCTCCCCTGTCTCCCCCCTCCCTCCCCTGTATCCCCCCTCCCTCCCCTGTATCCCCCCTCCCTCCCCTGTCTCCCCCATCCCCCTCCCTGTTTGAGCCAGGCGTCACCACACCAGATCAGACGTCTGTTTGAACAGCGTAGTTCAGTTTTGACCTCCAGGGGGAGTTAACAGGCCTGATGTGTGACCTCACAGCCCCCTCAGGAACAGCAGTGTAGTGTGGGCCTGATGTGTGACCTTAAGTGAGAGACAGGCAGATCAATAAAATGTATTACTATTACATATCAGTACCTGTAGGAAGAACCTAGTTGCACAAGACTACAACACCTATCATTACTGTAATACAGGACTACAACACCCATCATTACTGTAATACAGGACTACAACACCCATCATTACTTTAAGACAGGACTACAACACCCATCATTACTGTAATACAGAACTACAACACCCATCATTACTGTAACACGGGACTACAACACCCATCATTACTGTAATACGGGACTACAACACCCATCATTACTGTAATACAGGACTACAACACCCATCATTACTTTAAGACAGGACTACAACACCCATCATTACTGTAATACAGAACTACAACACCCATCATTACTGTAACACGGGACTACAACACCCATCATTACTGTAATACGGGACTACAACACCCATCATTACTGTAATACAGAACTACAACACCCATCATTACTGTAATACAGAACTACAACACCCATCATTACTGTAACACAGGACTACAACACCCATCATTACTGTAATACAGGACTACAACACCCATCATTACTGTAATACGGGACTACAACACCCATCATTACTGTAATACAGAACTACAACACCCATCATTACTTTAAGACAGGACTACAACACCCATCATTAGAGTAACACGGGACAACACCCATAATTCCGAGCTGTCTGTTGGTTTAGTAGTGAAGGCTCTGTCGCCCCCTGCAGGTAAGAGGCGTTACAACATCAAGCTGTGGAAGACCTTCACTGACTGCTTCAACTGTCTGCCTGTGGCTGCTATAGTGGACGAGAAGATCTTCTGCTGCCATGGAGGTATGCTGTCTGTCTGACTGACTGTCTGTCCCTGTCTGTCTGACCCTCCCTGTCTGTCTGACCCTCCCTGTCTGTCTGTCTGACCCTCCCTGTCTGTCTGACCCTCCCTGTCTGTCTGACCCTCCCTGTCTGTCTGTCTGACCCTCCCTGTCTGTCTGACCCTCCCTCCCTGTCTGTCTGACCCTCCCTGTCTGTCTGACCCTCCCTCCCTGTCTGTCTGTCTGACCCTCCCTCCCTGTCTGTCTGTCTGACCCTCCCTGTCTGTCTGACCCTCCCTCCCTGTCTGTCTGACCCTCCCTGTCTGTCTGACCCTCCCTGTCTGTCTGTCTGACCCTCCCTGTCTGACTGACCCTCCCTCCCTGTCTGTCTGACCCTCCCTGTCTGTCTGACCCTCCCTCCCTGTCTGTCTGACCCTGTCTGTCTGACCCTGTCTGTCTCTCTGACACTGTCTGTCTGACCCTGTCTGTCTGTCTGACCCTGTCTGTCTGTCTGACCCTGTCTGTCTGACCCTGTCTGTCTGACCCTGTCTGTCTGACCCTGTCTGTCTGACCCTGTCTGTCTGACCCTGTCTGTCTGACCCTGTCTGTCTGACCCTGTCTGTCTGACCCTGTCTGTCTGACCCTGTCTGTCTGACCCTGTCTGTCTCTCTGACCCTGTTTCTCTGACCCTGTCTGTCTCTCTGACCCTGTCTGTCTGACCCTGTCTGTCTCTCTGACCCTGTCTGTCTGACCCTGTCTCTCTGACCCTGTCTCTCTGACCCTGTCTGTCTGACCCTGTCTCTCTGACCCTGTCTGTCTGACCCTGTCTCTCTGACCCTGTCTCTCTGACCCTGTCTGTCTGACCCTGTCTCTCTGACCCTGTCTGTCTGACCCTGTCTCTCTGACCCTGTCTGTCTGACCCTGTCTCTCTGACCCTGTCTGTCTGACCCTGTCTCTCTGACCCTGTCTCTCTCTCTGACCCTGTCTCTCTGAGTGCCAGCTCCAGTTCTAACCCCCCCGCCCCCTTGCAGGTCTGTCTCCAGACCTCCAGTCCATGGAGCAGGTGCGTCGGGTGATGCGGCCCACAGACGTGCCTGACCAGGGCCTCCTCTGTGACCTGCTCTGGGCAGACCCTGATAAGGACGTGCTGGGCTGGGGGGAGAACGACCGTGGGGTCTCCTTCACCTTCGGAGCTGATGTTGTTACCAAGTTCCTCCACAAGCACGACATGGATCTCATCTGCAGAGCCCACCAGGTCAGTGTGTGTGGGGGGGAGGATGTAGACAGGTGAGGTGGACCTGGAGGCAGGTGAGGTGGACAGGTGTAGACTGGAGGCAGGTGAGCAGCAGGACAGGTTTAGACTGGAGGCAGGTGAGCAGCAGGACAGGTGTAGACTGGAGACTGGAGGCAGGTGAGCAGCAGGACAGGTGTAGACTGGAGGCAGGTGAGCAGCAGGACAGGTGTAGACTGGAGGCAGGTGAGCTGCAGGACAGGTGGAGACTGGAGACTGGAGGCAGGTGAGCAGCAGGACAGGTGTAGACTGGAGGCAGGTGAGCAGCAGGACAGGTGTAGACTGGAGGCAGGTGAGCAGCAGGACAGGTGTAGACTGGAGGCAGGTGAGGTGGACAGGTGTAGACTGGAGGCAGGTGAGCAGCAGGACAGGTGTAGACTGGAGACTGGAGGCAGGTGAGCAGCAGGACAGGTGTAGACTGGAGGCAGGTGAGCAGCAGGACAGGTGTAGACTGGAGGCAGGTGAGCAGCAGGACAGGTGTAGACTGGAGGCAGGTGAGCAGCAGGACAGGTGTAGACTGGAGGCAGGTGAGCAGCAGGACAGGTGTAGACTGGAGGCAGGTGAGCAGCAGGACAGGTGTCGACTGGAGGCAGGTGAGCAGCAGGACAGGTGTAGACTGGAGGCAGGTGAGCAGCAGGACAGGTGTAGACTGGAGGCAGGTGAGCAGCAGGACAGGTGTAGACTGGAGGCAGGTGAGCAGCAGGACAGGTGTAGACTGGAGGCAGGTGAGCAGCAGGACAGGTGTAGACTGGAGGCAGGTGAGCAGCAGGACAGGTGTAGACTGGAGGCAGGTGAGCAGCAGGACAGGTGTAGACTGGAGGCAGGTGAGCAGCAGGTGCTGTGTTGCTGCTGGTGTGACTCTCCCTCTCTGCTCTGTCAGGTGGTGGAGGATGGCTATGAGTTCTTTGCTAAGAGACAGCTGGTCACCCTGTTCTCTGCTCCTAACTACTGTGGGGAGTTTGACAACGCCGGGGCCATGATGAGTGTGGACGAGACCCTCATGTGCTCCTTCCAGGTAACGCCCCAACAGAAGAATCACTCACATTATCATCAAATGACTCTCCTGTGCTCAAATGACTCACTTTTCCATCAAATGACTCCCTCCATATTTCTGTGTTCCCTCTCCAGATCCTGAAGCCGGCAGATAAGAAGCTGTTCTACGGGGGTGGGGGGGGCATGGGCTCTGGACGCCCTGTTACCCCTCCCAGGAAAGCCAAGAAATGACCCCCACAGCCCCCCCTTTGCCCCCCCCCCCCCTGCTCCCTGCACTCACCCACCCTCTCTACCTCTCTCTCCTCTCTTTCACCAAACAGCCAGAAATCAAACCCAGGGCTTTCTCCTTTTTTATCTGTAATTCTTAAACATTTAATGCTACAAAGTGTGTGTGTGTGTGTGCGCGCTCGTGCATGTGTGTGAGTGAGTGTTCCTGAAAGGGCCACCCAGGATGTGTCTGTCTGAGTGGCTGAGCATTAAAATATGTGTGTGAACATTATGTGCAAAGGTGTGAGAGATTTCTACTATCACTTCTCTCATCCCCCTCTGCCCCATTAACAGGATGACCCCACTGTGTGTGCAGGGCTGTAGGGCAGGCTGAGGGGCTGGAGGGCAGGCTGGAGGGGCTGGAGGGCAGGCTGGAGGGGCTGGAGGGCAGGCTGGAGGGGCTGGAGGGCAGGCTGAGGGGCTGGAGGGCCGGCTAGGGGGCTAGGGTACAGGAGGGCAGGCTGATGTGCTGGAGGGCAGGCTAGGGGGCTAGGGGCTGGAGGCTTGAGGGCAGGCTGATGTGCTGGGGTAAAGGAGGGTAGGCTGAGGGCAGGCTAGGGGGCTGGAGGGCAGGCTAGGGGGCTGGAGGGCAGGCTAGGGGGCTGGAGGCTTGAGGGCAGGCTGATGTGCTGGTTTAAAGGAGGGTAGGCTGAGGGCAGGCTAGGGGGCTGGAGGGCAGGCTGAGGGCTGTAGAGATGATCTAGCAGGCTGCTTCTCCAGTCTGACCGTGTGTGTGGAGGGAAACGAGTGTGTTTTCCATGTTCTCTGTCCTGTGACATGATGTGTGTGTGTGTGTGTGTCCTGACTTTGAGACGTTTGACAGTCCTCAAGCACAAGTAACCGACTGGGTTATGTGTGACACAGGAACACACACACACAGCTTAGTCACATATTCAAACAAGCCCCCCCCCTCCCCACACAGTTTAGGTTTGTACAGATTTGATTACTTGAAAGATTTTTTGTGAATTCGTTTTGTAGTCTTTCATCAAGTTGACCAATAAAGCGAGAATCTGAGTTAAGTGAATTTCTGGAGGTGTGTGATGTCGTCCTGACAGTCCTGATGATGATGATGATGATGCTCATCCCTTCTGCTGCTCATCACCACACCCACGCTGTCATTCTGCTGCTCGGCTGCAAAGCCAGCCATGACCACAGGGAGGCGAGCTAGGCTACCATCAGTAAAACATGATAATCGTTGGTTACTGATTACAGCCAAACCAGTGGTTTCTAGTAAAGTGGTTCAGGTGGAAGACAGGTGGGACATCTTATGGTCTTAATCTGTGCTGCTCTTCTGTGCTACATCAACACAGCCTCAGTACCTTCCCAGTGGAGGCTGTGTTTGTGCTGACTCATCTGGCTGGATACTGACAGCACAGGCTGCCTGTCTGGAACACAGCAGAATATCGATCTTGTGTTCCAGCACAAACGCATGTTGGAGGAGCTGGTGTTGGTCACACCCTGGAGCTGGTCTATATTTATCAGAAAAGGTCCAGTTTCTTGTCGAGGATCTCTGGGTCTCTGTTTTCATGCATTCATCTTCCTGTCACCAACACTGTTCCTGTCAAGACGCTCTGTCCTTCAGCCTCTTACTGTCACCTTCCCAATAAGGTGTCGACCACAGGGACTCCAGAGGGGTTAAGTTTAGACCGAAAAGTGACCTGTTTGACCGTGTTGCACAGTGAAACCCTCCCATCATCTCCACGGAGACACAGCCCTCCTCAAATAACCTTCCATTCCATGTAGATCCACTACAGGACACTGCTAGTCTTACAGACATACAATGTAATGGTACTAGATATGGATTAGCTACTACAAGGGTGTCCAATCATGGTCTCAGACTGGCTAGAGGCTGAGCTGGATGGAGGAGAGGCTGGGTTGGATGGATGGAGAGGCTGGGCTGGATGGAGGAGAGGCTGAGCTGGATGGAGGAGAGGCTGAGCTGGATGGAGGAGAGGCTGGGTTGGATGGAGGAGAGGCTGGGGTGACTGGATGGGTTGGATGGACTGGATGGAGGAGAGGCTGGGGTGACTGGATGGGTTGGATGGACTGGATGGAGGAGAGGCTGGGGTGACTGGATGGGTTGGATGGACTGGATGGAGGAGAGGCTGGGATGGATGGAGGAGAGACTGGGGTGACTGGATGGGTTGGATGGACTGGATGAACTTCTAACATTTGAAGTGACCTGAAAGTTTCCCAGCTGTGATGAGGTTGGAGTGACAGTCATCAGATAGGGGCTGCAGCAGTGTGGTTAGTAACATGCTGTTCCCTGATGATCACACTGGACACCTGAGTGTCCCTCCTGCACACAGTGAGACACATCACATCTCTCTATGTTTGTTAATCTTGCATAGCAAATAAACCCCATTCTGATTCTGAGGTGAAGGTGGAGACAGGATGTAGAGTTGATGTTAATTTTGAAGATAAGATGGAAGGATAATAACGTTTTAGGATGTTCCTTTCTATTCTGATGTTAAAAGGCTTTAGATCTTCTGCTGTGTCAGCATGGCTTCATGACAGGCAGCACCCTCACACCCTCACCCCCCCCCTCACACCCCCCACCACTCACCCCCCCCTTCACCCTCTCACCCCCCCACCCTTACATCCACCAGGGTCGTCTTCCTGTCTGTTCCCTCGAGGCTGCCTCCCCCCTCCCCCCCCCCCCCCCCCCCCTCTGGTCGGTGAAGGGAATGTTGTGAACAAACCAAGAACTTCTCAAAGTGTGTGTGTGTGTTGGAGGTGTGTGTGAGTGGGGGGGGGGGGGGGGGGGGGGGGGGGGTCACGGAGAGAGGCGAGGAAACGAGAGAGATGCAGGTGAACTCAGGGAAATCTCCTCCTCTTAAGAAACCTGACTTGGGGGGGCGACACAAGGGGCCGACAGCAGCGAACACATTCCAACATTAACCCCCTTAAAGCTGCGCTGGACTCTGAGCTCAGCGACACAGTGTCAAGTCAGTTATTTATACCCAGGGAGTGACTCTGAGCTCAGCTGTCTGCTCTATTCTTACAGTTAGCTTATGCTGTAACAAGCACCGTGTCCATGCCAACATTAGGGCTCCACATCCCACTACCATTAGTGCTTCTCTGTTAATGCTGCAGAAACCACAAGGATGTCTGCTCTATCAAGGTTATTCCATTCATAACCTTGAGAGCTCCTTTTCAGATCAAGTTGGAATGTGTTTTGTTTGTTTGTAAGCTTGTGTTCCACGGCCTGCCTGCCTGCCTGCCTGTGTGGCTGGTTAACCAGGCCTGGACCCTGCCTGCCTGCCTGCCTGCTTGTCTGCTGGTCTGCCTGTCTGCCTGCCTGCCTGCCTGCCTGCTTGTCTGCTGGTCTGCCTGTCTGCCTGCCTGCCTGCCTGCTTGTCTGCTGGTCTGCCTGTCTGCCTGCCTGCCTGCCTGCCTGCTTGTCTGCTGGTCTGCCTGTCTGCCTGCCTGCCTGCCTGCCTGCTTGTCTGCTGGTCTGCCTGTCTGCCTGCCTGCCTGCCTGTCTGCTGGTCTGCCTGCTGGTCTGCCTGCTGGTCTGTCTGCTGGTCTGCCTGCTGGTCTGCCTGCCTGCCTGTCTGCTGGTCTGCCTGCCTGCCTGTCTGCTGGTCTGTCTGCTGGTCTGCCTGCTGGTCTGTCTGCTGGTCTGTCTGCTGGTCTGCCTGCTGGTCTGCCTGCCAGTGGATTCTGGTTGTGTTTCTCCAGGAACGTCCTAGTCTGAACAGGATGGCAGCAGAGGACCCAGGGGAGCAGTGACTCTCTCCCAGTCTCTCTCCTAGTCTCTCTCCTAGCCTCTCTCCTAGCCTCTCTCCTAGCCTCTCTCCTAGCCTCTCTCCCAGCCTCTCTCCTAGCCTATCTCTCCTAGCCCCTCTCCTAGCCTCTCTCCCTCTCTCCTAGTCTCTCTCCTAGCCTCTCTCCCAGCCTCTCTTCCTCTCTCCTAGTCTCTCTCCTAGCCTCTCTCCTAGCCTCTCTCCTAGCCTCTCTCTCCTAGCCTCTCTCCTAGTCTCTCTCCCAGCCTCTCTCCCAGCCTCTCCTGCCTCTCTCCTAGCCTCTCTCGTATTCCCGCCCTCAGTCTCTCTGGTTGTGCCGTTTTGTTTGAGTCAGCAGGTGGCGGTTGCGTAAGTTGCACAGCTGCAGAGGGCTGGCAGTTATCACTCCTGCAGGAACACATATAGGAGGGGGGGGGGGAGGGGGAGGGGAGGAGGGGGAGGGGGGAGGGGGGGAGGGGGGAGGGGAGGGTGGGTAAGGCGGCACATGTTGTTGCCTTGTCTTGGCACGAGGGCTTGGCACGTTAGCACCGCTCAGAGATGAGGCAGGTGAGGTGAGGCGAGGCAGGCGAGGTGAGGCGAGGCAGGCGAGGTGAGGCGAGGCAGGCGAGGTGAGGCAGGGAGGGTCCAGGATCTGTGGGTGTTCCTCTGCATGGCTACGCATGAACCACATAGGAACACTTCAGACAGGGAGAATACACTAGAAGCTGTGAGAGGAGGGAGGGAGGGGGGGGAGGGAAAAGAGGGAGGGAGGGAGGGAGAGAGAGAGGGAAACCCTATCCTTTGGGGATATTGAGTTAAATGTCACTGCTAGTCTGAGGGAGACACTGACAGCACACCCCCCCCCCCCCAGAGGTCAGCAGCACAACAGCTGAAGAGAGGAGGGAGGAGGGAGGGAGGGAGGGAGGGAGGAGAGAGAGAGAGAGAGGAGAGAGAGGAGAGAGAGGAGAGAGAGAGAAGAGAGGAGAGAGAGAGAGGAGAGAGAGAGGAGAGAGAGAGAGAGAGAGAGAGGAGAGAGAGAGAGGAGAGAGAGGAGAGAGAGAGAGAGAGGAGAGAGAGAGAGAGAGAGGAGAGAGAGAGGAGAGAGAGAGAGAGAGAGAGAGAGGAGAGAGAGAGAGAGAGAGTAGAGTAATGTGTGATGCTGGAGGGTGCAGGTGCTTTGTGCTGGTTCCTACACGATCTTTAAGGATCCTCGTGAATGAAGAGATTAGCACCAGGGTGTGAAGTGTAACTTGTCCTTCAAACACAGGTGCAAGTTCCCTCTCTGGGCTCCTCAGGGCTATTAATGCTCTCCCTCCGGGAGACATTGAAGGAACTGAAAATATAAAGCTGCCAAAACGCAAAATGAAGAAATACGATCTGCTGTTTGTAGAAGACGCGCAACACAGTCTGGTCAGAAGGATCTGAACTGATGTCTGAGAGAAGGTGAACTGTGGGAGGGGGGGGGGGGGGGGGGGGGGGGGGGGGGCAGTAGGTCAAAGGTCAGTCCTTGGTCACTTCCAGGATAGGAGTGTGTTGTCACGGTTTCTCTTCTTGGTGGGTCTGGTTTGTCTGCTTCCCTCAGGATTAGGAGACAGCAGCTTCCTCAGATACACAAAAACATAAATATCACAAATACAACATCACTTGGTTTTAAAAAAATAATAATAAGTGTTTTCAACACATAAAATACTAATCACCACCCATGGGAATACTGAACTCTCCACATCTCTACGTCTCCACGTCACCTCGTCTCTACGTCACCTCGTCTCTACGTCACCTCGTCTCTACGTCACCTCGCCTCTACGTCACCTGGTCTCTACGTCACCTGGTCTCTACGTCACCTCGCCTCTACGTCACCTCGTCTCTACGTCACCTCGCCTCTACGTCACCTCGTCTCTACGTCACCTCGCCTCTACGT
>CM059331.1:409991-451603 GCA_030340685.1 Protosalanx chinensis | reverse complement strand
CCATCCACCCTCTCCTCCTTCTGACAATCAACACCACAACAATCCATTCATTCAGGTGTCAATAAGCACAGCAGCCATGTTCCTTTATATGTGTTTCTAAGTATTGAAATATCTTCTGTCTCTCAGGTTTCTATGTTGTGCTTGAAGTTAGCTCCAGATCTATCTGGGTTAAAAGATTGAACTTTTTGACATTTCTCTCTCTCTTTCTTTTCTCTCTCCTCCCCTCCCTCCCTCTCTCCCCTCCCTCCCTCCCTCCCTCCCTGCCTCCCTCCCTGCCTCCCTCCCTGCCTCTTCTCCCCTCCCTCCTCCCTCCCTCCCTCTGGACCGTCCTCAGAGCTGCCAGCTGAAGAGGGTAAGTGTCACTTTCTTCACTCTCAGTCTTCATCAACAGGAATGTTAACAGGTGTAAGGTTGCCTGGTTAGAACACATCAACCCCAGCTTGGAATCATATGTTAGATCTCATAAACAAACTGGACTTGGCTTCCATCCACAACCACTAAAAACAATTTACGAGTCATTAAAACTAGCAAACATGTATTAGAGAACAGACATCTCATGTTACATTTATCCGATGCTCTTATCCAGAGCAACTTTCAGTACCTACAGGTGAAGTGCCTTGCCCAAGGACACAACATCAAGATGCCTTAGCCAGGAATCGAACTCACAACCTTCTGATCACTAGTTTGATGCCGAACTACTTAGCCACCAGTTACTCCCAATAAGTCATTAGATAACAGATGTTAGAAGTGTTTTAACTGGTGCCAGGTGCCTGCTGTGGGTGCTGTGGGTGCTGTGGGTGCGGGGTGGGTGCTGGTGGTGTTGCTGATGTGTTTGCTCTTCTCAGGTAAGAGCGTGTGGGAGCTGATTGTGGAGCAGTTTGAGGATCTACTGGTCAGAATTCTGCTGCTGGCTGCCTGCATCTCCTTTGTGGAGTTTCACACCACACTCCTGTTCACACACACACACACTCCTGTTCACACCACACTACTGTTCACACACACTCCTGTTCACACACACACACACCCCTGTTCACACACACTCCTGTTCACACACACACACACTCCTGTTCACACACACTACTGTTCACACACACTCCTGTTCACACACACTCCTGTTCACTCACACACACCCCTGTTCACACACACTCCTGTTCACACACACTCCTGTTCACACACATACACCCACTCCTGTTCACTCAACACACACACACACACACTCCCTGTTCACACACACTCCTGTTCATTCCGAGCTGTTGTGCTGTAGTCCAGTCAGAACACAGTACAGAACCTCAGGATCATGGGGATCTGGAGAACAGCTGCTGGGATCTGGGATCTGGGATCGAAGATCAACTAATCACACTTTGTATCACTTACTGTGATTTATTGACTTTACCCAACACTTAAGTCAACACACACCCCCCACATACCTCACACACACCCAAAACACACCTCGTCATCAGGCTTGCATACAGCAGTGTGGAAGATGGAGCGCATCTTACCATGTCAGACAGTTCTGTTTTGAGCAGGGGATTTTAGAGGCTGAGAGGTAGAGTGGGTATTAGAGGGCTGAGAGGTAGAGGGGTTTCAGAGGCTGAGAGGTGCAGGAGTTAGAGGGGTATTTATTCCTGCCATAGTTGCCCCCTCCCTCCAGCAAGCTGTATCTGATGTCCTTAGAAGGAGAACATTGAGACAGAGGGTGGAGGGGTGCTGTGGGGTATAAGGGGGTAGGGTGGAGGGGTGCACAGAAGGGGGGGGGGGGGGGTGAGGGTGGGTGAAGGGGTTTAGGGGGTGTAGGGTGTACAAGGGGCGTTTAGAAGGGGTGAAGGGGGTGGAGAGGCGAAAGGATTTATTTTAAGAAAGACTGAAGCCAGGGTGAGAAACTGAAATCCTTTGGAAAGGTCAAGTGTGAAGGAGGGACTGACTTCACCTGCTGCCCTGCCCAGCCAGGAAGGAGGGACTGACACACTCAAAGACACACACTCAGAAACACACACTCAGAAACACACACCAAGAAACACTCAGAAACACCCTTCAGGAGACATCTGTTCCAACACTGAGTCATCCTCTGGATAGACTACAGATCTGATAGTACTTCTGTAAATGAAATGTTGCCTCTCTCTCTCTCTGCCTCTCTGCCTCTCTCTCTCTCTGCCTCTCTGCCTCTCTCTCTCTCTGCCCTCTCTGCCTCTCTCTCTCTCTGCCTCTCTGCCTCTCTCTCTGCCTCTCTGCCTCTCTCCCTCTCTGCCTCTCTGCCTCTCTCTCTCTCTGCCTCTCTCTGCCTCTCTCTGCCTCTCTGCCTCTGCTCATATCAGGTGCTGGCCTTGGTTTGAGGAAGGAGAAGAGACTGTCACAGCCTTTGTGGAGCCCTTCGTCATCCTCCTCATCCTCATCGCTAACGCCGTGGTGGGAGTGTGGCAGGTCAGTACAGCAGACATCATCCAGACAGACATCATCCAGACAGTCATCATCCAGACAGACATCATCCAGACAGACATCATCCAGACAGTCATCATCCAGACAGACATCATCCAGACAGACATCATCCAGACAGTCATCATCCAGACAGACATCATCCAGACAGACATCATCCAGACAGTCATCATCCAGACAGACATCATCCAGACAGACATCATCCAGACAGTCATCATCCAGACAGACATCATCCAGACAGACATCATCCAGACAGACATCATCCAGACAGACATCATCCAGACAGTCATCATCCAGACAGACATCATCCAGACAGTCATCATCCAGACAGACATCATCCAGACAGTCATCATCCAGACAGACATCATCCAGACAGTCATCATCCAGGACAGACATCATCCAGACAGTCATCATCCAGACAGACATCATCCAGACAGACATCATCCAGACAGTCATGATCCAGACAGACATCATCCAGACAGTCATCATCCAGACAGACATCATCCAGACAGACATCATCCAGACAGTCATCATCCAGACAGACATCATCCAGACAGACATCATCCAGACAGTCATCATCCAGACAGACATCATCCAGACAGTCATCATCAGACAGACATCATCCAGACAGTCATCATCCAGACAGTCATCATCCAGACAGACATCATCCAGACAGTCATCATCCAGACAGTCATCATCCAGACAGACATCATCCACAACATTTACAAAACGTGTCACTTTTTATTACAGTTTAGCTTGTTGAAGTGTCATTCTAGGAAGAAATACTCAACAGTTCGGTCTGTGTCTATGTATGTCTGTGTGTGTGTGTCTCTGTGTGTGTGTCTGTGTGTGTCTATGTATGTCTCTGTGCGTGTGTTTCTGTGTGTGGTCTGTGTGTGTGTGTGTGTGTGTCTGCAGGAGCGTAACGCAGAGGACGCCATTGAGGCCCTGAAGGAGTATGAACCTGAGTTGGGAAAGTTTACCGTTCCGACAGGAAGAGCGTGCAGATGATCAAGGCCAGAGAGATCGTCCCTGGTGACATCGTGGAGGTGTCTGGTAAGCCCCGCCCCCTCTCACCTGCTGGTCTGACTCACTGTATTAATGAAAGAACTGTTAGTAGTAGGAGTGGCTGTTTAGGGCAGTAAGCCTTTCAGACAGGGAAGTGGAAAGACTTTTTCGGCAGGTGAGGGAGAGAGGGAGAGAGAGAGAGAGAGAGAGAGGGAGGGAGAGAAAGAGAGGGGGAGAGAGAGAGAGAGAGGGAGATGGAGGGTGCAGCAGCAAAACATGCTGAGGGAAGGAAAACAAAATCTTGGGTATAAATACCCTCACTGACACCTGTTCTACACTCCCCCTCTCTCCCCTCCCTCCCTCCCTCCTCCTCTCCTCCCTCCTCCCCTCCCCCCTCTCTCCCCTCCCTCCCTCTCTCTCCTCCCTCCCCTCCCTCCCTCCTCTCCTCCCTCCTCCCCTCCCCCCTCTCTCCCCTCCCTCCCTCCCTCCCTCCCCCTCTCTCCCCTCCCTCCCTCCCTCCCCCTCTCTCCCCTCCCTCCCTCCCTCCCCCTCTCCCCTCCCTCCCTCCCTCCCTCTCTCCCCTCCCTCCCTCCCTCCCTCCCTCCCCCTCTCCTCCCCCCTCTCCTCCTCTTCTCCTGGCTTTACTGATCCCTACTCCAGTTCATGTGTCTGTGACACCTGTTGACCTTGAGCTTGTGTTTCCCCCCTTCGCCCCCCCGTGGTCAGAGTGATGTCATGTGACTGCTCTGGCCCCGCCCTCTTCTTCATTCCAGGGATTAGCAGGACAGGAAGTTAGGAGATGACAGGCCAATGAAATTTAGACGAGAGCTCTGACCCAAGACAAACACTGGGTGTTTCAACACTCTTTAACATTGTTGAAGGATGTTCATCCTGAAAGTCTCTTTCTAAATGTGCTTCAGTTCTCGGTTGCATGTCTGTGATCTACGTTTATGCAAATCAAGTCTCTGGATTTGAAGCAGTGTTGGTCAGAGATGCTGCTGTTATTGGTCCAGATGAGTTGATGTGCTTCTGTCTGCTGTGTTCCCAGTTGGTGACAAAGTCCCAGCTGACATCAGGCTTGTGGCCATCAGATCCACCACCCTGCGTGTTGACCAGTCCATCCTGACTGGTGAGACCTCACCTTACCTCCTCACCTTACCTCCTCACCTCACCTTACCTCCTCACCTCACCTCACCTTACCTCCTGCCTCCTCACCTTACCTCCTGCCTCCTTACCTTACCTCCTCACCTTACCTCCTGCCTCCTCACCTTACCTCCTCACCTCACCTCCTGCCTCCTTACCTCCTGCCTCCTCACCTCACCGCCTGCCTCCTCACCTTACCTCCTGCCTCCTCACCTTACCTCCTCACCTTACCTCCTGCCTCCTCACCTTACCTCCTCACCTCACCTCCTGCCTCCTTACCTCCTGCCTCCTCACCTCACCGCCTGCCTCCTCACCTTACCTCCTGCCTCCTCACCTTACCTCCTGCCTCCTCACCTTACCTCCTGCCTCCTCACCTTATCTCCTGCCTCCTCACCTTACCTCCTGCCTCCTCACCTTAACTCCTGCCTCCTCACCTTACCTCCTACCTCCTCACCTTACCTCCTGCCTCCTCACCTTATCTCCTGCCTCCTCACCTTACCTCCTACCTCCTCACCTTAACTCCTGCCTCCTCACCTTACCTCCTACCTCCTCACCTTACCTCCTGCCTCCTCACCTTACCTCCTGCCTCCTCACCTTACCTCCTGCCTCCTCACCTTACCTCCTGCCTCCTCACCTTACCTCCTGCCTCCTCACCTTACCTCCTACCTCCTCACCTTACATCCTTCCTCCTGCCTCCTCTGTTTACAAACAATCTAATGTGTGTGTGTGTGTGTCTCAGGTGAGTCCTGATCTAATGTGTGTGTGTGTGTGTGTGTCTCAGGTGAGTCCTGATCTAATGTGTGTGTGTGTCTCAGGTGAGTCCTGATCTAATGTGTGTGTGTGTGTGTGTCTCAGGTGAGTCCTGATCTAATGTGTGTGTGTGTGTGTGTCTCAGGTGAGTCCTGATCTAATGTGTGTGTGTGTGTGTGTCTCAGGTGAGTCCTGATCTAATGTGTGTGTGTGTGTGTGTCTCAGGTGAGTCCTGATCTAATGTGTGTGTGTGTGTGTGTGTGTCTCAGGTGAGTCTGTCAGTGTGATCAAACACACCGATGCTGTCCCCGACCCCAGAGCTGTCAACCAGGACAAGAAGAACATGCTGTTCTCTGTAAGTGTCTCATCCCCTCCTCTCCCTCATCCCTCCATCTCTCTCTCCCTCATCCCTCCATCTCTCTCTCCCTCATCCCTCCATCTCTCTCTCCCTCATCCCTCCATCTCTCTCTCTTTCAAACTGCTTGTTCAATTCCTGGAGTCTGAGTATATTTCAATCAATTGTTAAGATTTTCTCCTCCTTTAGCCTCATAGTATCCTTTCTCCCCCTCTCTCCTGCTCCTCCTCTCCTCCTCCCTCTCCCTCCTCCCTCTCTCCTGCTCCTCTCCTCCTCCCTCTCTCCTCCTCCGTCTCTCCTCCTCCCTCTCTCCTCCTCTCCTCCTCCCTCTCTCCTCCTCCCTCTCTCCTCCTCTCCTCCTCCCTCTCTCCTCCTCTCCTCCTCCCTCTCTCCTCCTCTCCTCCTCCCTCTCTCCTCCTCTCCTCCTCCCTCTCTCCTCCTCCCTCTCTCCTCCTCTCCTCCTCCCTCTCTCCTCCTCCCTCTCTCTTCCTCTCCTCCAGGGCACCAACATCGCTTCAGGCAAGGCTATCGGTGTTGCAGTGGCCACTGGCGTTGGCACTGAGATCGGTAAGATCCGTGACCAGATGGCAGCGACAGAGCAGGAGAAGACTCCCCTGCAGGCCAAGCTGGATGAGTTTGGTGAGCAGCTGTCCAAGGTCATCTCCCTGATCTGTGTGGCCGTGTGGATGATCAACATCGGACACTTCAACGACCCCGTCCATGGAGGATCCTGGATCCGTGGAGCCGTTTACTACTTCAAGATCGCCGTGGCTCTGGCTGTGGCTGCTATCCCTGAGGGTGAGGCGGGAGGGACAGTGTGTGTGTGTGTGTCCGGATGTGTGTGTCCGGATGTGTGTGTCCGGATGTGTTTGTCTGGGTGTGTGTGTCTGGGTGTCTGGGTGTGTGTTGAGGGGTGTGTGTGTAAACAGTAGCTCATGTCCCCCCCCCTCCCTCCCTCCCCCCCTCCTCTCCCCCAGGTCTGCCCGCTGTCATCACCACCTGCCTGGCCCTGGGCACTCGCCGCATGGCCAAGAAGAACGCCATCGTTCGCTCTCTGCCCTCTGTGGAGACTCTGGGCTGCACCTCCGTCATCTGCTCCGACAAGACTGGTACTCTGACCACCAACCAGATGTGTGTGACCAAGGTGAGCAGGACACACACACACACACTTCTACAGTGCTACACATCTCTCTCCTACTGAGTCTGCCCATGTGATCATGTGACCATGTGACCATGTGACAGCCTATCTGAACAGAGCTCCTCTTTCTCCAGATGTTCATCATCAAGAGCGTGGATGGAGACCATGTGGAGCTGGACGCCTTCGATATCTCTGGCTCCAAGTACACCCCAGAGGGTGAGGTGTAAGTACCTGCACACACACACACACACACACACACACCTGCACACACACACACCCACACACCTACACACACCTGCACACACACACACACACACCTACACACCTACACACACCTGCACACACACACACACACCTGCACACACACACACCTACACACCTGCACACACACACACACACCTGCACACACACACACACACCTGCACACACACACACACACACACATCAACACCACTATCACAATTTCCACCATTTGCCACCATCAACACCATCTCTCTCTCTCCCTCCCTCCAGTTCCCAGGGAGGTTCTAAGACTAACTGCAGTGCCTATGATGGCCTGGTGGAACTGTCTACCATCTGTGCTCTGTGCAACGACTCATCTCTGGACTACAACGAGGTATGACCCCTGACCCCTGACCCCTCACCTTAAACCAGCCAGCCGCTCACAAAAATGATGAACACAGTGTCACACACAGCTGGTCATCAATACTTTCCTGTTCCCTTTTCCCCCTCCTGTCCTCCTCCTCCTCCTCTTCCTCCTCCTCCTCTCCTCTCCTCCTCCTCTCCTCTCCTCCTCCTCCTCCTCCTCCTCCTCCTCCTCTCCCTCCTCCTCCTCCTCCTCCTCCTCCTCCTCCTCTCCCTCCTCCTCTTCCTCCTCTCCTCCCCTCCTGGTATCCAGACTAAGAAGATCTATGAGAAGGTTGGTGAGGCCACAGAGACAGCCCTGTCCTGCCTGGTGGAGAAGATGAATGTGTTCAACTCCAACGTCTCCAGCCTGTCCAAGATCGAGAGAGCTAACGCCTGCTGCACCGTGAGACTCTGCTACACACACACACACACACACCTGCTGCACACACACACCTGCTGCACACACACACCTGCTACACCCCCCTGCTACACACACACCTGCTACACACACCTGCTACACACACTCCTGCTACACACACACACCTGCTACACACACACTCCTGCTACACACACACCTGCTACACACACACCTGCTACACACACACTCCTGCTACACACACACCTGCTACACACACACTCCTGCTACACACACACCTGCTACACACACACCTGCTACACACACACCTGCTACACACACACTCCTGCTACACACACACACCTGCTACACACACACACTCTTGCAGGTGAGGATGCACCCTGTTCTGAGGTGACCTCTGTGTGACCTCTGTGTGACCTCTGTGTGACCTCTGTGTGACCTCTGTGTGACCTCTGTGTGACCTCTGTGTGACCTCTGGGCTCTCTCTCCCTCCCAGGTGGTGAAGCAGCTGATGAAGAAGAACTTCACCCTGGAGTTCTCCAGAGACAGGAAGTCCATGTCTGTGTACTGCACCCCCGTCAAGGGAGAGGGCGGAGCCAAGATGTTTGTGAAGGTTCGTGTCTCTCTCTCTCTCCCTCTCATCTCTCTCTCTCTCTCATCTCTCTCTCCCTCTCATCTCTCTCTCTCTCATCTCTCTCTCCCTCTCATCTCTCTCCCTCTCATCTCTCTCTCCCTCTCATCTCTCTCCCTCTCATCTCTCTCTCCCTCTCATCCCTCTCCCTCTCATCTCTTTCTCCCTCTCATCTCTCTCTCTCCCTCTCATCTCTCTCTCTCCCTCTCATCTCTCTCCCTCTCATCTCTCTCTCTCCCTCTCATCTCTCTCTCTCTCATCTCTCTCTCCCTCTCATCTCTTTCTCCCTCTCATCTCTCTCTCTCAACTCCCTCTCATCTCTCTCTCCCTCTCATCTCTCTCTCTCATCTCTCTCTCCCTCTCATCTCTTTCTCCCTCTCATCTCTCTCTCTCAACTCCCTCTCATCTCTCTCTCCCTCTCATCTCTCTCTCTCTCTCTCATCTCTCTCTCCCTCTCATCTCTCTCTCCCTCTCATCTCTCTCTCCTCCTCTCTCTCTCTCATCTCTCTATCACTTTCTAAATGTCTCTGTCAGTCCATTTCCAATCACAATCAAGTCCACAGCCCTCCCCTTTCCTCCTTGTCCAATAGGGTGCCCCCGAGGGTGTGATTGACAGATGTACCTACGTCCGTGTTGGTGCCACCCGTGTGCCCCTGACCGGCCCCGTTAAGGACAAGATCATGGCTGTGATTAAGGAGTGGGGAACAGGCAGGGACACCCTGCGCTGTCTGGCCCTGGCCACCAGGGACGCTCCCCTCAAGGTCGAGGAGATGGCTCTGGAAGATTCCACCAAGTTCATCGACTACGAGGTGAGGGCCACGCCCTGCGGGGGGGTGGGGGTGATGTGGTCACCTCTGGGTAACCCTGGTAACCTCTGGGTAACCCTGGTAACCTCTGGGTAACCCTGGTAACCATGGGCGTCGTTAGCCCTGTTTTAGGGGGGCTGAAGCCCCCCTAAATGTTCTTCAGCCCCCCTAAATAATTATCTGGATTATTATCGGGCCGCCAAAGAAACACGATAATTAATAACAAAATGTTATTTTGAAAAATTACCGAATGCTCTCGGTTAAATGTCGGTCACTTGAGCGTCAAACATGTTACCCACAAGTTCGAAAAACGAGTGAAAAACGGATGTCTTTGGGAATCGCTGGTTAGCTCGCATTGGACTGCGGTGCGACTACCCCCCCCCCCATCGTCAGAAAATGCCAGGGGCTAAGCCCCCCCTTTCTTTCAATCCTAGAAACGTCCCTGCTGGTAACCTCTGTGTAACCCTGGTAACCTCTGTGTAACCCTGGTAACCTCTGTGTAACCCTGGTAACCCTGTCTCCCCAGACTGACCTGACCTTGGTGGGCTGTGTCGGCATGTTGGACCCTCCCCGTAAAGAGGTTGTGGGCTCCATCCAGCTGTGCAGAGATGCTGGAATCCGTGTCATCATGATCACTGGTCAGTACCCCAACACCCAACACCCTCCCCCCAACACCCTCCCCCCAACACCCTCCCCCCAACACCCTCCCCCAACACCCTCCCCCAACACCCTCCCCCAACACCCTCCCCCAACACCCTCCCCCCAACCCCCTCCCCCCAACACCCAACACCCTCCCCCCAACACCCTCCCCCCAACACCCTCCCCCCAACACCCTCCCCCAACACCCTCCCCCTGTATGTCCTCATGCCTCTGGATAAGAGCGTCTGCTGTTCAGACAACATTTCTACGTCAGTTTCCCATGAAATCTGAAATCTGTGTTCCTGTGTTGCTGCCGTTCCCCAGGCGACAACAAGGGCACAGCTGTGGCCATCTGCCGTCGTATTGGCATCTTCGGCGAGGATGAGGATGTGACCGGCAAGGCTTTCACCGGACGTGAGTTCGACGACCTTCCCCTTGTAGAGCAGGGCGAGGCGGTGAAGAACGCCAGCTGCTACGCTCGCGTGGAACCCTCCCACAAGTCCAAGATCGTTGAGTTCCTGCAGGGTTATGATGAGATTACAGCCATGGTGAGGTCAACATTTACACAACGCTTAGAACCATCACACACACACCTGCACGCACACACACACACCTGCACACATCTGCTGAGAGAGTCCACTCCCCTCCTGCCCCCCCCCCCCCCTACAGACTGGTGATGGTGTGAACGATGCCCCCGCTCTGAAGAAGGCAGAGATTGGCATCGCCATGGGCTCTGGCACTGCCGTTGCCAAGTCAGCCTCTGAGATGGTCCTGGCTGATGACAACTTCGCCTCCATCGTGGCTGCTGTTGAGGAGGGCAGGGCCATCTACAACAACATGAAGCAGTTCATCCGCTACCTCATTTCCTCCAACGTGGGAGAGGTGGTCTGGTGAGTCGTCATGACGACGTCCGCTGGACATCCTGTGTCACGTATCGTCAGGGGAACGGGGACGATGACATCACTTCATCCTTTGAATCCTTCTGGTGTCACTCATCCTCCCTCCTCCTCATCCTCCTCCCTCCTCTCTCCCCCTGCTCTCCCCCTCCCTCCCCCTGCTCCCCCCCCCCCCCCCACCCCCCCCCCCTCCCTCAGTATCTTCCTGACAGCAGCCCTGGGTCTGCCTGAGGCTCTGATCCCAGTGCAGCTGCTCTGGGTGAACCTGGTGACAGATGGTCTCCCAGCCACCGCCCTGGGCTTCAACCCCCCAGATCTGGACATCATGGGCAGGAAGCCTCGCTCCCCCAAGGAGCCCCTCATCTCTGGCTGGCTGTTCTTCAGATACATGGCTATTGGAGGTGAGCGCTCAGCCACACACTCGTTAGTGATGTCAGTGTGATGTCATTGTGATGTCAGTGGGATGTCATTGTGATGTCAGTGGGATGTCAGTGTGATGTCAGTGTGATGTCAGTGGGATGTCATTGTGATGTCATTGTGATGTCATTGTGATGTCAGTGGGATGTCAGTGTGATGTCAGTGTGATGTCATTGTGATGTCAGTGTGATGTCAGTGTGATGTCAGTCTGATGTCAGTGTGATGTCAGTGTGATGTCATTGTGATGTCAGTGTGATGTCAGTGTGATGTCATTGTGAGTGTGTCAGTAAACACTGGTGTCTCTCAGGATATGTCGGAGCTGCCACAGTCGGAGCTGCAGCCTGGTGGTTCATGTACGACCCCGCCGGCCCCGGGGTCACCTACCATCAGCTGGTGAGAGCACACACACACACACACTCCCCCACACACACACACACACAGTCCTACTCACACCACCATGTACATTAGCCTGGTTCTGACAGCTCCTCCTCCCCCTCCTCCCCCTCCTCCCCCTCCTCCCCCTCCTCCCCCTCCTCCCCCAGTCCCACTTCATGCAGTGCTGTGATGAGAATGAGGACTTCAATGGCATTAACTGCCACATCTTTGAGGCCGCTCCCCCCATGACCATGGCTCTGTCTGTGCTGGTCACCATCGAGATGTGCAACGCTCTCAACAGGTCAGCTGCTGCCCACTGCAGCCCTCCCACACCCTCCACAACCTCTCTGACCCCTGTGACCCCTCTGACTCTATGACCTCTCTGACTCTCTGACCTCTCTGACCCCCAGCTTGTCTGAGAACCAGTCTCTGATCCGCATGCCCCCATGGAGCAACTTCTGGCTGTTGGCAGCCATGGGTCTGTCCATGTCCCTGCACTTCATGATCATCTATGTGGACCCTCTGCCCGTGAGTCTCACACACACACACACACACACAGACTCTGCCACAGGGAGCACTGCAGTGGTAACCCAGGGTAACCCTCTGTGTGTGTGCAGATGATCTTCAAGCTGACTCCCCTGAACGTGGAACAGTGGACGATGGTGTTGAAGCTCTCCTTCCCAGTCATCCTCATTGATGAGGTGCTGAAGTTCGTGGCCCGTACCTACCTGGAGCGTAAGTATCACTGCACACACACACACACACACACACACAGATGCATCCAAACTTGTGCACTTGAGCTTCCAAACTCAGACACAAACACACTTTCTAACCTACATAAAAGGTTTTGGTTTTTAGAAGAGCTCTCATTTATGATTGTTGACTAAATATATCACAATGTGTACTTAATCTGAATTTAGTAATTAACCAAATTGGTGTTTAATATTCCATTATGTCCATCTTCATAATATCTTTGTTTTAATCATTAATGTTATTTCCAGTTGAACTCCAATGATTCCATGTTTTTTCTTCTCTGATCCATCTTTAACTCCCCTCCCCCCTCCTCTAACTCACTGATCTCATCTCCTTCCAGCCTAATTCTCCATCCCTCCATCACTAGCCTGTAACTAAACCAAGGTACCCTGCCCCCCCGCCTCCCCACCCCCCCATCTCCTCCATCTCACCGTGTGTGTGTTCATGTGTGTGTTCATGAGTGGTACACAGTTTACAGGAAGGCTTTATAATGGAGATCCTGTGAGTTCCAAATGTCACCAAAGAACGTCTGATGAGAGAGAGAGAATGTGTGAGAGATAGAGAGATAGTGTGTGTGTGTGTGTGAGAGAGAGATAGTGTGTGTGTGTGTGTGTGTGAGAGAGAGAGAGAGAGAGTGTGATCTATGCTGCATGGTTCCTCTTGTCTCAGGAAGGCTTGTCTGGCTCAGATGCTCAATCTAGAGGGTCCTCTGGACTGGTGGGCCTACATGTAGTAATCTCTGGGCTGGTGGGCCTACATGTAGTAATCTCTGGGCTGGTGTGTGTACATGTAGTAATCCATACATCAGTATAACTGCTTTGCCACCCAGCAGAGTTAGTACTGCATGTAAGAACATTTAGAGCAGGTTTAGTTCATAAGCCTCAGATGACTGGAGGTTTTAGTGCATGAAGGAGTGCTGAGCTGCTCTGAACTCTGTGATGCAGCTCAGAGTGGAGCTGCTCTGTGATGCAGCTCAGAGTGGAGCTGCTCTGTGATGCAGCTCAGAGTGGAGCTGCTCTGTGATGCAGCTCAGAGTGGAGCTGCTCTGTGATGCAGCTCAGAGTGGAGCTGCTCTGTGATGCAGCTCAGAGTGGAGCTGCTCTGTGATGCAGCTCAGAGTGGAGCTGCTCTGTGCTCAACATGTCACATCCAGGACATGTTACATGGTTTGTGCTCTCTAGTCCTGTCCAGACTAACACCAACCAAACACCTCAATCTCTCCTAACACTGTCTCCTCTCTGTCTCTCAGCTTCAGCTGCAGTTTAGGAATGTAGAAGATGAAAGGTGCACAAATTTAAGAAGAGAGAGAAGAGAGAGAGAAGAAGAGAAGAGAGAGAGAGGAAGACAAGAGGAATATCACAACCAATGGGAGAGCTCTTGTGAGCCAACCAATAGAAGAGAGGACAAACAGGAAAATCTATGAAAAAAACAATAAAACATCCAAAAATTGCCATAAAAACTGCCTCTGTATAATGAGTTTAAAACGTAAGGAGAGGCTCTGCCTTACCTGTATTAGAGTATTTAAGATTTTATTCTAAGAAATAAAGTATGTATTAAAAGTGTTTTTTGGTTTAACTTGGATAATGTCAACTGTTTAGTTGTTGGTTGTCAGTGTGTCTGCTGGAGTCTCCATGGTCACTTTGTTCACCTCACAGCTTAGTGGTTAGAGTGTTCCACTGCAGATATAGAAGTTGAAGGTTCAAAACCCTTCTGTAGTCCCTTTGGATTCAAACCTGAACAAACAGATTAGTAAAGTGCCACTATGTGACCCCTGGTGGCAGGAGGGTGTACTGCAGCACAGCAGGGAGCAGGCTCTATATCCTGTTCCTGGTGGGCGGGACTTCCTCCCAAAACACACCTGGCTGCGGAGCAGTGCATTCTGGGATGCCTGGTGTTCTGTCTCATTGTGTTTTGCTTCCTGTAATCCTGCCCTCACACACAAACAGTTTAGAAATCCAGATGTTTATGAGAAGCTTTCTTTTATTGAAGTGTTTCTATATGAAGCAGCTATCTGCAGCAGCAGGTTCCCCTTGCAGGGGCCACATTTCATCCAGATGTGAAGCCATCAGTGAAGCACGTCAGCTTGGTGATGAGTGGAGAGTCTGACTGCTGCTGAGTCCCACAGCTCTGGACTGGAGGAGAAGCGTCCATCAGATGCTGCACCTGAAGGGGATGTTGGCCTGTTTCATCTGCCGCTCATAATCAGCATCAAACTCCTCAATCTGCTCTGGACTGAAGTGGTTAGTCCAGTCACCCACCTCTCCTGAGCAAGAACACACAGGTCAACACCATCAGGAGGGCTCTCACACACACACACACACACAGAGCACCTGCTCACACACACACACAGGGGTTTGTAGAAGAGAACCGTGGAAGGTTCCAGAGGACAGTGAGGACTCACCTTTCCTCATGAAGGGGGAGATTGTCTGGTCAAACACAGGTTTTGGGACGAAGGTGTAGTTGGCCATGGGGTTCTCCTTCATGACCTTGAAAGATGTGAGCTCCACGATGCGGTGGATGACGTCATCAGAAAGGGACAGATCAAGGTAGCGCATGATGCGCTCCACCTCCCGCCGAGGGTTCTAAGGAGAGGAAGGGGAGGGGGGGGGGGGGTTGTAGCGTGTCTCCAGGGAAACGCACAGGAAGACGTTGTCACATGTCCTACCTCTTTCATGTCCTCATAAAACAGGTAGAGGATGTTCTTCTTCTGTCTCTCCTGCCAGTAGCCCTTCACATGGTCGTACCAGGAGCCCCAAGCCACTGCAGAGGAACCAGCACTGTTCAACCACAGCCCCACACAGCCCCACACAGCCTCACACAGCCTCCCACAGCCCCACACAGCCCCACACAGCCTGCCACAGCATCCCACAGCCTCACACAGCCTCCCACAGCATCCCACAGCCTCACACAGCCTCCCACAGCCCCACACAGCCTCACACAGCCCCACACAGCTTCCCACAGCATCCCACAGCCTCACACAGCCTCACACAGCCTCACACAGCCCCACACAGCCTCACACAGCCCCACACAGCCTCCCACAGCCCCACACAGCCCCACACAGCCCTACACAGCCCCACACAGCCCCACACAGCCTCACACAGCCTCACACAGCCTCACACAGCCTCCCACAGCCCCACACAGCCTTCCGGGTGTATCTGAAGCTGACAGACTCACGCTCTCCTCTCATGAACTTCTGCACGTATCCATCCCAGGGTCCAGGCTCAGGCTGGGTCAGGTTCATGCGGTCAAAGTGATAGTAGCTGACCAGGTTATCCTTAGCATTCCTCGCTACGTAGATCACCTGGAGAGGGAGGATCTTACATCATTATCATTCCCTCTTTGTATCAGTTCTGCAGCTTTGCAGGTGAGTCAACACCCAGCGACCAAATATGATGCAACAACCGGTCTCTATTGTGTTACTCATCTATTGTGCTGACCTTGCATTTGTTTTCCCAGAATCCCTCAGGGACCAGCTGGAATGGGAGGTGTGTCTTGATGACTCTGGGCGGAGCCATCTTGCTGAGCAGGTCCAGGCCTGGACGGGGGGGGAGGGGATCTGGTCACCCAGACTGGACACACTCCAACACACCACCACACACCACCACACACCACCACACACTACCGCACACTACCGCACACTACCACACACTACCGCACACTACCACACACTGACACACACTACCACACACTACCACACACCACCACACACTACCACACACCACCAAACACTACCACACACTACCACACACTACCACACACCACCACACACTACCACACACCCCCACACACTACCACACACCACCACACACTACCACACACTGACACACACTACCACACACTACCACACACCACCACACACTACCACACACTACCACACACCACCACACACTACCACACACTACCACACACTACCACACACTACCACACACCACCACACACTACCACACACCCCCACACACTACCACACACCACCACACACTACCACACACTGACACACACTACCACACACCACCACACACCACCACACACTACCACACACTACCACACACTACCACACACCACCACACACTACCACACACCACCAGGTTCATCTCCAGGACAGGCATGTTCCATGAACCTGAGTCTGGCAGACCCCAGCTGGGGTAGTTTAAGATTCCAGTGATCTCTGATTAAGGAGAGGTCAGGAGTAGTCATGACAACCTGCTGGCAACACTTCCCCCAGTAACAGAGCTTGTGAAGTGCTCGGGTTTGAGAAGTGATGTCACAAAGACCTCAGCTTGAAGGATTCACTGACGAATCATCACTTCAGCTCAATAGAGACACATCTTCACTTAACACACACACACACACAGACACACAGACACACACACACAGACACACACACACACCTGATGGGATGGGTGGAGGAGAGACGATCTCCAGGAAGGGAATGCGTACGGCTGTGGGAGCTCTCCTGCAGATCTCTGGATCTCCATCATGAAGCAGCAGGTCCACTATCTCCTGCGTCCAGGTGGTTCCTGAGGAAGAGGAGGAGGAAGATCACCTGAGGTCTGAGATACTGAAGTTATGATCATCCATAACTCCATCCTAACTGCTAATCTTCATCCTTTAGGTACAGATGACCCTCTGAGTGGGGACAGTACCTGCTTTGGGGTAGGTAGCGATGAGAAGGTCAGAGGGGTGTGGCTGGAAGGCCCAGATGGAGGCCCAGCTGTTAGCGATGTGCTCCATCAGAGGGATGCCCTTCACCTTGATGAGCTCGAACCTGTGGATGGCACTGCCTGCCTTCTCTATCGCCTCGGTGAACGAGAGCTCCTTCTCCTCTGCCATGACTCACTCCAGGGGGGTGCAGGGGGCGCTGGGGGGCGCTGGGGGGCGCAGGGGGGCGCAGGGGGGCGCAGGGGGGCGCAGGGGGGCCGGATGTCTGTCTGTCTGGTTTTCTGCCTGGTTGTTTGTCAGTATGAACAGTTGGTCCTTCTGTCTGTAGTCTGTAGTCTCCTGTCTGTAACCTTCTGTCTGTAGTCTGTAGTCTCCTGTCTGTAACCTTCTGTCTGTAGTCTGTAGTCTCCTGTCTGTAACCTTCTGTCTGTAGTCTGTAGTCTCCTGTCTGTTACCTTCTGTCTGTAGTCTGTAGTCTCCTGTCTGTTACCTTCTGTCTGTAGTCTGTAGTCTCCTGTCTGTTACCTTCTGTCTGTAGTCTGTAGTCTCCTGTCTGTAACCTTCTGTCTGTAGTCTGTAGTCTCCTGTCTGTAACCTTCTGTCTGTAGTCTCCTGTCTGTAACCTTCTGTCTGTAGTCTGTAGTCTCCTGTCTGTAACCTTCTGTCTGTAGTCTGTAGTCTCCTGTCTGTAACCTTCTGTCTGTAGTCTGTAGTCTCCTGTCTGTTACCTTCTGTCTGTAGTCTGTAGTCTCCTGTCTGTTACCTTCTGTCTGTAGTCTCCTGTCTGTTACCTTCTGTCTGTAGTCTGTAGTCTCCTGTCTGTTACCTTCTGTCTGTAGTCTGTAGTCTCCTGTCTGTAACCTTCTGTCTGTAGTCTGTAGTCTCCTGTCTGTAACCTTCTGTCTGTAGTCTGTAGTCTCCTGTCTGTTACCTTCTGTCTGTAGTCTGTAGTCTCCTGTCTGTTACCTTCTGTCTGTAGTCTGTAGTCTCCTGTCTGTTACCTTCTGTCTGTAGTCTGTAGTCTCCTGTCTGTAACTCTTCCTTGATGCGTCTCTTCAGTCGCCGTCTCTCTGCTAATGTGTTTTTCCTGATTTCCTGTTGAGCTGCTGTGTTGCTTCCTGCTGCTCAGACGATCAGAAGGCGTCTGGACTCTCTCCAGTATTCAGACTATCTCTGTGTTCAGATCTCGGTGTTCAGATCTCTGTGTTCAGATCTCGGTGTTCAGATCTCTGTGTTCAGATCTCGGTGTTCAGATCTCTGTGTTCAGATCTCGGTGTTCAGATCTCGGTGTTCAGATCTCGGTGTTCAGATCTCGGTGTTCAGATCTCGGTGTTCAGATCTCGGTGTTCAGATCTCGGTGTTCAGATCTCGGTGTTCAGATCTCTAACAGAAGCTCTGTCCTCGCTTCTTCCTGGCTTCTTCAGTTCTGTCTCACACACATTCTTCCTCTTTTCCTTAGCTTGAATCTGCTGAATGTAAACAGAACTCCCTCAACACGTCCTCCTAGAGTCTCCTCAACACGTCCTCCTAGAGTCTCCTCAACACGTCCTCCTAGTCTCCTCAACACGTCCTCCTAGAGTCTGTCAGTCCTGCTGGTAAATCACACACTTCTTATGTGTAGTTATCCTTACGTAACTCCCTGGGGCACGATCACATTTCCTCCAATAATATTATCTGAACTAGGGTTAGGTTGGACTGCCTGAGTGACACAAGGGAGCGTCTACAACTCTTCGTTCCTGCTGGAGGAGCGAACTAGAACTTTCTACATCATGTAGAGACTTCAACAGGAAGAGACCTTGTCCTTAATCACACGCATGTGGAGAGAGACTGATGACATAACAAGGGAGAGCAAGCAGGCAGCTTTGAATGGTTAATCAACTTATTTTAATCAGGTAAAAAGTTTACGTTTGTATACAAGTCAGTTGGTCACTTAGCTTGAACATTTCTCGAACCAAATTTAGATGCCAAAGTTTCCTCTCCTTCCAGACACAACCTTGAAGCACGGTTAATCCCCAGAATAATCACAGGAAGCGTGTTGCTGTTCGTCCATTAGTAGAAGGAACAGCAGCTTCAGAACAGGTTGTTTGTAGACGGTCTCTAGCGTCAGATAGCTCGTTCTAGATCAAAGTCCCCGGGCAGGACGGTCTGTCCAGCTGTAAAAACTTCAGGCACTGACACAAAGGCTTGTCCAAACGTGTTTACAAGCCCCACTGCAGCACAGCTAACTGACAGCATGACACTGAGGCAGTTTGGGTTCATGCAGCATCATAACTCAATGTAACTTAGTGAGTTATTGGTAAAACCTAATCCTTAATTTAGGTACTTTTACACAAAATAACTCACTTATACATCAGCTGAACTAAAAACCTTCATGTTGGCTCTTCCCTGTCCTGCCTCGTCCATGAGGCCGGGATGTGGTTCTGCTTCCTGGGGTTCTGTGCTCCTCTGTCCAGCAGGAACACCCTGCTTCCTGAGGACGCTGCTACGAGCCCCTGGAGACGCCCAGACACACACACTGAGGAGCTGAACACAGCGGAGGACAGACCCTGCAGCCTGGACTCAGTCTAGAGGGGGGGAGGGGGGGAGGGAGGGGGGGGGAGGGGGGAGGGAGGGAGGTAGGTTAAGGGATCACAGAGAGAATGTGAGCTGACTGACCACCATAGTGTGTCTGTTGTGTTAGTGATCTGACTGACCACCATAGTGTGTCTGTTGTGTTAGTGATCTGACTGACCACCATAGTGTGTCTGTTGTGTGTTAGTGATCTGACTGACCACCATAGTGTGTCTGTTGTGTATTAGTGATCTGACTGACCACCATAGTGTGTCTGTTGATGACCCTCAACATGTGAGCCTGGCTACCGGCCGCCACCATGTGATCCTGGCCCAGCCAATGGCAGGAGTAGATCTGAAATAACAACAAACATATGCTATTCTATGAAGCTAGCTTGGAGCCAAGCAGAAGGAAGGAAGAAAAGTATTTTCTTAGAAAGGTTGAAAAATGTGTAACAAAATATCGATCTTGAAAAAGACAACCAAGTTTTTCCCCCCTAGAAAATGAACTAGTTGAAGTGAGCATGTTGAGCGGTGAGTGTCTCTCTTTCTGAATGAGGGCTGTCTCTCTTTCTGAATGAGGGCTGTCTCTCTGAATGAGGGCTGTCTCTCTTTCTGAATGAGAGCTGTCTCTCTTTCTGAATGAGGGCTGTCTCTCTGAATGAGGGCTGTCTCTCTTTCTGAATGAGGGCTGTCTCTCTTTCTGAATGAGGGCTGTCTCTCTCTCTGAATGAGGGCTGTCTCTCTTTCTGAATGAGGGCTGTGTCTCTTTCTGAATGAGGGCCGTCTCTCTTTCTGAATGAGGGCTGTCTCTCTGAATGAGGGCTGTCTCTCTTGCTGAATGAGGGCCGTCTCTCTTTCTGAACGAGGGCTGTCTCTCTTTCTGAATGAGGGCTGTGTCACCTTGCTGTCCTGCTGGGGGTCGTCTGGGACAGCTCCCAGCTTCCTCCCTGAGCTGTAGTCCCACACCTGCAGACAGGAACAGCTCTGATGTTACATGCATCCTAAGCGTTATACGGATGTCTGCCAGACTTCTTGTCCGCTGAGCTGTGATTGGCTGCCGTCCTCACCTCCAGTGTGTTGCCCCTCCTCCAGGAGCCAGACAGGATCTGATTGGCTGCAGGGTCGATCTCAAGGGCGTCGCCGCACAAGTGAGGCCCCAGCAGCATCCTGAGGAGGGCAGACCAACAGGAAGTGTGTTTCACTAACACTTCCACAGGAAGTGCTAACACTTCCACCCTGAGCTGGCTGAGGGCCAGAAAGGAAGTTGAATCATCATGTGTTTACACCACGCTTTGGGATCAGACTTTACCTTACAGCATTCTGCTGCCTCGTGTCCCAAAACTGCCAAAAACAAAACATTTATTTATACACAGTATGTCATATAAAGTGTTGATCCTCTTCTGCACTGCTATCCCACCTGTACAGAGTTATCCTACCTATACAGAGTTATCCCACCTGTACAGAGTTATACTACCTATACAGAGTTATCCTACCTGTACAGAGTTACCCTACCTGTACAGAGTTATCCTACCTGTACAGAGTTATCCTACCTGTACAGAGTTATCCTACCTGTACAGAGTTATCCTACCTGTACAGTTATCCTACCTGTACAGTGTTATCCTACCTGTACAGAGTTATCCTACCTGTACAGAGTTATCCTACCTGTACAGAGTTACCTCACCTGTACAGAGTTATCCTACCTGTACAGAGTTATCCTACCTGTACAGAGTTATCCTACCTGTACAGAGTTATCCTACCTGTACAGTGTTATCCTACCTGTACAGTGTTATCCCAGCCCCCAGAGATGAACTCTGTCTCTCGTTCAGGGTGAAAGGTCACTGCAAACACTCTGAACCTGTGTCCGTCCATCAGAGTCCTGGTGGCACTGAGAGACACAGAGGGAGGAGCTCCGTCAAACCTTCTGAACATGTGTGATCTCTGCAGCCCAGGGGAGGGGGGGGGGGTGTCTGGCCTCACCTGGCCCTGCAGGTCAGCACCCTCTGGTGAGTGTTCAGGTCGTACAGCAGGATGGAGGCATCAGAGCCCCCGGTCGCTGCCGTTGCTCCTGATGGGGAGACGCAGAGAGAGAGGGTCTGCCTGGGGGCGTCGCTCTCCCACCCTTCACTCAGACCCCCCTCTGTCAGCCCCCACACACAGGCTCCTCCCCACACGTACCAGCACCTCACCCTGCCACTCGCATCTAGACACACACACACACACACAAGCAGGCTCATCAGCTGTTAGCCTCATCAGCTGTTAGCCTCATCAGCTGACACTCCCCCTCCACACTGGCCCCTGTGTGGCTCTGCCTGCAGTACTCACAGGTGGCCAGCAGGAGGCAGCAAGCCTGGGGGCTGAGGGTGAACCTGAGAGCTGTGACAGGCAGGGAGGACAGGATGCTGGTGCTGTCCCTCAGTGTCTGGACCAGGTCTCCACTGTCTGGACGGAATATCTGACAGGACAAACCCAGGACAGGATGTTAGAACTCAGTAGTAGCTGTGGAGTCAGGTGGCTGAGCGGTTAGGGAATCAGGCTGGTAATCGGAAGGTTGTGAGTTCGATTCCCGGCTGTGTCAACATGACGTTGTGTGATAAGAGCGTCTGCTCAGTGACTAAATGTAATGTGTTGTGTGATCCACCATGTACAGCCCTGCCTAAGTGCTGCAGGGTCCCCCAGCCTCCTACCTTGATAGAGCCGTCACTCAGACCTACAGCCAGCAGAGAGCCATCCTGGCTGAACTGACAGGTCATCACCTCACACACACACTCCCTGCCCGGAGGAAGAGAAGGCAGAATGGGGATTAGATTAGATAAACCTTTATTTGTCCTCCAGGGGGTGGAAATTGCAGTTCACAACAGCAGCAGGGTAAAGTACAGCACACAGAGTTGCAGGGTAATATAACAATAATGACAATAACAATAACAATAGGCGGGCACGATAAAGTCCAGTATAAGAAAATAAGAAAATAAGTAAGTTAAGTAGTCCAGTATAAAAAATACAAATAAGTAAGTTAAATAGACATATAGACAGTTATTTTACTTGAGGAGAAGAATGGGATTTACTCCATGCTCACACACACCACACACACCACACACACACCACACACACACACCACACACACCACACACACACCACACACACCACACACACCACACACACCACACACACCACACACACACACCACACACACCACACACAACACACACACACACCACACACCACACACACACACACACATTACACCTCCATGTTCAGTGCATCACTCACAGCTCTGAGTGAATGTGCAGGTCACCCTGGGTTCTTGGCACGGATGTAGTTCGGTGAGGATCCAGCTGGTCCACGTCTCTAAGGCCGCCTTTAGCAGCGGTGAGCTGGGATGAATGAAACACCGAGCGTGTCTCGTCTTTCTGGTCGCTGTGTGTCTCCTCCAGGTCTGACTCCTCCAGGTCCGACTCCTCCAGGTCCGACTCCCCGGGGTCCGTACTGGGGTCTGAGTCCCTCCGTACGAACACGGGTCCTGGTTTACACTCCCCCTCGCCCGGTGGAAAGACTGTCGCCATGCTGTTAAAATGTAGGTGAGAAAAGACATGAGCACAACTATAAACACAGTTCTATTCCAGCTCAATCTATATATCTATAAATTCGTATATATATAATATATCATATATATATCAGACATCATCTACATATCATATCATATATCATATCACATCATCAACATATATCATATATATATATCATATATCTATAATTTCTATCTATCATCATCTCCATGAATCATTAAACCATCTTTGTTCGGCTTTGACGACAAGTGCAAACTGAACAATCTTAAAGTGAGTTTAGTAACAAAATATAAATTAACTCCACTTAAGTACTTAAGTACTAACAGCCACAGTACCGATAGTTCACTAGAATAGTGTTTTCTTGATATATTATATCTGTAATCTAAACTAACTTTAGACATTAGAGGGTCCAGACTCACCTCGAGCAAAATGACAACTAACGTTGCCTAGCAACAGCCCTCGTGCTGTACACAATCTACGTTATTTTAGTGTCAAATGTAAGAAATACGGAATCAAATTTGAAGCCAGAAATGTTTAGTTTGAGAACATAAATAGAAAAAGTTAAATACATCATATCTGTTGTTGGCAAAAAGAGCAAAGTGGGAAACCTTTTTCCAAATGTAAACATAGTTAAGATGTATTAGGTGTTTTATGGCAGACAGACCGGATGTAGACATGTTTCCACTTCCTTGGCAACGGAAAGCTTGTAGCTCTGCTGTGTGTCGTTAGCTTCTTCAGATCTATATGGGATTATACTGATATTTTGGCTAAATGCCCTTTATTGTTTCTAACTAAACTTTTTATTTTGCTCTCCGCTTGTAGAGTGCAGGTTACATTTTATGCCAAAAATCTTTACAAACGTCTCCGGGTGCCACAGTCAGATAGCCAACACTGTAGCTAGCAGCATGCTAGCTAGTTAAAGCTCCCTGCTCTGGTAGAGACAGAGGACAGAGGGGGGAGACACTGGGAAGATGAGCATCCTTGGCTGGGGGACCAGAGGGACAAGAGGGACCAGAGGGACCTCACACCCCATCAGCTGCTGGGTGCCGCTGCTTATTCTGCTGTCTGGACATGTGGCTCATGCGATCACAGACGCTAGTGTCAGTACTGTCAGTGACCCGACCCCCGGTCCTCTCAGCTCGGATAACCCAACCACCGGTCCTCTCAGCTCGGATAACCCGACCCCCGGTCCTCTCAGCTCGGATAACCCGACCCCCGGTCCTCTCAGCTCGGATAACCTGACCAGCGGTCCTCTCCGCTCGGATAACCCGACCTCCAGTTATCTCAGCGCAGATAACCAGACAACCAGCCCGACCACCGGCGGCTCCACGGGGTTCTCTTCTGTGTCTGACCCCACAGTCACTCAGCAGGTGGTTTCTACAGTAACCAACCATACTTCCACCGGACGAGTCACCGAATCTCTCCCTCCACCCACCACTGAGCCCATAGTGTTGCCTAAAGGTTTGACCAATCATACACTGCGTGTTTAGTGTGTTTCACATCTTTGATCACATGATAACTGGTCGTTTGTTTTTCCAGCGTGTTTGTGTGACTTGACCCCTGGTTTCTGTGACCTTGGCTGCTGCTGTGACGTGTTGGACTGTGGAGTCCCGGATCTCAGAACTGTGTTCACAGGATGCAGTGAGAAAGTCACGTGAGTAATAAGAATAAGTAGGTGAAAAGTAAATACAAGAGTCAACAGAAATTCACCTGTCACAAGCTGTGGAACCTGTGTGTGTTGACCTGCTGTGTGTGTGTGTTGACCTGCTGTGTGTGTGTGTGTGTTGACCTGCTGTGTGTGTGTGTGTGTGTGTTGACCTACTGTGTGCATGTGTGTGTGTTGACCTGCTGTGTGTGTGTGTGTGTGTTGACCTGCTGTGTGTGTGTGTGTGTTGACCTGCTGTGTGCGTGTGTGTGTGTTGACCTGCTGTGTGTGTGTGTGTGTGTGTTGACCTGCTGTGTGTGTGTGTGTGTGTTGACCTGCTGTGTGTGTGTGTGTGTGTTGACCTGCTGTGTGTGTGGTCCAGATCTGGAGACTGTGTTGAGAAGTGGCTGATGTTCAGAGCCAATGTGGATCCATCCTTCATCACTGTAACCAACACACTGTTCTGTGTCCAGCTGGTGCAGGGTAAGATGTCTGTCACACACACAGATACACACACACACACACACACACACAGAGACACACACAGAGACACACACAGTAACCCTAATATGGTCCCTGTGTGTGTGCAGACCTCCCCACAGCCCCCCAGTCAGGGTCAGCTCTGTCTCAGAAGCCTGCTGTGTTGGACTCCTCCTCATGGAAGCCATCTGCAGACAGCAGCCTACCCAGTAAACACTTCTACAGGGTACAGATCCCTGTCACTCTGCTCTCTGCTGCTGCCTTTCCCAACACATGTGTTTCCACTACAGCTCTACAAGCCTACATCCAGATCTCCTAACTGAATATTCCTTTACTTCAGACCTTTAGCTGTTTCCATCTAACTCCTGTTACACTATTTCATCTATGTTGCTGTGACTGTCGCAGGTTGATGATGTCATCCTGAGCCAGTATGGCGGCAGCTCTGCACGGAGTCTCCTCCGCCAGCCGTCTCCAGGCTCCGCCTCCTCGGCCTGCGTCGACCACAACCCTGCCAGTGAGTCAGTGCTTGGCCACGCCTCCCAGGTGAGCTGTCAGCAGTCAGGGCTGTGACATCATCACCCTGCGCCCCCTGTGTCTGCAGGGTTTCTGCGGTCCCAGTCCCAGTCGTGCTCCCGGAGGCTCACGCCCCTCAGCTGCAGCTCTGACCCCAGCCTCAACGCTCGCTCCTACTACACCAGCCTCAGCCTCCTCAAGGTGTGTGTGTTTGTAGTTCAGTAGACAAGGTGTGTGTGTGTGTTTGTAGTTCAGTAGACAAGGTGTGTGTGTGTGTGTTTGTAGTTCAGTAGACAAGGTGTGTGTGTGTGTGTGTGTTTGTAGTTCAGTAGACAGGGTGTGTGTGTGTGTGTGCGTGTTTGTAGTTGAGTAGACAGGGTGTGTGTGTGTGTGTGCGTGTTTGTAGTTCAGTAGACAAGGTGAGTGTGTGTGTGTTTGTAGTTCAGTAGACAGGGTGTGTGTGTGTGTTTGTAGTTCAGTAGACAGGGTGTGTGTGTGTGTGTGTGTTTGTAGTTCAGTAGACAAGGTGTGTGTTTGTAGTTCAGTAGACAGGGTGTGTGTGTGTGTGTGTTTGTAGTTCAGTAGACAAGGTGTGTGTTTGTAGTTCAGTAGACAAGGCGTGTGTGTGTGTGTGTTTCAGCGGCATGTGATCCTGATGAGCTGCTGTTTTCTGTTGTGTTTTTATTTGGCTGTACCAGGCTCCCCTCCCTGACTCTGTGGATGCATCTGATTGGCTGGTGAGTGTGCTCAGAACAGAGTGTCATTGGTTGAAACACATTGTCTCTATCCCATGTGACTGCTAATAAGAGGCGTGTCTTCTGGTTGCAGATTCCTGTCATGCCGCTGTCTGATTGGCCAGAGCCAAGAGAACTAAACGGCTCCTGTCTGAATGTGGTGTCACAGGTTTGTGAACACATCATCACAGCTTTAATACCCCTCTGCCAGAGCAGCTCAGTAACGGTGTGTTACCCCTCTGCCAGAGCAGCTCAGTAACAGTGTGTTACCCCTCTGCCAGAGCAGCTCAGTAACGGTGTGTTACCCCTCTGCCAGAGCAGCTCAGTAACGGTGTGTTACCCCTCTGCCAGAGCAGCTCAGTAACGGTGTGTTACCCCTCTGCCAGAGCAGCTCAGTAACGGTGTGTTACCCCTCTGCCAGAGCAGCTCAGTAACGGTGTGTTACCCCTCTGCCAGAGCAGCTCAGTAACGGTGTGTTACCCCTCTGCCAGAGCAGCTCAGTAACGGTGTGTTACCCCTCTGCCAGAGCAGCTCAGTAACGGTGTGTTACCCCTCTGCCAGAGCAGCTCAGTAACGGTGTGTTACCCCTCTGCCAGAGCAGCTCAGTAACGGTGTGTTACCCCTCTGCCAGAGCAGCTCAGTAACGGTGTGTTACCCCTCTGCCAGAGCAGCTCAGTAACGGTGTGTTACCCTTCTGCCAGAGCAGCTCAGTAACGGTGTGTTACCCTTCTGCCAGAGCAGCTCAGTAACGGTGTGTTGTGGCTGCTGCAGGTGCGGTATGTGATCCGGTTCAGTGGGCGGGGCCAGCTGCTGGATGCCAGTGTGGAGGTGGTGGTGGTGAACAGCACTTCAGACGGAGCTCTCCTGCAGACTCACAGCTTCAGTTATGAGGTACAGCAGCTCTCATAGCAGCTCCACTGTCACACATCTTTACCATACAACTGGGCTGCTTCTGTCTCTGAGTCTTACATTTGGATGTAATTTGATTCATTTAGTAAACTCTGTTCTCCAAAGATACATGTAGCTAGTGCCCATAGCACTGTGTTCAGGGTGTTCAGAGTCTTCAGAGTGTTCAGGGTGTTCAGGGTATTCAGAGTGTTCAAGGTGTTCAGGGTGTTCAGGGTGTTCAGAGTGTTCAGGGTGTTCAAGGTGTTCAGGGTGTTCAGGGTGTTCAGAGTGTTCAAGGTGTTCAGGGTGTTCAGGGTGTTCAGAGTGTTCAGGGTGTTCAGAGTGTTCAGGGGGTTCAAGGTGTTCAGGGTGGTCAGAGTGTTCAGAGTGTTCAGGGTGTTCAGGGTGTTCAGGGTGGTCAGAGTGGTCAGTGTTCAGGGTGTTCAGGGTGTTCAGGGTGTTCAGGGTGGTCAGAGTGTTCAGAGTGTTCAAGGTGTTCAGGGTGTTCAGAGTGTTCAGGGTGTTCAGGGTGTTCAGAGTGTTCAGGGGGTTCAAGGTGTTCAGGGTGTTCAGGGTGTTCAGGGTGGTCAGAGTGTTCAGAGTGTTCAGGGTGTTCAGGGTGGTCAGAGTGTTCAGAGTGTTCAGGGTGTTCAGGGTGGTCAGGGTGTTCAGAGTGTTCAGGGGGTTCAAGGTGTTCAGGGTGTTCAGGGTGTTCAGGGTGTTCAGAGTGTTCAGGGGGTTCAAGGTGTTCAGGGTGTTCAGGGTGTTCAGGGTGGTCAGAGTGTTCAGGGTGTTCAGGGTGGTCAGAGTGTTCAGAGTGTTCAGAGTGTTCAGAGTGTTCAGAGTGTTCAGGGTGTTCAGAGTGTTCAGAGTGTTCAGAGTGTTCAGGGTGGTCAGGGTGTTCAGGGTGTTCAGGGTGTTCAGGGTGTTCAGTGTTCAGAGTGTTCAGGGTGTTCAGGGTGTTCAGGGTGGTCTGCTGCTCTGATGACCTGGCTGATGACATCTGTGACCTGCAGCTGGACACGCCCCCTCCTGCCCCAGAGCCCCGCCCTCCTGTGGGACTTCCTGTAGGGTCTCCTGTGATTGGCCAGTTTGGTGATGCAGTCCAGACGGTATCCTTGGTGATCACAGCGTGGATGTTTGAACCTGAACCTTAAATCTGCTCAACACTAACCATGGCCATGAGAGGGTGTTTCCCAAGGTGTTTTTTGTGAGATGTGTTGTGTTTCCTGAGGTGTGTGTTTCTGGGAGTTGTGTTTCCTGAGTCTTGCTCAGCTGACGGTTCAGGGGGTGTCTCCAGGGGGGGGGTGTTCCCCTGATCCAGCCCTCCGCAGCCCCATCCTATTCAATCACAACACCTTCACTGGCTGTTGGTTCAGGTACTGCACCACCCACACTGTAGTCTTATCAAGCTACATTACAGAACTACAGAACACACAGTCCTGAACCTTAAGTCTAAGAGTCTTCTCTAACCTTCTGTCTCCCTCTTTCCCCCCTCTGTCCTCCCTGTCTCCCCCCTCTGTCCTCCCTGTCTCCCCCCTCTGTCCTCCCTGTCTCCCCCCTCTGTCCTCCCTGTCTCCCCCCTCTGTCCTCCCTGTCTCCCCCCTCTGTCCTCCCTGTCTCCCCCCTCTGTCCTCCCTGTCTCCCCCAGCTCTCCCTCCAGGACCTGCTCTGAGGTGCGTGGGGAGGTGTACAGGCTCCTCCGGGGTCTGGCCTCCCCTGACCTGGTGGTGATGAACTTTGGCCCGGAGCCTGACTGGGCACGGGTCATCACCCAGGGGTGTCCCGAGCCCCCAGAGGTCAGTCTGCCTCCAGCCCCCCTCTCTGGAGGTCACAGCCTGCATGTTCAAAACAGGGTGGTCATCATGAGAATGTATTGATGATGTATTTGTCCTCCCCCTCCTCCCCTCCTCTCCTCAGGGGGAGTCATGTGACACAGGCTGCCTGCTTCCTCGCTCCCTCTCAGTCCAGCTGCTGTGGGGCCGCTTGGGGCTCCTGGCTCTGCCTCAGAGCTTCATCCTGGGAGCTCGTTACCAGTTCAGCTGTGAGCTGCTCCAGGTGAAACCCTCTCATCCTCTCTGCTGACTGTCCTGTACATTCAGTCATTTATCAGATGCTCTTATCCAGAGAGACTTACAGCAGGTACAGGGACATTCCCCCCTGAGGACAGTAGGGTGAAGTGCCTTGCCCAAGGACACAGTGTCAACCAGCAACCTTCTGATTACCAGCCAGATTCCCTAACCCCCCCCCCTCTCTCTCTCTCTCCCCCTCCCAGTGTCCTCTCCTCTCTCCCCTCTCTGTGACCACTGAGGTTGTGTTTGTGGACGTCTCATCATACCCAGCCCCCCCCAGGGGGCGCTCACAGCCCCACTGGAAGTTTCCATTTGGCTTCTTCTCCCGGGGGTGGGAGGAGCTGGACGGACCCTCTCTGGCCAGCGGCGGGGCCCTGGGGGCCACAGGGAGACTCCCAGGGGCCGTGCTAACACTGCTAGCAGCTCTACACATGCTAACCAGGTAGTCAAGCACTGTGTGGTGGATTGTTAATTCTAGTCAGGTAGCGTGCACAGGCTATTATATATTGCTATGACTCATTCATTAATTATTTTGACAAGTATTTTTTTTATTAATAAAATCACTTTATTTTTGTACATGTCCCTACATTATAATACAGACTTTGCTTGATGACAGTGTTGTGGTGGTTATTTCACTGAGGTAGAGAGAGCTTCCCCAGCCCCCTCCTGCTGGCCGGCCCCCAGGGGGGTGAGGGGCTGGGGGGGCTGGGGGGGCAGGTGGCTCCGGGATGTTTTGTGGACGTAGTTCAGCAGGTTCACCACACCTGCCGGAGTCATGCCAGGCAGACGGCTGGCCGCACCCAGCTGGAATCAGAGAAGAAGACAGCCAGTCAGGACAGACTAAGGCAAAATAAAAATACAAATATATATAAAGTGTGACATGCAGATGCACAGTAAAATGATGGAGGTGTTGAGGTGTTCTGAGGTGTTGAGGTGTTCTGAGGTGTTGAGGTGTTCTGAGGTGTTGAGGTGTTCTGAGGTGTTGAGGTGTTCTGAGGTGTTGAGGTGTTCTGAGGTGTTGAGGTGTTCTTTGAGATGTTGAGGTGTTCTGAGGTGTTGAGGTGTTCTGAGGTGTTGAGGTGTTCTGAGGTGTTGAGGTGTTCTGAGGTGTTGAGGTGTTCTGAGGTGTTGAGGTGTTCTCTGAGGTGTTGAGGTGTTCTCTGAGGTGTTGAGGTGTTCTTTGAGATGTTGAGGTGTTCTCTGAGGTGTTGAGGTGTTCTCTGAGGTGTTGAGGTGTTCTCTGAGGTGTTCTCTGAGGTGTTCTCTGAGGTGTTGAGGTGTTCTCTGAGGTGTTGAGGTGTTCTTTGAGTTGTTCTGAGGTGTTGAGGTGTTCTGAGGTGTTGAGGTGTTCTGAGGTGTTGAGGTGTTCTCTGAGGTGTTCTGAGGTGTTGAGGTGTTCTGAGGTGTTGAGGTGTTCTCTGACCGTGCTGGGCCTGGCTTGGTCCAGGACCTCACGGACCTCCTGAGAGAGGCCAGCAGGAAGGTTGAGGTAGTCCAGGTTCTGAGGTAGAGACAGGCTGTCCTCACTCCTGATCCTCTCCATCTCCCTCCTCTGTTTCTCACAGTGCGGCCTGTACACCGCTGGACACACACACATCACACACATCACACACACACACATCACACACACACACATCTCACCGTCAGTAGTTGATGAGATTTCGTGATTTTGCATCAGTCCGATTTTATCTTCAGATACATTTTACCTTCAATCTTGAGTCTCTCTGCGAATTCCAGGTAAGGTGAAAGGCATTCTGGGAAGGCGGAGGCCAGCATTTGGAAGGACACATGTTTGTACTGTAACAGATCCAGCCCACTGCCAGGAGAAGAAGACAACACAGGGACAGAAGTGAATCCATAACTATCAAGACCAACCTGGGTCCATCATGTGAGGGGAGGACCTCCAGACCCTCCAGAGGAGGACCCCCAGACCCCCAGAGGAGGACCCCCAGACCTCCAGAGAGACAGCCTCACCTCAGGGTGGAGACCTTGGTGTTGCTCACTCCCACCAGGCCCAGCTTGTCCCTCCAGTGGCTGGCAGGCAGACAGAGCGACAGCAGAGCATCCAGGCCTTCCTGCAGAGCTGCTCCCACCCTCAACACCTCCTGGTGCCTCCTCAACGACACGCAGCCCACCTCCTCAAAACCTGGCCGGGTCAAATGTCAGGCAGGGGGAGAAACTGTCAGCCCAGGCACCCTTGGTACTGTCGTCATGACGATGTTAGAGGGCACAGATTGGACACCTGTGTAGAGTGTGTGTGCTCACACACCTCGGGGGGTGAGGCGCAGGTCAGCATTGTCAGGCCTGAGGGACGTCCTGAACTCGGCCCGGCTGGTGAACATGCGGTACGGCTCTGTGACCCCGCGACACACCAGGTCATCCACCAGAACGCCCATGTAGCTCTGGGTCCTGGACAGCGTCAGGGGGGGCAGGGAGAGAGCGGCACGCCCAGCGTTCACCCCCGCCCACAGGCCCTGCAGAGGGCAGGACAGGGTGAGAGACTAGCACCGAGCATCATGTCCTCCTGTCCTGCGGGGGGCGCTGTGGGCCCTACCTGAGCTGCAGCCTCCTCATACCCGGTGGTTCCGTTGATCTGGCCAGCGAGGAAGAGGCCCTGTGTGCTCTTCACCTGCAGGGAGGGGGCCAGCTGGGTGGGACACACATAGTCATACTGTACCCCGTAACCTGGGGGAGGGGGGGAGGGAGGGGTGGGAGGGGGGGAGAGGGAGAGGTGGGTGGGGGGAGGGAGGGGGGGGAGGGATGGGAGGGGGGGGAGAGGGAGAGGTGGGAGGGAGTTAGTGAGTTAGTTGCTGTAACAGTCTAAATGACAGAGAGGTTCATGGTAGTGAGGTATTATTACTGAGGTTCTACCAGGTGTGTCCTACCAGGTGTGTTCTACCAGGTGTGTTCTACCAGGTGTGTTCTACCAGGTGTGTTCTACCAGGTGTGTCCTACCAGGTGTGTCCTACCAGGTGTGTTCTACCAGGTGTGTCCTACCAGGTGTGTCCTACCAGGTGTGTCCTACCAGGTGTGTCCTACCAGGTGTGTTCTACCAGGTGTGTTCTACCAGGTGTGTCCTACCAGGTGTGTCCTACCAGGTGTGTCCTACCAGGTGTGTGTATCTCTGCACGGCGTAGAGGCGGGATCTCCCTGAGGAGGCGTAGCTGGAGGTCAGGGGGCATGGTCATGGACAGACCCTGGGGGTACAGGAGGTCAGAGGTCAACCCCTCCGGCTCCAGCCACACCTGGTGCTGTCGCCCTGGAAACCGCAGCACTCGTGACTCGATGGAGGGGCAGTACCTGAGACAGACCCCAGCGGCTGTTAGGGGGGAGGTGGGTCAAAGTGTGTGCGCGTATCCAGGTACCCTTGGTGTGTGTGTGTGTGTTCACCTGGGCCCCTTGGTGTGTGTGTGTGTGTGTGTGTTCACCTGGGCCCCTTGGTGTGTGTGTGTGTGTGTGTGTTCACCTGGGCCCCTTGGTGTGTGTGTGTGTGTGTGTGTTCACCTGGGCCCCTTGGTGTGTGTGTGTGTGTGTGTGTGTTCACCTGGGCCCCTTGGTGTGTGTGTGTGTGTGTTCACCTGGGCCCCTTGGTGTGTGTGTGTGTGTGTTCACCTGGGCCCCTTGGTGTGTGTGTGTGTGTGTGTGTTCACCTGGGCCCCTTGGTGTGTGTGTGTGTGTGTGTTCACCTGGGCCCCTTGGTGTGTGTGTGTGTGTTCACCTGGGCCCCTTGGTGTGTGTGTGTGTGTTCACCTGGGCCCCTTGGTGTGTGTGTGTGTGTTCACCTGGGCCCCTTGGTGTGTGTGTGTGTGTTCACCTGGGCCCCTTGGTGTGTGTGTGTGTGTTCACCTGGGCCCCTTGGTGTCTTCCTGGATGTGACAGTTGAGATGCAGACTCTCTCTCACCACCTTCTCCACTCCTGCTGTGGTCAGAGTCAGGTGACATGGCAGCTGCTCCTCTGGCTGCACAACAACAACAACATAATCACAACAACATCACAACAACAACATCACAACAACACAACAACACAGCACTCAACTGACCCCTGTCATGAAACAAGATGGAGTGTGTGTCAGTCCTCCTACCTTGCAGTGCACGTGTGTGTTGCTGAAGCTGAAAGGTGTGGGTTGTGTGTCTGGTTTAGACAGCTGGGCCAGGCTCAGGTCTACTGAGGCCTTCAGGATGCGTGGGGGGGTTCCAGTCCTCAGCCGGCCCAGCCGCAGCCCCAGCCTCTCTCTCAGGGTGTTGGACAGCCCCGCGCTGGAGGGGGCATCCCCCATCCTCCCTCCAGGAGAGTTGGTTTGGCCCATAAACAGGGAGCCAGACAGGAAGGTACCTGTGGTCAGTACCACTGCACTGGCCAGAATGGGGTGGCTTGCCCCTACTAGTGAGGAGGAGAGAGAGAGAGCGAGAGAGAGACATAGACTTACTGAAACATTAACATGCATGAACTGAGCAGCAGCTGTTAGTAAACACAGCTCCTCCCTACCCAGAGAGACTCCAGTGACTCTGTGTTGTCCTGGTTCATCTGGGAGAGACTCTGACACCAGCAGCTCCTCCACTGAGCCCTCAACCACCGTCAGCCTGGGGGTGGACAGCAGCTCTGCCTGCAAGGGGGTGGAGGACAAATAAAGACCCCCCCTCTGTCCAGGACCCCCCCTCTGCCCCAGACCCCCCTCTGTGTTTACCTGGATGAACTGGCGGTAGCGTTGGCGGTCTAGCTGGGCTCGGGGCCCCCACACAGCCGGGCCCTTGCTGCGGTTCAGGATGGAGAAGTGGATCCCTGCCCAGTCCCCCGCCCGGCCACACAGCCCATCCAGGGCGTCCACCTCCTTCACCAGATGACCCTTCCCCACACCTCCCAGGGACGGGTTACAGGACAGTGCCCCTGGAGGGACAACACATGGGAGGAGTTAGAGGACAGGGGAAGGAGTTAGAGGACAGGGAAGGAGTTAGAGGACAGGGGAGGAGTTAGAGGACAGGGGAGGAGTTAGAGGACAGGGGAGGAGTTAGAGGACAGGGGAGGAGTTAGAGGACAGGGGAGGAGTTAGAGGACAGGGGAGGAGTTGGAGCCCACACTAGGGGTCTCCAGCCCTGCCCCTGGAAAGATATAGAGTTTCACTCCTGCACTAATCTAACACATCTGATTCCTAGACCAGTAGTGATGCCTCCCTCCCTCCTCCCCTCCCTCCCTCCCTCCCTCTTCCTCACCGATGGTGTGGATCTTCTGAGTGATGAGGAGGGTCTCTGCCCCCACCCTGGCTGCCCCTGCAGCTGCCTCCGTCCCTGCGTGCCCCCCCCCAACCACGATGACATCATACTGCTGCCTGGCGATGCCACTGGCTGGCCGAGCGGGCAGAGGGGACAGGAAGTTGTGTCGAAGCCTCAGGGGCAGTTTCCGTGCCAACATGAGAGAGAGAGCGAGGGGGCTGCTGGGAAGAGATGAGGAGGACCCAGAGGAGGAGTGGAGGTCACATGGTTTCATGTCATGTTCAGATTACAGTCATCAACTGTTGATAAGGTCGTTAGGCAACTCAAAGATGTCATCATGTAAGACACTCAGACCTGACATGTCCAAGACTACATCCAAACATTCACAGGACGCGTTTCTCTCCAGTTCAGCAAGACAACAAGCATGATCTGGAGTATCTAGAAATTATCCCTTATTAGTCCCCGAATGGGGAAATTTCAGAGGCGCACACATTTATTCAATGCATCAACCCCCACCGGGAATGAAACCCAGGCTTTCTGCACATGGTAGGCAAGAATCCTACCACTGAACCACCGGTGCTGCCATCTAGCATGCAGGCTAACTCCCCAAGCATGATCTGGAGTATCTAACATGCAGGCTAACTCCCCAAGCATGATCTGGAGTATCTAACATGCAGGCTAACTCACCAAGCATGATCTGGAGTATCTAACATGCAGGCTGACTCACCAAGCATGATCTGGAGTATCTAGCATGCAGGCTAACTCCCCAAGCATGATCTGGAGTATCTAACATGCAGGCTGACTCACCAGTGCAGTTCTCCTTACAGCTGATAGGGAAAGCTGAACCAGGACTCTAACTAACTTCCACTATATTCACGCTGGTTAGTGTTATGATGTATTTCTAGTTGAACTGCTTACTAAACCTCCAGCCAGTCCTTCATATGGGGGCAGCCATTGCTCTGAGTCTAAAGTCGTAATATATGGAATAGACAGGCAGGCTAAATGTGTTGCATCATTATTGTGTAGAAACATCAAACCAATCTGACCAGCAACATGACCTCCGTCTGGCTGTGTGTGTTTCAGAGCTTTAACTGTTTTATTAACAAACTGTTACAACAACACTGTTACAACATGTTCTTTTAGAAGACACACACAAACACAAACACACGCCACGTGTACACTCACACACTATATGACAATCAAATACATTAGAGTTGGATTTACACACACTGCAGTAATGCAAGAAATGTAGACATGCACGCGCATACTAGAGGGTCAGAGATGCGCACCCCCCCCCCGCACGCGCGTGCCCCCCCCCCCCCCCCCCCCCCCTTCCCCTTCCCCACTCAGCCGCGCGCGGATCCAGTGAACCTCCAGAGGTGGTGACCGACCGCAGGTTCTCATCCAGAAACCTGAAGAATCCACTTTATATTGACAATCCACAAGAACCAGAACTTTGATTAGAAGGTTTGAAGATCCAGAAGATCAAGAGGATCAAGAAGATCCGTCAGAGAGACGGAGAGAAGCGAAGAGACGCGAATTAATCTGGAGATCCGAGCAAGTAAAGACTGACTAGCAAATTAGCATTCAAGCTAATCCCAGACGAGCTCGTGTCATTGTGATTAGTGAGCTGTGACTCACGAGACAAACAGATTATACATTTATATTAAGCAGATATCTGTCTAATTTACTGATATCTGTCTAACTTGCTGTTACTTTTCATCTGCAAGTCAGACCAAACGTGATTGCTAACTAGCCTAGCCGTGTTTTCAGTTTAACGATATTAGCTTAGCAACACAACCACAAACCGGAAGACATTTTTAATTAAAGAGTTTGAAATTATTTTTTCTTTAAAGTCATGTTGAAACAACAACAGCCTGGTTCTGGCGGGAGGAAAACATCTAACGGAACCTCTGGCCCTTCAAGTCAGTCTTCCACGGCCAGTGGGATGAACAGCAGAACCCCGCTGGGGAGGTGAGTGAGGCGGGATGTCCGCTCAGGAAACTCCGAGGCTTTTCTGAGGCCTACCGGTCAAATCGGCTCATGTGGGCGTGTCCAGTAGCCGTGTTCTGGAATTAGGAGTCCGGTGACGGACCAATGACAGTCAATTACGTGTGATTGATGGTAGATATGAGCCAATCATAGAGTCTGTAGATTAAGACTGACGTTCAGTCCAGCAGATAGTTGGTGTTGTAATGGCGGATGTGTGATAGAACGATAGAACCAGATCAGATGATCCAGGAGGATGAAGGTGTCAGTATCCTAACCTAGCTGCTCATCAGCAGGAGGATGAAGGTGTCAGTATCCTAACCTAGCTGCTCATCAGCAGGAGGATGAAGGTGTCAGTATCCTAACCTAGCTGCTCATCAGCAGGAGGATGAAGGTGTCAGTATCCTAACCTAGCTGCTCATCAGCAGGAGGATGAAGGTGTCAGTATCCTAACCTAGCTGCTCATCAGCAGGAGGATGAAGGTGTCAGTATCCTAACCTAGCTGCTCATCAGCAGGAGGATGAAGGTGTCAGTATCCTAACCTAGCTGCTCATCAGCAGGAGGATGAAGGTGTCAGTATCCTAACCTAGCTGCTCATCAGCAGGAGGATGAAGGTGTCAGTATCCTAACCTAGCTGCTCATCAGCAGGAGGATGAAGGTGTCAGTATCCTAACCTAGCTGCTCATCAGCAGGAGGCAATGTGGAACTAACTGCTCATCTTAAAAAGGGGTACAGAAAAAATTTCGCCGGCAAAGATTTTGTGGAACAAAAACACGAGATGGCTCACAAATGTAATCGCAGAGATTTTCCACTGAACACATTAATAAGGTTATTTTAAATCCTTTTTCCTTGACATGCTTTTTCTAAGTGTTTTGAATGTGGTGTTGATGGCCTGGATGGCTGTAAGCATGGTTCTGTTTGATAAACACTGATCCGTATGGTAAACATGCAGCACACGTGCTTTCTACTGTAACACCATGATGCAACATCTAAAGATGGATTAATAAAACAATACAGGCTGAAACTGAGAAAAAGAGTTAGCCACCTTGGTAGAGCCTGGACACATGGTCCTTCATTGTGTACGCCGTACGGTTTAAGTAAACAAGCAATGTCTTCTGTCTCCCTCTCTCCTGTCTCCCTCTCTCCTCTCTCCTGTCTCCCTGTCTCCTGTCTCCTGTCTCCCTCTCTCCTGTCTCCCTCTCTCCTCTCTCCTGTCTCCCTCTCTCCTGTCTCCCTCTCTCCTGTCTCCCTCTCTCCTGTCTCCCTCTCTCCTGTCTCCTCTCTCCTGTCTCCCTCTCTCCTCTCTCCTGTCTCCCTCTCTCCTGTCTCCCTCTCTCCTGTCTCCCTCTCTCCTGTCTCCTGTCTCCTTCTCTCCTGTCTCCTCTCTCCTCTCCCCTGCAGGAGCAGAACCTCAGTGAAGCCCCCCTTCCAGTCTTCTCCTGTAAGTACAGCTGATTCCCAGCCCTCCCCCCTCACACCCAGCCCTCCCCCCTCACACCCAGCACCCAGCCCTCTCCCCCCCCCTCCCTCAGGACAGCTCACATGCTTCACCTGCATGAGATCATGCTAGGTGAGCACATGGCTAGCTGCTGTGTCACTGCAGCGTGTGTGTCTTTCTGTGTGTGTGTGTGTGTGTGTGTGTGTGTGTGCAGGTGTTCGAGGGTGTGTACAACAATGCCAGGATGCTCCACTTCCTCACAGCCGTGGTGGTGAGTCATGTGATCCATCTCACCCTGATGATTCGCTGCTGTGCTTGTAGTTCTACATTACTGCAGGACTAGATCAGTGGTGTTCTAGTTGTAGAAGCTTAAACCTCCCCCTGTGACATCATGTCCCCCCCCCCCTCTCTCTCCCCCTCTTCCCCCTTCCAGGGTTCTACCTGTGATGTTAAAGTAAAGAACGGCAGTGTGTATGAAGGCATCTTCAAGACTCTCAGTTCGAAGGTAGGAAACACACACACGCACACACACGCACACACACACACACACACACACACAGGTCACCACAGCCACCTAGCTGAGATTGTTATACTCTACACCTGGAGGAGTGGCTTCACAGTATCATAGCTGAGGTCTCCCCCTTCTCACTCTACCTCCCTCTCTCTGTCTCCCCACTTTCCTCCCTCAGTGTGAGCTGGCAGTGGATGCTGTTCACAAGCGCGGGGGTGAGGAGGGCCCCCCCCAGGCCCCCCCTCGGAGGGAGGACATCACTGACACCATGATCTTCAGCCCCTCAGATCTAGTCACTATGATCTGCAGGGATGTAGACCTCAACTTTGCCACCAGAGGTACCAGAGACAAGATGGCTGGGATTAAAACACCACATGGGCTTCAGATGGGAGATAATTTGCCTTCGCAGGCATGCTGTGACAGTGTGTGTGTGTGTGTGTGTCAGACTCGTTCACAGACACAGGCATCAGTGGCAGCAGGGTGAACGGAGAGCACAAGGAGAAGGTCCTTCAGCGCTGGGAGGGAGGAGAACACAATGGAGAGACCTACGACCTGGAGAACGATGCTGTGAGACCCAGCTCACCCACCTCACCCACCTCACCCACCTCACCCACCTCACTCACTCTGATATCCTGGAGGCTGGTCTGTATGCTGATGTCACTTCCTGTTTCCTCAGTCCAATGGCTGGGATGCCAGTGAGATGTTCCGCTTTAACGAGATCAACTATGGAGTCAAGTCCACCTACGACTCCAGCCTGTCCATGTACACGTGAGTACACATGCTTATACACACACACACACACACATGTAAACACACACACACCTACGACTCCAGCCTGTCCATGTACACGTGAGTACACATGCTTATACACACACACACATGTAAACACACACACACACCTACGACTCCAGCCTGTCCATGTACACGTGAGTACACATGCTTATACACACACACATATACACACATGTAAACACACACACACCTCTGACTCCAGCCTGTCTACATACAGGTGAGTACACATGCTCATCATGTGCCCCCTCCTCAGGGTTCCTCTGGAGCGGGGCAGCACAGAGGGCTTCAGGCAGAGGGAGGCCCGTGCTGCCCGCCTGGCCAGCGAGATCGAGTCCAGCCCTCAGTACCGCCAGCGAGTCTCTCTGGAGAACGAGGAGAACAAGACTGAAGAGGACAAGTACAGCGCCGTGCAGAGGGAGGAGAGAGAGAGGGGGAGGGAGAGTCCTGGAGTGGTCAGCAGGTCAGACACCACACACACACACACACACACACACACACACACACAGCACTACTGTCTGGCTGATTCATTCACTTAAATAGAAACACATTAAAGTGCACTACTGTGTCAGTGTGGTGATGTATGGAACTCTCTCTGTTCTCCCCCAGGGAGGGAAAGTATGTCCCCCTCCCCCAGAGAGCGAGGGAGATGGGTGTGCCAGGCAGCCTGAGAGGGGACAGGGGGGAGAGAGGAGACAGGGGGGAGAGAGGGGACAGGGGGGAGAGAGGGGACAGGGGAGAGAGAGGGGACAGGGGGCCCAGCGGGCCTCCATCACACAGCCGCATGAGTGGGGGCTATCGTTCCAGTGCCCCCTCAGCCTCCCCCAGACCACCCCCAATCTCCGGCCCCCAGCCCCCTCCCTCAGAGCGCAGCAGCCCCCTGCCCAGCCGAGGCTACGGGCCCAACCTCCCCCAGGGCAGCCCCAGCCCCGGCCCTGCTTCCCCCCCCGCCCCACACAGCCACGCCCTGCCACATGGACACTCGGACACTGGAAGACCAGTCAATGGAGGTGAGTGTGTGTGTGTGTGTGTGTTTGTCATGGTAACGGGATGCAGTGGGATCGTCATGGTAACGGGATGCAGTGGGATCGTCATGGTAACGGTGTGGTACATGTGTTCAGTTTCCAGGACGTCTCCTAAGGCCCAGAGGCCTCCTCAGGCCAGCAGGATGATCCGCTCTGCCAACCCACACAACCACTCCACAGGTGAGCTCAGGACACTGCAGTACACTGTACTGTACTGCTACACTGTACTGTACTGCTACACTGTACTGTACTGCTACACTGTACTGTACTACTATACTGCTACACTGTACTATACTACACTGTACTATTCTACATTGTATTATAGTCCTACATCATATACTAGGATGCTCTGCTCAATGTGCTTCTCTTGAAACATCTGTGACACCTCCTCCCTCTCCTCCTCCCTCCCCTCTCCTCCTTCCCCTCTCCTTACCCTTCCCCCTCTCCTCCTCCCCTCTCCTCCCCTCCCCTCTCCTCCTCCCTCTCCTCCTCTCTCCTTCCCCCTCCCCTCTCCTCCTCCTCCCTCTCCTCTCCCCTCTCCTCCTCCCTCTCCTCCTCTCTCCCCTCTCCTCCTCCCTCTCCTCTCCTCCTTCCTCCCCTCTCCTCCTCCCTCCCCTCTCCTCCTCCCTCTCCTTTCCTTCCTCCCTCCCCTCTCCTCCTCCCTCCCCTCTCCTCCCTCTCCTTCTCCCTCCCCTCTCCTCCTCCTCCTCCCTCCCCTCCCCTTCTCCCTCCCCTCTCCTCCTCCCTCTCCCCTCCCTCTCCTTCTCCCTCCCCTCTCCTCCCTCCCCTCTCCTCCTCCTCCTCCCCCTCCCCTCTCCTCCTCCCTCTCCTTCTCCCTCCCCTCTCCTCCTCCCCCTCCCTCACAGCTTCCCGATCTCCTAAGTCCACCATGTCCCAGGATGCTCCGCCCTACCTGGACACGTCCTCCGTCTCCATGCCCGCCCACAAAACCTCAGGCCCCGCCCTTTCCTTCACTGCAGATGGTAATGCTCACTTCCTGTCTCTCTCTAGGTCCTCCTCAGGAGGAACCACACTGTCTGTGTGGGGGATGTATACATTGATGTAGACAGAGGTGTGAATGTGATGGAGATGAGTGCAGCTGCTGATTGGCTGTTGCTGTGTGATTTTCACTTCTGATTGGCTGCTGGTGTGTGATCCCCAGTGAATGAGATCCTGAGTGAGGCTGCTAAGGAGAGATCAGC
>CM059331.1:385995-409491 GCA_030340685.1 Protosalanx chinensis | reverse complement strand
GAGCAGTACTGGCATTACTGAAGTATTTAACACTCTTTAAAACGTGATAAAACTATGTAGAATGCAAACACACAAAACATACAACAAACAAATGTAAACAAAAAAATAACTAAAGGTACAATAATAATAGGACAACTCATAATGGAACACAAACAATTTGAACATGATACATTCCGTTCAATAAGACAGCAGGGTGAATGAGCTGAGGACAACAGAGGATCTGTTGAAGATCAACAAGCTGGATCAGGACGATCCTCTCTAACCTGTCCTGAATACAGCTCACCCTGAAACACCCCAAAGAACATCTGCCTGGGTTAACATGCAGAGCAGGAGGGAGGGAGAGGGAGGGGGGAGGGAGGGAGAGGGAGGGAGAGGGAGGGAGAGGGAGAGGGAGGGAGGGAGAGGGGAGAGGGGAGGGAGAGGGAGGAGGGAGTGGAGGGGGAGGGAGAGGGAGAGGGAGGGAGAGGGAGTGGGGGAGGGAGAGGGAGGGAGAGGGAGAGGGAGGGAGAGGAGAGAGGGGGAGGGAGGGAGTGAAGCAGACACAGACATGCTCCCTCATCCCCTTTTCATGAGGCTCTGATGTGAAAGAGGACTTTAAAGTAGTATTCCTGCACTTTTATAATATATTTAAGTTTTTCTTCTATATAAACTTTATTCGGGATACTTTGGATATCTATGCTGTAAACAAAACAATGTACATTTTCATTGAACATTAGCACAAGGCTGAGTCTCCTGAATATAGCCTCTGCTCTAGAACTGAAACACGCCCACATAATGATGGACGGTGTTTTAAATCCTTCAAGGGAGAAACACAAGCCTGCTAGTCAGGCTCACCTTTGGCTTTTAGACAAGCTTGTGTTGGACAGGGATCATCTCTTCCATTTACAATGTCTTTAAAGACACATTCAACATTTCCCAGAAATCTTTGGATTTGATTTTAGCATTTTAGTTTTGCACATTTCCCTCAAAGATTGTCTTCATGGCTTTAGATATCTTTAAACTGTAATAAATAATGCCAGTTAAATGATTGTCACAATTTGCCTATAGCTTCACATATACGGAGCACTATATATATTCTAGATGTTTACTAGAAACACTTCTGTAATACTTCTTCAGCTCAAGGACACCTAATTAAAGAAAGTTTACATGGTAAATCATTATAGGGTTATTGCTTTTAGAACAATAAATCATGTGGCAGTCCCTGTATGTTAGCAGAGAGAGCACTGTAATCTCTGGTGTCGTCATGGCTACAGCCCTACAGCCATTAGTGTTGTTCCTCCAGAGCTGGAGGTCTGTGGCAACTATCGCACGGCAACGATCACTAAGGAGCACCTGTGACAGCAACTTGCTAACACAGCACAAAAAAAGACTTTTAGAAATCTTAAGACTTCAAAAGAAAAGACAAAAGAAAATCAAAAGATGCACAAAACGTGGTCTAAACAATAACCAAAAATATATATATCGTCTTAAGAATTAAGAAACCAAACTAATAGTAAAAGACCATTTAAAACTTTTACAAAAAGCACAATAGTGATCAGACTGTTTCCTGTGGGTGGAACGAGCCTTAAACAGCCAATCACATCGAGCCGTGTGTAAGTTAGGCTGCACCTGTCTAGTTTGGTTGAGCTGAGCTCCCCAGTCTGACCTGCGCAGATCTGGGGTCAGCAAGGTGACAGGAACACTGCTGCAACAATATGAACACTGCTGCAACAATATGGCCCCAAGATAACAAACACACACACACACACACACACACTCCGCCTCTCCTCCTCCTCTCTCATCTCCAAGGTCTGACCTTGCTCCTCACACTTCTCCCAGACTGGGACCTCCTCAGGCCACACTCCACCTCCCCTCCTCTCCTCTGCTCCTCCTCTGCCTCTCCCTGCTCTGCCTCTCCCTCCTCTCCCTCTCCCTCCTCCCTCCTCTCTTGGAGAGGGCAGCAGACGAGGCAGGCGGCTGGGTTCTCTCCTCCCTCAGCAGCCCCAGAGCTCGGAGGCCCAGCAGGCAGCTGGGGGGCAGCTCTGTTAGGACCCGGCCGGCCGCCACACGCAGCACCATGGAGTTAGCCAGGTCTGCCAGCACCCCCAGGGGGCCCTCCGCAGGAAGCGGCGTGCCCAGAGGAGGGCCAGGGCCAGGGGGGGACGGGGGCCGGCAGCGGGCCTGGTACTGTGGAGGCAGGCTCCGCAGGGGGCACAGGGATCCTGGACTGACGCACGCCCCCCCAGTTGCGTCCAGCCTTAGGGAACATGTGGTACAGGCTGCGCTCCGCCTGCCCCCCCAGGAGGGGACTTGGTACACAGTGAACAGGGGGGCGGGGCAGACGGAACAGGACACCGCATCCACAGCCGGCTCACCCTGCGGGGGGCGCTCTGGAGGAAGACCCGGGCCGGAACGCACCACCAGCACCACCAGCAGGTAGAGGGACAGGAAGAGGGAGGGGGAGCTGAGCAGGGAGGCTGAGATCAGGGCCACAGGAACGTAGTAGAGGCCCAGGCTGACAGACAGGCCCAGGCTGAACAAGGCCACAAGCCCCCACAGAGACAGAGACAGGTAGGAGGAGAAGGACAGAGAGCACAGCGAGCGCAGGAACAGGTAGGAGAAGAAAGAGGGCCAGGAGGGCCAGCTCAGAGGAGAGCAGGAGGGAGGCCACAGAGGGGAGGGGAGGGGAGCGACGCAGGGAGAGGAGGAAGATGGTGAGGAGGAGGAGGGTGAGGATGGAGGGCTGGACGGCAGCAGACAGGGAGAGGAGGAGACAGATGGAGTGAGACAAGAAAGAGGGGATGGAGGAGAGGACAGGGGGAGGGGAGGGAGGAGGGGCCTCCAGCTCTTCTAGGGTGTCTGGGAAATAGAACTCTGACAAATCATCCATTTGGTTCTGAAAGACACGCCTCCTTTCCAGGGAGTGGGAGGAGCTTATGTCTGACGGACAGCCGTCAGCTACACCCCTGCCCTCCTCCTGAAAGCCCTCCTCTTCATCAGACTCTGTCTGTCCACCCTCCTCTCCCTCCCACAGCCCCCCCTCCACCTCCCACAGCCCCCCTTCTGCTCCTCTCTGCTCCTCCTCCATCTTTCCTTCCTTATCCTGGGCTTCAGTCTGGGCCTTCTCTACCTCTCTCTCTTCTTCTCTCTCTCCCTCCTTCTCTACCTTCATCTGTCTAATCTCTTCTGTTCCCACTACACCTCCTCCCTCCTCTCCTTCTACACCTCCTCCCTCCTCTCCTTCTACACCTCCTCCCTCCTCTCCTTCTACACCTCCTCCCTCCTCTCCTTCTACACCTCCTCCCTCCTCTCCTTCTACACCTCCTCCCTCCTCTCCTTCTACACCTCCTCCCTCCTCTCCTTCACCCAGCTTCTTGCCTCCTTCCTTTATTTTCTCTGATTCACATTCACACCCCCTCTCCTCGCCCCCAGCTCCTGGCTCCTCCCCCCCAGCTCCTGGCTCCTCGCCCCCAGCTCCTGGCTCCTCCCCCCCAGCTCCTGGCTCCTCCCCCCCAGCTCCTGGCTCCTCCCCTGAGGTCAGGGTGTGGGAGGTCTGACTCACTTTCAGGCTCTTGGGCTGCTGTCTGACCTCCACAGCGTGCTTCTGCCTCAGCTCGTGCTCCCTGCGCTTGTTGTACTCCATCTGGTTGGTGAGCTCGGTGTGGTGCTGCGTGCGGATCAGCTCCGCCCTGGTATGCTGCACACAGGCCAGCTGGCGAGCCTGCAGCTCCTGGGTGGACTCATGATGACGCAGCAACATGGCACATTCCAGATCCTTCAGGGTCTGCTTCTTATTCAGGTCCTGCAGGAGGAACACACACCGGCTCAGGGATGGGGAGTGTGTATGGTGTGTGTGTGTACAGTGTGTGTGTATGGTGTGTGTACGGTGTGTGTACAGTGTGTGTGTACAGTGTGTGTACAGTGTGTGTGTACAGTGTGTGTACAGTGTGTGTATGGTGTGTGTACAGTGTGTGTATGGTGTGTGTGTGTGTGTGTGTGTTCTCACACCTCTCTCAGCAGGTCCTGCTCCAGGTTGTGTGTGGGTGTGTGTGTGTGTGTGTGTGTGCTCTCACACCTCTCTCAGCAGGTCCTGCTCCAGGTTGTGTGGTTGTGTGTGTGTGTGTGTGTGTGTGCTCTCACACCTCTCTCAGCAGGTCCTGCTCCAGGTTGTGTGTGTGTGTGTGTGTGTGTGTGTGCTCTCACACCTCTCTCAGCAGGTCCTGCTCCAGGTTGTGTGTGTGTGTGTGCTCTCACACCTCTCTCAGCAGGTCCTGCTCCAGGTTGTGTGGTTGTGTGTGTGTGTGTGTGTGTGTGTGTGTGCTCTCACACCTCTCTCAGCAGGTCCTGCTCCAGGTTGTGTGGTTGTGTGTGTGTGTGTGTGTGTGTGCTCTCACACCTCTCTCAGCAGGTCCTGCTCCAGGTTGTGTGGTTGTGTGTGTGTGTGTGTGCTCTCACACCTCTCTCAGCAGGTCCTGCTCCAGGTTGTGTGGTTGTGTGTGTGTGTGTGTGTGTGTGTGCTCTCACACCTCTCTCAGCAGGTCCTGCTCCAGGTTGTGTGGTTGTGTGTGTGTGTGTGTGTGTGTGTGCTCTCACACCTCTCTCAGCAGGTCCTGCTCCAGGTTGTGTGTGTGTGTGTGTGTGTGCTCTCACACCTCTCTCAGCAGGTCCTGCTCCAGGTTGTGTGGTTGTGTGTGTGTGTGTGTGTGTGTGCTCTCACACCTCTCTCAGCAGGTCCTGCTCCAGGTTGTGTGGTTGTGTGTGTGTGTGTGTGTGCTCTCACACCTCTCTCAGCAGGTCCTGCTCCAGGTTGTGTGGTTGTGTGTGTGTGTGTGTGTGCTCTCACACCTCTCAGCAGGTCCTGCTCCAGGTTGTGTGGTTGTGTGTGTGTGTGTGTGTGTGTGTGCTCTCACACCTCTCTCAGCAGGTCCTGCTCCAGGTTGTGTGGTTGTGTGTGTGTGTGTGTGTGTGTGTGTGCTCTCACACCTCTCTCAGCAGGTCCTGCTCCAGGTTGTGTTTGGCCAGCAGCATCTTCCTCTTGTACTGTCGGCTCTGCAGCTCGTAGTACTGTCTCTGTCTCCGTAGTAACGCAGCCTCCTCCTCCGCATGCAGCTGCTGTAAACACTCCTTCTGCTGGACCAGCCACTCCTGCTTCTCCCTCTTAGGGGTCGACTGGTTCTCATTCAGCTCCTGCACAAGCACCAGGGTTAAATGTCAGAGGGCAGGAGGTCAGAGGGCAGGAGGTCAGAGGGCAGGAGGTCAGAGGGCAGGAGGTCAGAGGGCAGGAGGTCAGAGGGCAGGAGGTCAGAGGGCAGGAGGACAGACAGGAGAGGTGAGGAGGTCAGAGGTCACCTCTTTCAGCTGCTCCTTCCTCTGCCTGTACTGCCTCTTCTGGTTGTCCAGCAGGCTGCTGACTTCTTTCTTCTGCTGAGTCAGGATGTGCTGCTGGAACTTCTTCTCCTCAGCCAGAGCAGCCTTGGTCTGGAAATGACAAGCAGTACAACCATGGCAACCAGCACGCAACCATGGCAACCAGCACAGAAGCATCACAGCTCCTCCTCCCTCTCCTCCCCCCTCACCTCCTTCTCCAGGATGGCCTGGTGCTTCTTGCTCAGCTTGTCTCCCTCTCCAGAGAAGCTGTTCCTCTGGTTCTCCAGCTCCTTGTCCAGTCTCAGCTGGTGTTCGTCCATCTCAGCCTTCAGCTTGTTCTCCAGACCCATCAACTGCTTCTGATGCTGCCTCCTCATGCGCTTATACCTGGAGAACCCAGCAGAACACATCAGAACACTCTAGAACACTCTAGAACACATCAGAACACTAGAGAACACTCTAGAACACAGCAGAACACTAGAGAACACTCTAGAACACTCTAGAACACAGCAGAACACTAGAGAACACTCTAGAACACATCAGAACACTAGAGAACACTCTAGAACACATCAGAACACTAGAGAACACTCTAGAACACAGCAGAACACTCCAGAACACAGCAGAACACTCTAGAACACAGCAGAACACTCTAGAACACAGCAGAACACTCTAGAACACATCAGAACACTAGAGAACACTCTAGAACACTCTAGAACACATCAGAACACTAGAGAACACTCTAGAACACTCTAGAACACAGCAGAACACTCTAGAACACAGCAGAACACTCTAGAACACAGCAGAACACTCTAGAACACATCAGAACACATCAGGTGATGACATCATGCGTCCTTACCCAGACATCTGCTCCCTGAGGGCGGAGCCTTGCTCGTGCTCCTGGATCTGCCGCGTCACCAGCGACGCCGTCCGGATGGTAGCAAAGTGGTCCCGCCCCCGGCGCCGCCGGCCCCCGCCACCCCCAGAGGAGGGGGGGGGGCTCCTGCAGCTCTGGCTGGTACGGGTCGTCATAGATGTTGTCATGGCTCTGAAGGGGGGGGGGGGGGGGGGACGGACCTGTTAGTGACTGATTAGACTAGCAACACCTGACGACTGAAGGACTGTTTACTCACACACTATCTCACACACTCTCACTCACTCTCTCACACACTCTCACTCACTCTCTCACACACTCTCACTCACTCTCTCACACACTCACACACACTCTCACTCACTCTCTCACACACTCACACACGCTCTCACTCACACACTCTCTCACACAATCTCTCACTCACACACACTCACACACTCTCACACACTCTCTCACTCACACACACTCTCACACACTCTCTCTCCCCCCCCCCAGCCCAGACTGACCAGAGGCTGGTGCAGCACAGAGCTGTTGGAGCTCACAGTGTGCTCCCCCTCCTGCATCATGGCCATCTCCCCACTGTCATCAGAGCCGTCAGCCAGGCTGTTCACCGAGCTGCTCTGGGAACTGGCACTGATGGACATGGACGGCAGCGAATGGGAGCTCTCCATGCTGTTCACTGTCCCGGTCCTCAGCATGTACTGTTCAACATCCTGGAGGGGCGAGGACACACACATCACACACACACATCACATCACACACATCACACACATCACACACGTATTCAGACACACCAGGATCAAACTAGAAGAGCTTGTTTAGATTCATCCTCCTCTTCCTCTCCTCCTCACCTCCTCCCCCTCACCCTCTCCTCCTCTTCCTCTCCTCCTCCCCTCCTCCTCTCCTCTCCCCTCCTCTCCCCTCCCCTCACCCTCCTCTCCCCCTCCTCACCTCCTCCCCCTCCCCTCACCCTCCTCTCCCCCTCCCCTCACCCTCCCCTCCCCCTCCTCTCCCCCTCCTCCTCACCTCCTCCTCCTCCCCTCCCTCCGGGGCAGGCTCATTCAGAGCCTCATGAAACAGGATCTTCTTCATCTTGCGGTACTGCAGGTTGTCCAGCTCTCTCACCGCATCCTTGGTGCGGGCGATCAGGTCCATCACCACGGTAACCGGACGCTCCCGGCACAGGAAGTGATGCTGCAGGGAGGAGGAGCCAGGGAGGGAGGAAGAGGGAGGAAGAGAGGAGAGACGATGGCAGAGGCAGTTGAACATCTACAGTCTGGACGTGTCACAGCCTGCAGGACAGCCTGTAGGTCCTGATCCTGGATACTGTTGCCAGGTTACCTTGAGCAGGACATCAGAGGTAGGTCTGTCCGGGGCGAGCTTCTGCAGACAGGAACCTACAAAGTTCCGGAAGTAATCAGACCTGGAGACACAGAGAGGTCAGGTGACCAGAGGTCAGGTGATCAGAGGTCAGGTGAACAGAGGTCAGAGGTCAGGTGATCAGCTCAGGGTCGGCAGGTCATTAAGAGGTCAGTGCTCACCAGTGATTGGACTGCAGAACAGGACTCTCGTTCTGGGCGATGTGATATAAGGCACTCATAGCATTCATGTTAAACAGAGGAGGCTTTCTCTCAGCTGCAGGGGGGAGGGGGGGAGGGGGGGAGGAGGGGGGAGGAGGGGGGAGGAGGGGGGAGGAGGGGGGAGGGAACATAGAGACAAAGACAGAGAAAGAGAGGATCATTTTAACCTGAGGAAAAAAATTGAAGTAGAGAAGAAGTTGACTTGGTGTGATCAGCACTCACACACCTGTCAGATACCTGGAGCTCCACCTGACCCCATCCCAGCAGCACCACACACACCTGTCAGATACCTGGAGCTCCACCTGACCCCATCCCAGCAGCACCACACACACACCTGTCAGATACCTGGAGCTCCACCTGACCCCATCCCAGCAGCACCACTCACACCTGTCAGATACCTGGAGCTCCACCTGACCCCATCCCAGCAGCACCACTCACACAGGTGAGCTGTTCTTACCCAGCTCTATGCAGGTGATACCCAGGGACCACACATCCACCTTGCCATCATACTGGCCCTCATCCATGGCTAGGATCACCTCTGGAGCCATCCTGGGGAGAGGGAGGGGCACAGCAGGTGAAGAGGGGAGGAGGAAGGAAGAGGGAGGAGAAGAGAGGGAGGAAGGGGGAGGCGGCCTCACCAGTAAGGAGTGCCCACAAAGGAGTTAGCTGGGGCCAGGATGGAGGCGGAGCCAAAGTCTCCCAGCTTGACCTGTCCAGGTTCAGTCAGCAGGATGTTCCCTGCCTTCACATCCCTGAGAGACAGAGGACACAGTTACACCTGGCTAAGCTAGCACAGACAGCACAGCTAGCACAGACAGCACAGACAGCACAGCTAGCACAGACAGCACAGCTAGCACAGACAGCACAGACAGCACAGCTAGCACAGACAGCACAGCTAGCACAGACAGCACAGACAGTACAGACAGCACAGACAGCACAGACAGTACAGACAGCACAGCTAGCACAGACAGCACAGCTAGCACAGACAGCACAGCTAGCACAGACAGCACAGACAGCACAGACAGTACAGACAGCACAGCTAGCACAGACAGCACAGACAGCACAGACAGCACAGCTAGCACAGACAGCACAGACAGCACAGACAGCACAGCTAGCACAGACAGCACAGACAGCACAGACAGTACAGACAGCACAGCTAGCACAGACAGCACAGCTAGCACAGCTAGCACAGCTAGCACAGACAGCACAGACAGCACAGACAGCACAGACAGCACAGCTAGCACAGACAGCACAGACAGCACAGACAGCACAGACAGCACAGACAGCACAGACAGCACAGACAGCACAGCTAGCACAGACAGCACAGACAGCACAGCCAGACAGACAGCACAGCTAGCACAGACAGCAGACTTAGCACAGACAGCACAGACAGCACAGACAGCACAGACAGCACAGACAGCACAGCCTGACACAGCACAGCCAGACAGACAGCACAGCCAGACAGCACAGCCAGACAGACAGCCAGCACAGCCAGACAGACAGCACAGACAGCACAGCCAGCAGAGCCAGACAGACAGACAGCACAGCCAGACAGACAGCACAGCCAGACAGACAGCACAGCCAGACAGACAGACAGCACAGACAGACAGCACAGACAGCACAGCCAGCAGAGCCAGACAGACAGACAGCACAGCCAGACAGACAGCACAGCCAGACAGACAGACAGCACAGACAGCACAGCCAGACAGACAGCACAGCCAGACAGACAGACAGCACAGCCAGCATGAGTCCCCCAGACGCAGGGCGGACAGGTAGAGAGGTTGTGTACCTGTGAATCATGTTGTGAGAGTGAAGGTACACCAGGCCCTGCAGTGCACCATGGGTAATGGCCGCTATTTCCTCTTCTTGGAGTGGCTTCTTGTGGACTGAACCAACCAATCACAGAGCAGGGAGGTCAGACCAATCACAGAGCAGAAAGGTCAGCTGTATGTTAACATAGGTCAGCTAACTCACCCTCCAGCAGGTCTGATGCTGAACCCAGGCAGTACTCCATCACCAGCTGAGGGGAGGACACACACTCAGGGAAAGCACACACAGGGGGGGGTGTGTGTGTGTCTATGGTGTGTCTGTGTGTGTGTGTGTGTGGTGTGTGTGTGTGTGGTGTGTGTGTGTGTGTGTGTGTACTCACCCATGCAGTGTGCTCTCTCAGGTAGCAGCCATGATACTCCACTGTGTTGGGGTGCCGAAGCCGCTGGAGGAATTTCACCTCCTTAATGATGTCCTGCCATTTCTGGAGAGGACAGGAGGAGGGGAGATTAGAGGCAGAGGAGAGGAGGAGGAGGGGAGATTAGAGGAGGAGAGGTTAGAGGCAGAGGAGGAGGGAGAGAAGAGGAGGATGAAGAGGAGGAGGAGAAGAGGTGTTGAGGCAGCTTACCTCACTGGACTGCTTGCCACTGTAGGACATCTTCTTGATGGCCACCACCTCATTGGTGCGGATGTCATGAGCCTATCAGGAGGCAGGACAGGGTTAACAGGGTTCACAAAGGCCTGGGAGCAGCAAGACAAGCCTGCTTCTCCCTCCCCCCTCTGTCTGTCTCTCGCCATCCGCCCTCCCACACCCTCTCCCTCACCCCTCTCTCTGTCTCTCGCCTTCCCTCCCCCCATCTGTCTCTTTCTCTCCTTGGCTCTCTCCCTCCCTCCCTGTGTTTCTCTGTCTCCCCTTCTCTCTGTCTCTCCCCCCCTCTGTCTCTTTATCCTGTTCTTCCTACCTCCCCTCTCTCCCTCAGTCTCCCTCCATCTCCTCTGGCCTGCTCTGCCCTCATCCTCATCTCAGACCACCTCCCTTTAACCCTGTCCCCTCCCCCGTCCCCTCCCCCCAGCCTTGTGTCTGATGTCTGCCCCACATAATGGCTCCAGTCCCAGATCCTGAGCTGCCCCCTCCCCTCTGTCCCCTCCCCTCTGCCCCCTCCCCTCTGCCCCCTCCCCTCTGCCCCCTCCCCTCTGCCCCCTCCCCTCTGCCCCCTCCCCACCCCCGGTAGCTTACAAAGTACACTGCCCCGAAGCTGCCATGGCCGATCTCCCTGAGGTCGGTGAACAGCTTCTCTGGGTCGTCCCTGTAGAAGAGCTCAGCCACCTCAGGGTCCTTCAGGCTGCCCGCCCGCACACTTAGAGGCATGACCAGCGCCTGCTCACACACACACACACACATAAATATGATCTACTTCTTCTGCATCTGTGGTTACCTACACACACCTCTTGAGTGCCTCCCACACAGGCCAGAGGACAGACCCATCATACCGCCGTCTAGAAGCGCTCTGTCTCCAGGGAAGGACACACTAGTTACCGTGCAGACCATAATATTCCCCATCTCAGCAGACAGACAGGGAGAGAGAGAGGGTGGGAGAGAGAGACAGAAGTAGACAGAGAGGGAGAGAGAGGGTGGGAGAGAGAGAGAGAGAAGCAGACAGAGAGGGAGAGAGGGTGGGAGACAGAGAGGGAAGTAGACAGAGAGGGAGAGAGAGGGTGGGAGAGAGAGAGGGAAGTAGACAGAGAGGGAGAGAGAGGGTGGGAGAGAGAGAGGGAAGTAGACAGAGAGGGAGAGAGAGGGTGGGAGAGAGAGAGGGAAGTAGACAGAGAGGGAGAGAGAGGGTGGGAGAGAGAGACAGAAGTAGACAGAGAGGGAGAGAGAGGGTGGGAGAGAGAGACAGAAGTAGACAGAGAGGGAGAGGGTGGGAGAGAGAGACAGAAGTAGACAGAGAGGGAGAGAGAGGGTGGGAGAGAAGACAGAAGTAGACAGAGAGGGAGAGGGTGGGAGAGAGGGGGTGGGAGAGAGAGACAGAAGTAGACAGAGAGGGAGAGGGTGGGAGACAGAGAGACATAAATAGACAGACAGCCTCTCTGGGTCCTCCCCTCCCCCCTCATGTCTACAGTCCATCTCAGCATCCTGAGAGCTGCTCCTCACCTGCAGAACACTCAGAACCACACCTGCAGAACACTCAGAACCTCACCTGCAGAACACTCAGAACCACACCTGCAGAACACTCAGAACCACACCTGCAGAACACTCAGAACCTCACCTGCAGAACACTCAGAACCACACCAGCAGAACACTCAGAACCACACCTGCAGAACACTCAGAACCACACCTGCAGAACACTCTCTCAGAACCACACCAGCAGAACACTCAAAACCACACCTGCAGAACACTCAGAACCACACCTGCAGAACACTCAGAATCACACCTGCAGAACACTCAGAACCACACCAGCAGAACACTCAGAACCACACCTGCAGAACACTCAGAACCACACCAGCAGAACACTCAGAACCAGACCAGCAGAACACTCAGAACCACACCTGCAGAACACTCTCTCAGAACCAAAGCAGCAGAACACTCTCAGAACCACAGCAGCAGAACCCAGGGGTCTAGCTTAGCTCCTGAGTCAGTCCTGGCCCTCAGGGGGGTCAGTCCTGGCCCTCAGGGAGGTCAGTCCTGGCCCTCAGGGGGGTCAGTCCTGGCCCTCAGGGAGGTCAGTCCTGGCCCTCAGGGGCCTCTGCTTCAACATACCTGATAATCATGCTTCCACTGAACAAACTGGTGTATTTTCATTCTAAATGTGGTTAAATACACTGTATGCAGCCTCTGCATGCATCTTTATATGAGGCAAATGTTTTAAAGTGACTTGACAACAGGTTGTGCAGTAAGAAGAGCTTGAAGCGGTTTGACAAAGCAGAAGTCATTAGTTTCAGAAGCAGCAGCCACACAACATGGATCCATGATGGGCAGAAAATATTTCACATGAAAACATTTCCATTTCAAGCTACGAATCTTGATGTTCGCTTACTTGCTAAAACTATCCGTAGGACTAAAATAATAATAAGAGGAGAGCTTCTTCCCATACAGGTTACTAATGACACTGTCCTGGCAGGTTCACAGTTATAGATGAGTGAAATGTGGGTGTAACTATCCAGACACACTGTAGCTGCTCCAGTTATCTGAGGATAAATAACTCCAGCATATCCTGCTGGTGAGAGAGGACAGCTACTGTCCTGACTACTGACGCTTGTACTAAGGTGCAGCCTGGTGCCTGTCTGTAGGCCTGCCTGTCTGTCTGGCAGGGAGAACACTGTCTGTCTGTCAGAGAGAACACTACCAGGCTATCTAACAGACAGCAGACAGCAGACAGACAGACAGCAGACAGACAGACAGCAGACAGACAGACAGCAGACAGACAGCTGTCATCACTAAGGCAGGTGATATCTGACAGTTTAGCTCCAAAGCTAACTCTCTAACCCAGCTAACATCAGGATGAATGATGGATGATCTTACCGTGATCTGGGATCCACTGGAGCCAGCTGAGAGCTAGCTGACTGATCTAAGATGAAATATACTGATCTCCCTCCCTCTCTCCCTCTCCCTCCCTCTCTCCCTCCCTCTGTCTCCCTCTCTCCCTCCCTCTGTCTCTCTCTCTCTCCCTCTCTCTCTCTCCCTCCCTCTCTCTCCCTCCCTCTCTCTCTCTCTCTCTCTCTCTCTCTGTCTCTCTCTCTCTCTGTCTCTCTCTCTCTCTCCCTCTCTCTCTCTCTCCCTCTCTCTCTCCCTCTCTCTGTCTCTCCCTCTCTCTGTGTCTCTCTCTCTTCTCAGATCTTCTTCAACAGCAGCATCACAGTGTTTTCATCCTCCTCCTCCTGCTGTTAGCATGTAGCTGCTAGCTCTGTTAGCTCTCCTGTCGGTATTTAAATCTCCTCAGTAACACCGGGAGGTGAAACAGCTCATCAGTTTATTTCGGGTCCCAGTATTTCAGTCCCTCTGACCCTCTAACCCTGACCCGCTCCCGGCGCTGCTCTGTCATTCCGGTCACATTAACCGTTATTTCATGTCAGTTTCTCCATCTTTTCTTTTCTTCGTGTTTCAGTTCTTCATGATGGCGGCGCGAGGCGGTAGCAGACCGGAACCGGAAACAGTAACTCTTCATCTACGCTTGATGAAGCCCCGCCCACCTGATTTAGGAAAGAAGGATTTATCTTTATTCATCTTTTTTTAAAATCTTTAAACACCAGAAGAGGACAAACTCTTCAAATCTAACTGGTCACCAACAGGTCAATGTTGGACATTTAGTCATTTTACAGAAACTCTTGTGTTTACCTGCGTAACTTTAGAGCTGTATGGCCAATTTTAGGATAAAGATTTTTATATGAATTTTCGGGATTTTTGATATTCAGATCCGTTTGTCCTTTACAGCCAATCAAAACTGTCAACCAAACCAACAAACAGGAAGTTTGAACTACAGGTGTGTGACACAGAAATGTATGACGTCACCACACACAGACAAGCATGTACAGAGCAGATGTCAACACACACACACACACACACACAAGTTGCTCTTTGCTTTGCTCTCCTAATCAGATCAGCGTAATCTCTTGTTGTATGATGTTACCATTAAAGGCAGCTAGTGGCATGACATAAACATTATAGGAAGATGCCAAACCGTGTCATTTGCTCCATCCTACTGCAGTTTCCCTGCCCCCATCAACCCCCAACCCCCCTCATAAAATAAAATAATCCTTTAGTTGTCCCGCAGTGGGGAAATTACAGTTTGCATCAGCAAAGTAAAGTATAGTGCAGCACTCAATCTGCCCCATCTGCCCCATCTGCATGATCTTGCTTAGAGTAACACAGCAGCCTGCTGCATCTGGAAGCAGGAGGAATTATAGTTATGAGTGACTTTATATATTCCATAAAAGTCCATCTTGACACACTTTAACTTTTGATTCAGACATTGCTTCTCAGTTGAGGAACACCTCAATGAGTCTTAAAAAAAATCATTTTTTTGTCTGTTTACTGACTTTCTACTTTTTGTCAAACATTTGAGTTCTGGTCTTTATCCAGTTGTGTAATCAGAGTGCAGTTTAGGCTTCTGTCATGTCCAATCCCTGCTCTTCTGTCCTGTCCAATCCTTGCTCTTCTGCCCTGTCCAATCCCTGCTCTTCTGTCCTGTCCAATCCCTGCTCTTCTGTCCTGTCCAATCCCTGCTCTTCTGCCCTGTCCAATCCCTGCTCTTCTGTCCAATCCCTGCTCTTCTGTCCTGTCCAATCCCTGCCCTTCTGTCCTGTCCAATCCCTGCTCTTCTGTCCTGTCCAATCCCTGCTCTTCTGTCCTGTCCAATCCCTGCTCTTCTGTCCTGTCCAATCCCTGCTCTTCTGTCCTGTCCAATCCCTGCTCTTCTGTCCTGTCCAATCCCTGCTCTTCTGCCCTGTCCAATCCCTGCTCTTCTGTCCTGTCCAATCCCTGCTCTTCTGTCCTGTCCAATCCCTGCTCTTCTGTCCTGTCCAATCCCTGCTCTTCTGTCCTGTCCAATCCCTGCCCTTCTGTCCTGTCCAATCCCTGCTCTTCTGTCCTGTCCAATCCCTGCTCTTCTGCCCTGTCCAATCCCTGCTCTTCTGTCCTGTCCAATCCCTGCTCTTCTGTCCTGTCCAATCCCTGCTCTTCTGTCCTGTCCAATCCCTGCCCTTCTGTCCTGTCCAATCCCTGCTCTTCTGTCCTGTCCAATCCCTGCTCTTCTGTCCAATCCCTGCTCTTCTGTCCTGTCCAATCCCTGCTCTTCTGTCCTGTCCAATCCCTGCTCTTCTGTCCTGTCCAATCCCTGCTCTTCATGACACGACATCATCCTGACCTTGATTCAGCAGATCCTTCCTAAACCCTGTAAATGTTCTTCCTGATATTCAGCTCACAGCTTCCTCATATTAATTACTACATGTTTCACCTGCTTCAGGACTTGATTTGACTTGATTTTATGCCCCTCAAATTTACACACACGCGCACAAGCACATACTCACACACACTCCTCTCACACAGACACACAATCCCCCTGCCCCCCCCCCCCCCCCCCCCCCACTCTCCCCCGTCCAGGACTTTACATAAGCTGCCTCATCACAGCAAAGAGAGAAAGATTCAAGTGAAATCTGTTGGTTCAAAGCCTCAGATTACATCTCTTATGCAAACAGATTTTTGATGATTTTACATAAGAGGACAGAGAGGGAGGGTCATCTTAATAAAGGGCACCTCAGACCCTGAACACATCGCAGAGAGGGAGGGTCAGTTTAGTAAAGGGCACCTCAGACCCTGAACACATCGCAGAGAGGGAGGGTCAGTTTAGTAAAGGGCACCTCAGACCCTGAACACATCGCAGAGAGGGAGGGTCATCTTATTAAAGGGCACCTCAGACCCTGAACACATCACAGAGACGGTTAATCAACATCTCCTGAATGTTCCTTCCATCCACAAACACACGTGCAGATTCACTTCCTGTGTAAAGATATTAAACATAAATATATCAGCACTAAACAAACATTATTTACTGGTGATAGTCTGTTTTGATAATTTGTTATCATTAGGTTTCTCAAAGCGTAATATTAAGTTAAACAAGGGAAATTAATCTGCATAATCTTGTCATGGTTTTCATCATTCACTCATCATGTTCTGGTCATGTTTGTGCACATCTGTATGTTCTGACAGGCACAAACATCCTTAACCATGATGATGTCATTTTCCATAACTAAATGACTGTCAAACCAATCATTTGAAACAGATTATCACCATGATTTAGCAGCTTTATCCAGTTAGATCATTATGTTTGACCTGCCTTCATGGGGACACACGCACATACACAAACACGCACACTCAGCCCCCTCCCTGCTGGTCAGTCGAGGTCTAGAGGAGAGACGCAGAGGAGAGAGAGACACACAAAGAGGAAAGAGAGACAGAGAGGAGAGACAGAGAGAGGAGAGACACAGAGAAGAGAGAGACAGAGAGAGGAGAGACACAGAGAGAATAGAGAGACAGAGAGGAGAGACACAGAGAGAACAGAGAGACAGAGAGGAGAGACACCCAGAGAACAGAGAGACAGAGAGGAGAGACACCCAGAGAACAGAGAGACAGGCAGGCTTGGAGATCGAAACCGACCAGAGAGACAGTGGAGGCAGTCTAACATCCCACTAAGAAACACAGACGGTATGTGGAACTTCCAGACAGTATTTTGCATTGTTTCTTTTCTTAAATATATTTTTTACAATTATTTCTATTTCATGACACAAATGTATTTAAAGTCAAATCAGCAAGTTTTGTATGTAAATAACATATCCTTTTATTAATATATGTATGGTTTTTATCAGACCAAAAAAACTGACAGAAAATTAGATTTTCATACTGGAAAGCCAGATAATAGTTCCATGTTCACCGTTTAGTTTTGCTGTTTGTGTGTGGAAGCAACTGTTCAATCCTGCAAAGTGCTTCCTCCTCCAGCTGTAATCCAGGTCATCCTCTCTCCTCACACACCATCAGTACCTTGTCTAACCTCCCTCTTCTCTTCCTCTGGTTTTCATCCTCCTGTTCTCCTCGTTTACCCTCTCTTCCACCTCTCCTCTTCATCTTCCTCTTCTTCCCCTAACCTCACCTCCTCTTGCTTTCTCTACCTCACCTCCTCTCCTCCTCCTCCTCTCCTCCTCCACCTCCTCTCCACCTCCTCTCCTCCTCCTTCTCTCCTCCTCCTCTCCACCTCCTCTCCTTCTTCTTTCCTTCTCTCCTCCTCCTCTCTTCCTCTCCTCCTCTCTTCCTCTCCTCCTCCTCCTCTCCTCCTCCTCTCCTCCTCCGCTCCTCCTCCTCTCTTCCCCCTGCAGTCATGAGTCTTGGAGCAGCCTGCATCTTCCTGAGAGGAGGAAAGAACATTGTAAGTGTGAAAACAGAACCCACCTGTCTAGACCGACCTGAACCCACCTGTCTAGACCGACCTGAACCCACCTGTCTAGACCGACCTGAACCCACCTGTCTAGACCGACCTGAACCCACCTGTCTAGACCGACCTGAACCCACCTGTCTAGACCGACCTGAACCCACCTGTCTAGACCGACCTGAACCCACCTGTCTAGACACACCTGAACCCACCTGTCTAGACCGACCTGAACCCACCTGTCTAGACCGACCTGAACCCACCTGTCTAGACCGACCTGAACCCACCTGTCTAGACACACCTGAACCCACCTGTCTAGACCGACCTGAACCCACCTGTCTAGACACACCTGAACCCACCTGTTTAGACACACCTGAACCCACCTGTCTAGACACACCTGTCCACCCCAACATTGTTATCATAACTGAAAAGATGTTGAGTATATTAAGATCTCGCAGTTAGAAGATAAAGCGTAGGTGTTGTGTTGTTCAGTTAAGAGCAGAGATTATTTTTTTTTCAGATGTAACCTTGCGTGTAGAAATGGCTATTTGATTTAAGAGCCTAATCTCCTGTATTAGGACACATGGCAGCATGTGTTCTGGACTGGAACTTGTCCAATCTCATCTCTAAAATCCGAGTCACACTAGTCATGTTTGCCAAAGGGAAATGGTGCATTAATGTGTGTTGTACAGAAATGCATATCTTCTTTGTCCATAACACAAAAAAAGACACATTTTGACATCCACGATCTAATATTACATAATTAAATGGTTTAATCACCATGTTGTGCTTGCAGGAAAGACAACTGGCAGAGGATGAAATTGAAGGTAAACCTTTTCAACAATGTTTAAACCAGTTTTATTTCAATGCAAAATTATTATTTAAAGAGAATATAGAAGATTTTTTTTGGTGTTTGTTGTAATATTGGAGATTTTGTAGACGTTAATTATAATATTGGTGACACTGCAGTATATTGGTGACACTGCAGTATATTGGTGACACTGCAGTATATTGGTGACACTGCAGTAGATATCATATTGGTGAAGCTTCATGAGTGTGTCTGCCTGTGTGCAGAGCTGAGGGAGGCGTTTACAGAGTTTGACAAGGACAAGGACGGTCTGATCAGCTGCAAGGACCTGGGAAACCTGATGAGGACCATGGGATACATGCCCACCGAGATGGAGCTGATCGAACTGAGCCAAAACATCAACATGAACCGTGAGTTCCTCCACTCTCTACCCCTCTCTCTGACCTCTGTCTGTCTCTCTACCCCTCTCTCTGACCTCTGTCTGTCTCTCTACCCCTCTCTCTGACCTCTGTCTGTCTCTCTACCCCTCTCTCTGATCTCTAACTGTCTCTCTACCCCTCTCTCTGACCTCTGTCTGTCTCTCTACCCCTCTCTCTGACCTCTGTCTGTCTCTCTACCCCTCTCTCTGATCTCTGTCTGTCTCTCTACCCCTCTCTCTGACCTCTGTCTGTCTCTCTACCCCTCTCTCTGATCTCTAACTGTCTCTCTACCCCTCTCTCTGACCTCTGTCTGTCTCTCTACCCCTCTCTCTGATCTCTAACTGTCTCTCTACCCCTCTCTCTGACCTCTGTCTGTCTCTCTACCCCTCTCTCTGACCTCTAACTGTCTCTCTACCCCTCTCTCTGACCTCTGTCTGTCTCTCTACCCCTCTCTCTGATCTCTGTCTGTCTCTCTACCCCTCTCTCTGATCTCTGTCTGTCTCTCTACCCCTCTCTCTGACCTCTAACTGTCTCTCTACCCCTCTCTCTGATCTCTGTCTGTCTCTCTACCCCTCTCTCTGATCTCTGTCTGTCTCTCTACCCCTCTCTCTGATCTCTAACTGTCTCTCTACCCCTCTCTCTGATCTCTGTCTGTCTCTCTACCCCTCTCTCTGACCTCTGTCTGTCTCTCTCTGACCTCTAACTGTCTCTCTACCCCTCTCTCTGACCTCTAACTGTCTCTCTACCCCTCTCTCTGACCTCTGTCTGTCTCTCTACCCCTCTCTCTGATCTCTGTCTGTCTCTCTACCCCTCTCTCTGACCTCTGTCTGTCTCTCTACCCCTCTCTCTGACCTCTAACTGTCTCTCTACCCCTCTCTCTGACCTCTAACTGTCTCTCTACCCCTCTCTCTGACCTCTGTCTGTCTCTCTACCCCTCTCTCTGACCTCTGTCTGTCTCTCTACCCCTCTCTCTGACCTCTAACTGTCTCTCTACCCCTCTCTCTGACCTCTGTCTGTCTCTCTACCCCTCTCTCTGACCTCTGTCTGTCTCTCTACCCCTCTCTCTGACCTCTGTCTGTGTCTCTACCCCTCTCTCTGACCTCTGTCTGTCTCTCTACCCCTCTCTCTGACCTCTGTCTGTCTCTCTACCCCTCTCTCTGACCTCTGTCTGTCTCTCTACCCCTCTCTCTGACCTCTAACTGTCTCTCTACCCCTCTCTCTGACCTCTGTCTGTCTCTCTACCCCTCTCTCTGACCTCTGTCTGTCTCTCTACCCCTCTCTCTGACCTCTAACTGTCTCTCTACCCCTCTCTCTGACCTCTAACTGTCTGTCTCTCTACCCACCAGTCTGTCTCACTACCCACCTGTCTGTCTGTACCCCCCACTCTAAATTCAAGCTAGAGGCCCTTACCCACTATCCCTCCAGACATCCTCCAGTTACCTGGCCGCAGTGTGAATGTTGATGTGTCCATCCTGTTCTGGTGTCCCAGTTGGAGGCAGGGTGGACTTTGAGGACTTTGTGGAGCTGATGGCTCCTAAACTGTTGGCAGAGACAGCAGGCATGATTGGACTGAAGGAGCTGAAAGATGCATTCAAGGAGGTGAGGAACACATGTGCTTGTTCATAAGACTAGCATGAGGCTAGCATGACACTAGCACGACACTAGCATGTGACTAGCATGATGCTAGCATGACACTAGCATGAGGCTAGCATGACACTAGCACGACACTAGCATGACACTAGCATGTGACTAGCATGATGCTAGCATGACACTAGCATGAGGCTAGCATGACACTAGCATGATGCTAGCATGTGACTAGCATGATGCTAGCACAACATTAGCATGAGGCTAGCATGACACTAGCATTACACTAGCATGAGGCTAGTATGACACTAGCATGATGCTAGCATGACACTAGCATGACACTAGCACTGTGTTAATTCAGATTCAGAATACTTTATTCAATGCTGCGTTCACGTGGCTTAAGGCTTCAGTTCTCTCTCCCTGGTGCTCCCTGAACGATCCTCCTGAACACTAACAGGAAGTGGCTGTGCTTGTTTCCTGTGTGTCCAGTTTGACATGGACGGGGATGGAGAGATCACCACGGAGGAGCTGCGCTCTGCCATGACCAAGCTGATGGGAGAGCACATGGCTCGGAGGGAGATAGACGCCATTGTCCAGGAAGCAGATAACAATGGAGACGGAACAGTGGACTTTGAAGGTAAGTAGTCACTGGTGCTCATGTAGTGTCCGGAGTTAGGATTAATACTGGGTTTAACCAGTAACCAGGGTAGGATGCTATGATGTCCCCATATAACCAGGGTAGGATGTCCCCATATAACCATGGTAGGATGTTATGATGTCCCCATATAACCAGGGTAGGATGTTATGATGTCCCCATATAACCAGGGTAGGATGCTATGATGTCCCCATATAACCAGGGTAGGATGTCCCCATATAACCAGGGTAGGATGTTATGATGTCCCCATATAACCAGGGTAGGATGTCCCCATATAACCAGGGTAGGATGTTATGATGTCCCCATATAACCAGGGTAGGATGTTATGATGTCCCCATATAACCAGGGTAGGATGTTATGATGTCCCCATATAACCAGGGTAGAATGTCCCCATATAACCAGGGTAGGATGTTATGATGTCCCCATATAACCAGGGTAGGATGTTATGATGTCCCCATATAACCAGGGTAGGATGTTATGATGTCCCCATATAACCAGGGTAGAATGTCCTCATATAACCAGGGTAGGATGTTATGATGTCCCCATATAACCAGGGTAGGATGTTATGATGTCCCCATATAACCAGGGTAGGATGTTATGATGTCCCCATATAACCAGGGTAGGATGTTATGATGTCCCCATATAACCAGGGTAGAATGTCCCCATATAACCAGGGTAGGATGTTATGATGTCCCCATATAACCAGGGTAGGATGTTATGATGTCCCCATATAACCAGGGTAGAATGTCCCCATATAACCATGGTTACTACTGTATCTGATGCATGTCTTTTCTCTCCGACAGAATTTGTAAGAATGATGTCTCGCCAGTGAAGCGTGGAGGAGTAACACACATACACACTCATGCATACACACTCATGCATACACACTCATGCATACACACTCATATATACACACACAACAACCACACACACTGACATACATTCATGCAAACACTCCTTTAATACACACACAACTAAACTTGTATTATTACTGTAATAGACTGTGAGAAACTCAAAGCACATGGCTGAAAAAACTAGATCTATGCAAATGTTAGCAACTTTTGAAAAAATGTTTTTTAAATGTTTGTGTAAAAAGAATATAAATGGATTTAACTTGAGCAATAATATTTGATGACATAATTTGTAAATATGGCAGGATGATTCCCTCTGAATGTTGCAGAATGCTAGTTTTCAGATTAATGTATTCATCAATAAATTATTAATCAAGAATAGGATTCACTGTTATCAATTGAACATTTGCAATTCAATTATTTCATTTCTGTCTCATATACATCATAAAGAGCTTTTAGCCTGACAGGATTAGTTCTATTAAATAAACAATATCTCTAATCTACGCTTCTTTGAAGACAACTACATCTGCATAATCTGTGTTCATGGTAAATGATGAGGCTGCTGGTCCAGATGTCTCCCAGCAGGGGACAGGATGAGGGAATCTGGAGAGCAAGAGTTCACTGTTGAACTGTTGATGTCTCGGAGAAATGTGAGATGAAGAGAGACAGGGAGATGAGAGAGGGAGATGAGAGAGGGAGATGAGAGAGGGAGATGAGAGAGGGAGATGAGAGAGGGAGTGAGGTGGAGAACGATGACATCCAGATTGATGGGAAACCCATGTTTATTATCTAATTTGATTGTTTTACATATGTTATTCATAATCAATTGTGTAGAATGTAGTGAACACTCTTATAATCCTTAGAAGTGAGTCTGGTGAGTGAGACTGGGAAGGAGGGTCATAAATCTTTCCCATGTAGGCCCACAACACTGACCGTTATCTGTACATGGGTTATTCTAGGTCAACAGCACACGTGCGGTCATCAGAAGGGAGAAAAAACTGTCATTGCATAAGAGATATCATACCATCATAGCAAATAGTAACTTTATCAGTGAGAGGGGCCAATTGTCTAAGGTTACGTAGGTGATGACCAAAATTAATTTTAATAAACAGAAAACACCCACTATAAAAGCTGTTGCACGGTCAGAAAACTTCAGTCTGATCCCGGGGTCACGCTCACTCGTTTTCTTGGACTTTGTACTGTCTGCACGGATTCCAATAAAACACTTTGCATCAAACTTGGAAGAAACTCTGTTGGTTTTTGACTTAGATTCTGTACAGGCTTGGGACATAGAAATCTACACAAGCCTGAAGACTTAGAAACTACACCAGCCTGAAGACTTAGAAAATGTCCAATCTTTGGGATTTAAAGGCATTAAGTTGGATTTACTGCATTTTCCTCTAAAAGGTAGAACAATTGGACTTTTACCACTTTCAAAGGATATAATTATTAAATAATTGGGACATATTCACTTTATCAAAATTGTACACAACAGGAGGAAACAGAGGGAGATGAGAGAGGGAGATGAGAGAGGGAGGAAACAGAGGGAGATGAGAGAGGGAGATGAGAGAGGGAGGAAACAGAGGGAGATGAGAGAGGGAGATGAGAGAGGGAGGAAACAGAGGGAGATGAGAGAGGGAGGAAACAGAGGGAGATGAGAGAGGGAGATGAGAGAGGGAGGAAACAGAGGGAGATGAGAGAG
>CM059331.1:358495-380995 GCA_030340685.1 Protosalanx chinensis | reverse complement strand
ACCATGATAACACACCTGCAGCCAATCAGAATCCAGTATTCCCCCAGACCAGGACAACACACCTGCAGCCAATCATAATCCAGTATTCCCCCAGACCATGATAACACACCTGCAGCCAATCAGAATCCAGTATTCCCCCAGACCATGATAACACACCTGCAGCCAATCAGAATCCAGTATTCCCCCAGACCATGATAACACACCTGTAGTTCTGTTACATCATGTTCATCCAGATGATGATGAGTCTGTTCTGTTCTCTCTGTGTAGCTGCAACAGTGTCACAGTGTGAAATGCTTCCATACCTGACATACTGACTTCTGTGTTTCTGTTCAGATAGAGGATATGATAATACTAATATAGGAATAATATGACATAGCTGAAGTGAACCAAACAACATCATGATTGTTTGTAAAGAATTGATCCAAATATCCAAATATGTCCAATCATCTTTTTGTTTCAGAGAACATAATGAACAGTGAGTTTCTACTTTAGACTAACACATGATAGGGGAGAGAAGAAGATGATGTCTGTTAAACACAGCTGGATCATGTGTACACTTTTAGTTTAAACTTCACAAAGAATATAAAAATATATAAAAATGGAAAGACTGCCCCCATAGATGTGTTCCTCTCATAGCAACATGTTAGAGTTTTGTTATTAACACACTTCTTATTGTGGGCAAAGTCAAATGGTTTTCCTGACATCCTTCAGCCTGCTGTGACAGCCTGCTGCTCTCTGCTGCTTCAGTCCAGCACCACAAGATACTCTCACTTTCAGGGTGCATTTATAAACTCTTTAATATCCAGTCAGTCACAACAACTTCACAGGAACAGAGTCACAAGTTTGTGGAAATCCAAACAAAGATAATGGCAGTAAAAATTATGTTAAGAAAGTTATTTGATTCTAATCTGCATGTATGTGTTCACTTTTCTCCCTTCTTAGATTCACACAAAAGTATCTTCAACACTAATACAAACAAAGTTAACCTAAATTTCACTATTGTTATTCTTATAAAAAATATATATATACGTGAGTAACACAATTATATTACAAAAAAACTGAAATATTCACAGAAAATTGTTTACCCATATTTTTGCTTTTACATTTTGCATGCATGGATTTACAACCAGTAAATAACAACAACCAGTAGAGTTACCCACACACTCACATATTACTGAACATCCGAACCAGTCTTACAACACTTAACATAGATGAAGTCCAGCTTTCCTAAATTACTCAAGTAGAGAACAGGCATAGTTACACTTCCTACATTTGACAAGCTGAATAGTGTGTAGTCAATTATGCACTTTGACCTGTTGTCAGGTGATATACTGAGTAGAAACACTGCCAACAGGACCGGCAGGTAGGTGATGACAGTTACGACCAGGCTGTTGATGATGATCTGAAGAGCTTTCTTCTTCTGGGGGTGGAGGCCTCGTCCTGCAGGGTCCGAACTCTTCAGAGCCCGGAGGATGAAGAAGTCACAGAACACGATGGTGGGCAGGGAGATGAGATCCAGTATCAGAATAAAGATGTAGGAATACATATCATAAAAATTAAATTGAAACCCACAAGCCAGAGTAAGAGCCCACACTACAACACACATCAGAACCCTGGAGGTCAGACCCTTCCTGGCTCTGTACATGATTGGATGAACCACAGCCAGGTAGCAGTCCAGACAGATACAGGCCATGAACAGAGGTCGACCGCTCATACTGAAAGCATCAGAGAAACTGCTGAAGGTTTCTAAAGATGTGTTTTTCCAGAACAAAAAGTTCAACACATGAGCAGGGGTGAAGCCTAAGAACACCAAGTCCATGAGTGTGAGATTGAGCATGAAGACATCGTTGGGTGTGGTGGGGGTTCCTCTCCTGTGTCTCTGAAACAGCTCCCAGAGAACCAGGATACACGCAGGGAACCCAAACAGAGAAATGGTTATAATGGAACAAGGCCAAATCACAACATCTTTTATCATAGCTCTGCACATTGTAGAATAATCTGTCTCCATGGAGTCGGAGGAGTTGGAGGTTGAATTCTGAATGTGAGAGGTTATGTTGAGCAGCATAGCTGGTCAGTGATGATCCCTCTACAATCCACAAATGCTGAATCTGAAAGATCAAGCGACACAAAGAACATCGGCTCCACAGTCTAAAATAACAATGTTGTAACACGATTATTCAAGAATAAGATATTACTGGATCCTCCCAATTTTAATGACATTCATCATAGAGGAAAGTGACACACAGAACCTACCAGTTAAGGAGTCTGTAAATGAAGTGGTTCTAGTTGTGCCTCCATCCAGCTGTGAATGAAGCTTCCTACCTGCCCTGCCTCTTACCTCTTGACAGAGATCACAGTCATGACATGGAAGCTTTCTACACAGATCGATTTCACAAGCCTCACAGACAGGGGACATTGTATGCAAAGTAGCGTACTGGTTTGTAACTATTGTAATACTTATTAGGTATAAAAATGCAGTCTTAAGACAGTTCACCAGTGAACATTTAATTTAATTTGATGCCTTAATTGAATTGCCACTTTAACAATTGAGCTGTGAATTCTACACAGTCAGAACAATTGATTGTCTGACTTTCAACATGACAGATATGTTTTATAATATGGAAAGCATTTGATATCCTGACACCAGCACACCTGTGCACCAAGTGCTTGTACTGAAAATATTTCCATTGAAAGCAAAATCCCCTTGTATTGAGTAAACACATGTGGATCTGTAGGCAGGGTAAGGTGCATCTCAGTGGAAGAACATTTGACTAAAGATCACAGGGTTGAAGCTCCCTAGTTTGTTTCTTCAAAAGATGCTGTTAATTGATTACATTAATAACAACAAAAAATGACAAGAAACATATTTTGCAGTTTATTAGTAGATATTAGTATCATTACATGATGACTGACTGCATTTTGGGTTTAAAATGAAGTAGTAAATTTATAAAGAGGCTTTTTATCATGGCCAAAAAACGAACCCCCAAAATACACAAGGTATGTAAATCCCACTTTGTTACAGAAGTCCATGTATAGCTTGAGAGGGACTGGTAAGAAGGTATTTCGACATAAAAATACTTTAAAAATGAAAAGAATGATAAAATAATTATAAGAATGAGATTAAAGATTAAAGAGGCGGATGGTCTGACCGGAAGCAGTACAACTGTAAACCGGAACATACGTCACAAACCAGCGCTGATCACCAAAACATCACTGGAGCGGAGCATCAACCATGGATGTATAATATAAACATATAAACAAACAAAATATAAACAACACAGCAGAGCATCCGGACTTTATATCGTCGTTAATGTGTTTCGGTGTTGATACTTTCCTCCGCTCTGTCAGCTCGGCACCGTGTTAAGGAGGTGTGGATATCTGTCCGGATCCTGGTCCTCCTGGTATCTCCTGGTATCTCCCGCTATCTCCTGGTATCTCCCGGTATCTCCCGGTATCTCCTGGTATCTCCTGGTATCTTCTGGTAACTTCTGGTATCTCCTGGTATCTTCTGGTATCTCCTGGTATCTTCTGGTATCTCCTGGTATCTGTCCTCCTCCACTCCTTCTCAGGCTGTTTCAGGGCTTCTTCTTCAGGCTGTGAAAGTGTCTCAAATCTGACAGTAACACCGTATGACTTCATACATGACGGATGATGATCATCATCAGTATAGACTGACACGTTAAGAACCAGCTGGTGGACCAGAGGAGGTTCTGCTCTGCTGATCTTGTTCTGCCGCCATGTCGCTTCACGGGAAACGTAAAGAGATCTACAGATATGAGGCTCCCTGGACGGTGTTCGCGATGAACTGGAGCGTCAGACCAGACAAGCGCTTCAGACTGGCGCTGGGGAGCTTTGTAGAGGAATATAACAACAAGGTACTGAGGCCAGACCACAGAGGCCAGATCACTGAGGGTCACCTAGAAGCTGAGGCCAGATCACAGAGGCTAGATCACTGAGGGTCACCTAGAGGCTGAGGCCAGATCACAGAGGTCAGATCACTGAGGGTCACCTAGAGGCTGAGGCCAGATCACAGAGGCCAGATCACTGAGGGTCACCTAGAGGCTGAGGCCAGATCACAGAGGCCAGATCACTGAGGGTCACCTAGAGGCTGAGGCCAGATCACAGAGGCCAGATCACTGAGGGTCACCTAGAGGCTGAGGCCAGATCACAGAGGTCAGATCACTGAGGGTCACCTAGAGGCTGAGGCCAGATCACAGAGGTCAGATCAATGAGGGTCACCTAGAGGCTGAGGCCAGATCACAGAGGTCAGATCACTGAGGGTCACCTAGAGGCTGAGGCCAGATCACAGAGGTCAGATCAATGAGGGTCACCTAGAGCAGGGGTGGCCATTCCTGGTTCTCAAGGGCCGCTGTCCTGAAGGTTTTAGATGTTTCCCTGCTCCAGCACACCTGATTTGAATTATTGGGTCGTTATCAAGCTCTGTGGAAGCCTCATAATGACCCTTCATTAGAATCAGGTGTGCTGGAGCAGGGAAACATCTAAAACCTTCAGGACAGCGGCTCTCAAGGACCAGGGTTGGCCACACCTGACCTAGAGGCTACAGGATGGGATCTTGTGGTTCAGTATTAAAATGGGCTGGTTTTGAACTACTTATCTGGTAACCATGACTATGCCTGGATCACCCAGACTCCTCAGTACCTGGGGAGTCATGTGCTGAGGGGTTGGGGTGTCACTAGTAATCAAAAGGTACCTGATTCAAACCCTGGCTGTGCCAACATGATGTTATGTCCTTGGGCAAGGCACTTCACCCTACTTGCCTCAGGGGGAATGTCCCTGTTCTTGCTCTGGATAAGAGCGTCTGATAAATGACCACATGTATGTGAAAGGGCAGCCTTACTGTGCATCAGTAATCCAGTGAAGGCTGTCAGAAGGCTGTCAGAAGGCTGTCAGAAGGCTGTCAAATTTGTGTCACTTATATTGTAAATGTCATCATTGCAGCCTTCACATTAACCCTCCTCTCTAACACTCTGGGTGACCTGCAGGTGCAGCTGGTTGGGCTTGAGGAGGAGAGCTCAGAGTTTTTGTGTCGGAGCACGTTTGATCACCCCTACCCCACCACCAAGATCATGTGGATCCCCGACTCCAAGGGAGTGTACCCAGATCTGCTGGCCACCAGCGGAGACTACCTACGCATCTGGAGGGTGTGTAGAAGCAGCCTGTCCTGAACCCCACACCTGCCTGTCCTGAACCCCACACCTGCCTGTCCTGAACCCCACACCTGCCTGTCCTGAACCCCACACCTGCCTGTCCTGAACCCCACACCTGCCTGTCCTGAACACCTGCCTCTCAACACAGCTGCCACATAGCTAACAGCATGCTCTTAATAGGCTGTGTGCTGTGTTTCAGGTGAATGAGACAGACACACGTCTGGAATGTCTTCTGAACAACAACAAGAACTCGGACTTCTGTGCCCCGCTGACATCCTTCGACTGGAACGAGGTGGATCCTAACCTGCTGGGTAATAATAATGACACCTCATTTAGCAGACACTTCTATGAGGCCTTAAACTGCTGAGCCATCTGACTGTCCCTGGGCGACTACAGCTCCTCTGACACACACTCTGATCTCACACACTCTGACCTCACACACACACTGACCTCACACACACTCTGATCTCACACACACTGACCTCACACACACACTGACCTGTGTCTGCTGTGCAGGTACCTCCAGTATCGACACCACCTGCACCATCTGGGGCCTGGAGACAGGCCAGGTGCTGGGCAGAGTGAACCTGGTGTCAGGCCATGTGAAGACCCAGCTGATCGCTCATGATAAAGAGGTGAGGACAGGAACACTCCCCCTGTGGTCCAATCAGAGGTGAGGACACAGGAACACTCTTCCTGTGGTCCAATCAGAAACACAGAGAAGAGCGTCTGTTCAACAGTCATGATCCTGTGCAATGGGCAAGGAAGGAGCTCCCTGATGTGTGTGTGTTCATCTCAGGTGTGTGTGTTCATCTCAGGTGTGTGTGTTCATCTCAGGTGTGTGTGTCCATCTCAGGTGTGTGTGTTCATCTCAGGTGTGTGTGTTTATCTCAGGTGTGTGTGTGTTTATCTCAGGTGTGTGTGTTTATCTCGGGTGTTCGATGTGTGTGTGTTTATCTCAGGTGTGTGTGTTCATCTCAGGTGTATGACATCGCCTTCAGCCGTGCGGGGGGTGGGAGGGACATGTTTGCGTCGGTGGGGGCGGACGGTTCTGTGCGGATGTTTGACCTGCGACACCTGGAGCACAGCACCATCATCTACGAGGACCCCCAGCACCACCCGCTGCTGCGACTCTGCTGGAACAAGCAGGACCCCAACTACCTGGCCACCATGGCCATGGATGGCATGGAGGTGAATGCACAGACATGCCAGCAGAGGGCAGGCTCCGATCACTAACCTGATGCCATAACCCACAGGTGTCTCCAGCCCTCAAGGGCCACTGTCTTGACAGTTTTAGATGTTTCCCTGCTCCAGCACACCTCCACAGAGCTTGATAACGACTCTTCATTAGTATCAGGTGTGCTGGAGCAGAGAAACATCTAGAACAGGGGTGGGCAATCCTGGTCCTCGAGGGCCACTGTCCTGAAGGTTTTATATCTTCCCTGGTCCAGCACACCTGATTATAATTATCAGGCTCCTACACAAGCTGATAGCGACCTGTTCATTTAAATCAGGTGTGCTAGAGCAGGGAAACATCTAAAACCTTCAGGCCAGTGGGGCCCTGGAGGACCAGGATTGCCCACCCCTGATCTAAAACCTTCAGGCCAGTGGGGCCCTGGAGGACTGCAGTTTAACTCCACCTGACTGCCGTGTGTGTGATGGCGTGATGCTACAGGTGGTGATTCTGGATGTGCGTGTGCCCTGCACCCCTGTGGCCCGACTCAACAACCACCGCGCCTGCGTCAACGGCATCGCCTGGGCGCCACACTCCTCCTGCCACATCTGCACCGCAGGTAACCTCAGCACCTTAACACACCTTAACACAGCTCAGCACACCTTAACACACCTTAACACAGCTCAGCACACCTTAACACACCTTAACACACCTTAACACACCTTAACACACCTTAACACAGCTCAGCACCCCAAACCTCACCTCAGGACTGCATGTCTTGGTCCTTCATAGTGCACCAACACTAACACCCCCCCGCCCCCCCCCCCCCCCCTCCCCCCCAGCGGACGACCACCAGGCTCTGATTTGGGACATCCAGCAGATGCCCAGGGCCATCGAGGACCCCATCCTGGCCTACACTGCTGAGGGGGAAATCAACAACGTGCAGTGGGCCTCCACCCAGCCAGACTGGATCGCAATCTGCTACAACAACTGCCTGGAGATCCTGCGAGTGTGACGCCAGTCCTGAGGGGAGCCGGGGGACCTGGGGGGCCTGGGGGACCTGGGGGGTCTGGGGGGCCTGGGGGCTGGGGGACCTGGGGGACCTGGGGGACCTGGGGGCTGGGGGCCTGGGGGGCCTGGTCCTGACCCCGACAAAGCCTTGCCACAACGCTGGGGAGACCATGACCCTCTGCAGGACCAACGACTCACATGCAGCTGGTTGTGTATGTCTCTGTGTGTGCATGTGTGCTACCTGTTTGTGTGTGTGTGTGTGTTACCTCTGGTAACAAGAGTGTCACGGTTTCCTGTGTGTGTGTGTGTGTGTGTGTTACCTCTGGTAACAAGAGTGTCACGGTTTCCTGTGTGTGTGTGTGTGTGTGTGCGTGTGTGCCAGTTACCTCTAGGGATGATGATTTCATCGTCTTGTCTTAGACCAGTCTCCATCTGTGACCCAGGATGATGCCCATATTAGGAACACACACTTGTCCCCAGCAGGAACACTCAGACCCTCTCCTGGACAGGATGTAGGCGGGGCCTCTCTCTCCTGGACAGGATGTAGGCGGGGCCTCTCTCCTGAACAGGATGTAGGCGGGGCCTCTCTCTCTCCTGGACAGGATGTAGGCGGGGCCTCTCTCTCTCCTGGACAGGATGTAGGCGGGGCCTCTCTCTCTCCTGGACAGGATGTAGGCGGGGCCTCTCTCCTGGACAGGATGTAGGCGGGGCCTCTCTCTCTCCTGGACAGGATGTAGGCGGGGCCTCTCTCTCTCCTGGACAGGATGTAGGCGGGGCCTCTCTCTCCTGGACAGGATGTAGGCGGGGCCTCTCTCTCTCCTGGACAGGATGTAGGCGGGGCCTCTCTCTTCTGGACACACCTGTGGTCTTTCATCATGGTGATCAGTTGATTGACAGTTACATTTTCCCTAATGAAGTAGATTTAGTGATTTTAGTGTAGTGTTTTTTGTTGTTGTTGCAGTGTGAATATTAGAATTATTCTAAATTCCCTTAAATTGCTCATAACATGTAGCGTAGTCATATTAATATTTCAACTGAACCAAATGTTGTAATCCATTGATGTGTTTTTTTATCATTAAAAAATCTGGTCAATTGTGATATGAACAACATCTTTATTTAAACTGTCTACTAAATAACTGGTATATCGAATGGTCAGACATTTGAGGAAAAACAAGAAGAAACATTTTATTACTACAGAGAAACTCTCACTAACTAAACTAACTCAAACCTATTTTACTGTTGGCTGGAGGGAGAGAGAGACAGGTGTGAGGGCTGTGTTTGGGGCTGGAGGGAGAGAGAGACAGGTGTGAGGGCTGTGTTTGGGGCTGGAGGGAGAGAGAGACAGGTGTGAGGGCTGTGTTTGGGGCTGGAGGGAGAGAGAGACAGGTGTGAGGGCTGTGTTTGGGGCTGGAGGGAGAGAGAGACAGGTGTGAGGGCTGTGTTTGGGGCTGGAGGGAGAGAGAGACAGGTGTGAGGGCTGTGTTTGGGGCTGGAGGGAGAGAGAGACAGGTGTGAGGGCTGTGTTTGGGGTCAGAGGGGGAGAGAGACAGGTGTGAGGGCTGTGTTTGGGGTCAGAGGGGGAGAGAGACAGGTGTGAGGGCTGTGTTTGGGGCTGGAGGGAGAGAGAGACAGGTGTGAAGGGGAGACAGGTGGGCTTCATGAGTGAGGCAGCGCTGGGTCTGACAGGTGTGTCTGGACGTCCTCTGGGCTCGGGGGGACATCCAGGTTTCCAGGTAGGGAGGGGAACAGCTGGCTCCTGCACAGCCCTGGAGGCCCTGCAAGAGGGGGCCGCACTGAGGCCTGGGCGCCTAGCAACGCTCCTGCCTCCGTCTCCGGGGTGACGGACATGGTGTCGTCCGAGGCCAAGGTGACGTGGATCCCAGAGGACAGAGACTCCTGGGACTTCTTGTCGAACCTGACCTCTGACCTCACGTCTGCGGACGGCTGAAACACACAAGAAGTCAGACTGCTGCTGGTGTCTCTAAGACTGCTGCTGGTGTCTCTAAGACTGCTGCTGGTGTCTCTAAGACTGCTGCTGGTGTCTCTAAGACTGCTGCTGGTGTCTCTAAAGTCAGACTGCTGCTGGTGTCTCTAAGACTGCTGCTGGTGTCTCTAAGACTGCTGCTGGTGTCTCTAAAGTCAGACTGCTGCTGGTGTCTCTAAAGTCAGACTGCTGCTGGTGTCTCTAAAGTCAGACTGCTGCTGGTGTCTCTAAGACTGCTGCTGGTGTCTCTAAGACTGCTGCTGGTGTCTCTAAAGTCAGACTGCTGCTGGTGTCTCTAAGACTGCTGCTGGTGTCTCTAAAGTCAGACTGCTGCTGGTGTCTCTAAGACTGCTGCTGGTGTCTCTAAAGTCAGACTGCTGCTGGTGTCTCTAAGACTGCTGCTGGTGTCTCTAAAGTCAGACTGCTGCTGGTGTCTCTAAAGTCAGACTGCTGCTGGTGTCTCTAAGACTGCTGCTGGTGTCTCTAAGACTGCTGCTGGTGTCTCTAAGACTGCTGCTGGTGTCTCTAAGACTGCTGCTGGTGTCTCTAAAGTCAGACTGCTGCTGGATGTGGAGGTGAGCCCACCTGTGTGTGGGGGCTGTCTAGGGCCTGAGGGGGTGGGGGGTAGAGGCTGTGAAGGCCCGGGGCTGGGGGTCCGTAGAGGCCAGCCGGGCAGCTGTAGGCAGGAGGGACCACCTGGCCCTGTAGCAGCTGGAGGATGACTGTGATGTCAGCTGTCATCCGTGTCTCCAGCCTGGACAGGGACACATGCAGGCTCACATGATGTCTTCTGGTTGACCATATTTGGATACTTCCTGACGCTGGTATCCAGGTTACCTGTTGAGTTGAGACTGTAGTAACTCCAGCCTGGTCTCCAGCACTCTGGGGGGCGGGGCCGGTGGCGGGGCTGGGGGTGGGGCAGCCCTGATGGAGGCTGAGCACCAGCTGTGGGCAGGGTACTGGGGTGAGCCAGATGGCCAGTACCTGTACACGCCCGGTACAGCCAGAGGAGAGGCTGAAGACACAGGAGAACACCTAGTATGTTACCACTTTGATCCAGACAGCTGCTCCATACTAAGGTTCACTAGTAATGATCAGTTACCTGGCAGGGTCGGATCCAGGGTCAGCTCCCGGGGTCCAGAGGCACCACTAGGGGGCAGCAGACGCACCCCAGGGGAGGTGTAGCCCCGCCCCTCCTCCCCCATGCTCTGGGGTGGGCGGGGCTTGCCACTGGTGTGGGAGGAGGAAGAGGAGGAGCCACAGCTGCAAAGCTCTTCCCATGCGTTCGGGAGGGCAGGGTCATGCCGGCAAGGGTAGGGGTCATCCTGGTTCATCCCATCTAACCAGGAATCACACCAGTGTTACCATCATCCATGTTACCATCATCCATGTTACCATCATCCATGTTACCATCATCCATGCACACACTTTATCATCCATACACACATGTAGGATCAGTCCTAGGATGAATCAGACCTAGTTTGAATCAGTTCCAGGTTGAATCAGTTCTAGGGTGAGTCTGTTCTAGGTTGAGGCAGTTCTAGGTTGAGTGAGGCCTAGGATGAATCAGTTGTAGGTTGAGTCAGAGCTGTGTGACTGACCAGGTCTGTTTCTGCAGTCCAGGGAGTGTCTTCTGTGTCGGGACCGGCAGCGACACACACACTCATCTCCTGAGTCTGTCAGCTCATCCTGGACACACACAGGAACGAACCAAGGAACACAAACATGAACACACAGACACACACTTCTACTACACACCCAGTCATAGTTATGAACAACACAACACATCTTTATTTTCCAATGCTTACAAATGATCATTTAACAATCCAAATATATTTGCTGTATTGCCAACATGTTGAGTGGTGTGTGTGTGTGCTGGTGTGTGGAGCCTTACATCTCGCAGGTGGAAGGTGATCTCCAGGTTCCTCCAGAAGGAGTTAGCGAAGCGGGGGTACATGTTCAGAACCTCCAGCAGATCGTCCCTCTGGATGCAGTGGAGGTCACAGTATGTAAGAGCACGAACATCTGCATTAGACTTCCCTGGCTCAGCGTACAGGTGGATCGCCTCCCCAAAGATGTCATTCTTCCCTGGAGAGAGAGAGAGAGGGGTAGAGAAAGAAGGGAGAGAGAGGGGGGGGAGAGAGAGACAGAAAGAGAGAGAGAGAGGAGAGAAGGGGGGAGAGAGAGGGGGGAGAGAGAGAGAGGGGGGGAGAGGGGTAAAGAGGGGGGGAGAGAGAGAGGGGGGAGAGAGAGAGAGAGAGGGGGGGAGAGAGACAGAAAGAGAGAGAGAGGGGAAGAGAGACAGAGAGAGACAGAGAGAGAGACAGAGAGAGAGAGACAGAGAGAGAGAGAGAGAGAGAGGGAGAGAGGGAGAGAGAGAGAGAGAGAGAGAGAGAGAGAGAGAGGGAGAGAGAGAGGGGGGGAGGGTGTTAATGTGAAACCCCCAGGGACAGAGTGGGGATATGAGGAAAATGGAGTTGGTCTTCATGTAGAGGTCAGAGGTCATCATGTTTACCCAGTATGGCCACCACCACATCATCACGAGTGACCTGGATGGAGCCCCTGGACAGGAAGTAGATGGCGGTGAGGACGTCTCCGTAGTGGATGAGCGTGTCGGCGGGGGGCGCATGCACGGTCTTGAAGCGCATGGCGAGAGCGCGGAGACACGCCTGGCTGCCCCCCCGGAACGCCTTGCAGTTCTGCAGGAGGCTGCGGTTCAGGTGCAGGCAGATATCCGCCTGCAGACACTCCGGGAAGCCCTTCAGCACCTTCAGTGAGGGGGTCAACACACACAGCACACCAGGCTCAAAGGGGGACATTTCTGTTTACACCAAAATATTTAAAATATTCGTATTTTTCTAAAAAGATGAAAAAATATTTCACAAAGTTAGGGTTAGTACCCAGGACATGATGTCATAGTACCCAGGACATGATGTCATAGTACGCAGGACATGATGTCATAGTGCCCAGGACATGATGTCATAGTGCCCAGGACATGATGTCATAGTGCCCAGGACATGATGTCATAGTACCCAGGACATGATGTCATAGTACCCAGGACATGATGTCATAGTACCCAGGACATGATGTCATGGTGCCCAGGACATGATGTCATAGTGCCCAGGACATGATGTCATAGTACCCAGGACATGATGTCATAGTACCCAGGACATGATGTCATAGTGCCCAGGACATGATGTCATAGTGCCCAGGACATGATGTCATAGTGCCCAGGACATGATGTCATAGTACCCAGGACATGATGTCATAGTGCCCAGGACATGATGTCATAGTACCCAGGACATGATGTCATAGTGCCCAGGACATGATGTCATAGTGCCCAGGACATGATGTCATAGTACCCAGGACATGATGTCATAGTACCCAGGACATGATGTCATAGTACCCAGGACATGATGTCATATTGCCCAGGACATGATGTCATAGTGCCCAGGACATGATGTCATAGTGCCCAGGACATGATGTCATAGTGCCCAGGACATGATGTCATAGTGCCCAGGACATGATGTCACTCAGTCAACTTACTGCGTTCATGTCGATGCCGTTGGTGTAGGACCAGGTGTGCTGGAAGTATTCCTCCAGGCGCTGGCGGAGCGGGTTTGGGATCTGGTGGAAGCGGATGAACTCCTTGACCCTCAGGATCTGGGTGTGGTAACGTGTGGTGCCTGAGTACAGACGCTGGATGATGGCAGAGACATTCCCAAAGATACTGGCGTACATGAGGGCTGGAGAGAGAGGGACAGTGATGTGATGTGAGGGTGAAATGCAACATATCACACTTATGTTCCTGGTTCTGTTCTTTCTATGTGAACTGTTGATACATCATTTTAAGTCGGACTGCATCTGCTAAATAAATAACATTTAAACTTGTGCAATGAATTCATGTGGAATGAATAAATGTGTATATAAACTCCAAAAATGTCCAATTGTCAGATTGCTTTAGTTCCAGAGAGCCTCTGCTAGACTCACAGCCGATGACCATGACGCAGATAGAGAAGAGCTTCTCAGAGTTGGTGTTGGGGGAGACGTTCCCGAACCCCACGCTGGTCAGGCTGCTGAAGGTGAAGTACAGAGCCGTCACATACTTGTCCTTGACAGATGGACCTGAGCCAGCGTCACTGTCATTGTAGTGCTTCCCCAGCTGTTCAGCCAGGTTATCCAGCCAGCCCGTCTCTGTGTACGGACGCTCCACGAAGCCAATGGCGTACCAGATGCAGGCCAGCCAATGGGCGATGAGCACGAACGTGCACATGAGCAGGAAGAGGACGGCAGCGCCGTACTCCGAATAGCGGTCCAGCTTCCTGGCCACGCGGACCAATCGGAGAAGACGTGCCGTTTTCAATAGGCCAATGAGAGTGGCCATCTTTGGAGGGTCACCAGGAAGAGAGACAGGACGACGGGAGAGAAGATGGAGAGAGCAGAGCTAGGATGAGGTAGGGAGCAGGAGATACCACACAGTGGATGGCTGGCAACCTCATATGATGGAGGTCACTTAAGGCTAGTATCAAGCAGTGATGGTGTCCCATAACTAACCCTAACCAACGCTACAAACCTTTTAAACAACTGACTGAGGACGTTTTCAAGAATAGTATAATGTTATGAATCCCATTTCTCTGTGTGTTGAAGCCCCTCACCTCATCAGATCCAGAGCCAAAGATGAGCAGGTCGAAGGGTATGGCAGCCACCAGGTCGATGGGGAACCAGCCCTTGATGTAGTGAACCGCGATCCTGCTGGGCTGACTCACCACCTCGTCGTTGTGGTTCACATACGTGGTCCTGAAGTTGATGCTGATATCTATGATGAACAGCACATCCACCAGCAGGTCCACCAGGTTCAGAGGGTTACAGGTGTAGCCACAGCTCCTGGTCCGGACGTCCCTGTGTTCGTCTAAGAGGAAGGCAGCGGAGTAGGGAGTGAACACAGCAGTGTGGAGCACCAGCAGCAGGATGATCCAGTCCCACATGGCCTTGAAAGATCCGTAGTGAAGCAGGGTCCATCTGGACGTGTCCAGAGGCTGGAGCTTGTATTCTGGAAGCACGTCTGACTCCAGAGACAGAACCTGCTCAGGACAAGAACAACACAACACAAGAACAACACAACACAAGAACAACACAACACAAGAACAACACAACACAAGAACAACACAACACAGGAACAACACAACACAGGAACAACACAACACAGGAACAACACAACACAGGAACAACACAACACAGGAACAACACAACACAGGAACAACACAACACAGGAACAACACAACACAAGAACAACACAACACAGGAACAACATGACACAGGAACAACACAACACAACACAGGAACAACACGACACAGGAACAACACACATGGAGAGGTCACCTTTACAACCTTTATTGGGTTTAGTGTTCATGAAGTGTAACAATTTATTGAGAATTGTTTTGGGAATCACACATTGATGTGTTCATCAGAGTTCATTTTATGGTTCAGTGAATTTGAAACACTGCTAAGGATACATAATAAAAACATACATCGTTAATGATTGCTAGATGATTGTATTGGACAGTTTTTAATCAAGACCTCTGTAGCTATGAACTGTTCTCTCCTGTGATTGGTCAGGCCACAGTGCCTAGGGCAGCAGGTCTAAGATGTAATGACGCTTTTAATGAAGCATAAAACTAGATGAGCAACAGAGATGGGAGGTCCTGTTAGCCTCTCTGGTGGAGGTCTCTCTCTGTCTGTCTGTCTGTCTCTCTCTGTCTCTCTCTCTCTGTCTCTGTCTGTCTGTCTCTCTCTGTCTCTCTCTCTCTGTCTCTCTCTGTCTGTCTGTCTCTCTCTGTCTCTCTCTCTCTGTCTCTCTCTCTCTGTCTCTCTCTCTGTCTCTCTCTCTGTCTCTCTCTCTCTGTCTCTCTCCCTCTGTCTCTCTCTCTGTCTCTCTGTCTCTCTCTCTCTCTGTCTCTCTCCCTCTGTCTCTCTCTCTCTCTGTCTCTCTCTGTCTCTCTCTCTCTGTCTCTCTCTCTCTGTCTCTCTGTCTCTCTGTCTCTCTCTGTCTCTCTCTGTCTCTCTCTCTCCCTCTCTCCCTCTCTCTATCTCTCCCTCGCTCTCCGTCTCTCTTTCTCTCTCTAAGAGTAATTTCCCTGAATGATTATTCAATGGGCCATTTGACCCTCTGGCCATGAACACTTGACCCCATCAAATAAGACCCAGAGATAGAGGGAAGAAATGACATCCAGAGAAAGCGATGAGAGAGAGAGAGAGAGAGAGAGAGAGGGAGAGGGAGGTAGACAGAGAGAGAGAATAAGAGAGAGACTGGGTGAGAGAGGGAGAGGGTTCAGTCAGCTTCTGTCTGCAGCAGGTTTAACCACATGGCTGCTGTATCCAGGCAACGCTGGACAAAACTAGCAGGCAGGACTGAAAGCTGCTTAAGAGGTCTTAGAGGATGTCGACCCTCCGTGTGAAGAACTGCATGCAGTTAAGTGTGTCAGTATTGACTGATGAGCTCTGCATTCATATAATATGGAACAAACGTGTCAATACTGAGCGTGTGCACTACAACATAGCTAGTAAACATTGATTGTTTTCTGAGATGTGAATCACTCGGATGTGGCCACTGGGAGCCCTGGGACACTCAATCACACACAGGGATGTCACAATAAAAGTGAGTACATCACATACAGGGATGTCACAATAAAAGTGGAAAAGAAAAACAGAATGGTGGTGTTGCCTGTCGTACCTGCGTCACCTTCTCAGTGACATGCTGGGTCCTGTCCTTCACCTTGGAGGGGCCCAGGAGCTCAGCCCGGGGGGCAGGAGGGGCCAGGTGCTCTGGGTTGAAGCGAGGGACCCCCAGGTGCCCCGGAGACCCGCTCTTCATGGCATCTGTGTCAGAGGTGGATCTCAGCTGGTCTGGAACAGGGAGATCTATCAGGGACCAGGGAAGAAAGATTTTTGTACCTGCTTTTATTTTGACACATATATTTGCCTTGTTAATTTACAAGACAGACATGTTAGGGTAAGGTCAGGGGTCAGAGAGAGACAGAAAGGAGGACTCACTGCTGTTGATGTGGGCTTCTCCTCCCTGTCCTCCCCAGTCCATCCCCCTCAGAGATAGTCCTCTAGGCACCTCAGAAGACAGACGTCCTGCAGCCACAACAACTCAAATCTTTTCTGGTTTGAAAAGATTCAGGAAGTGTAGAAATCCTCCTCACACATTCCACACCCAGAGCTTCAGAACGCTCCACTGTTTCAGAAATTATGACATTATGAGTGGGTCTGCTGTCGTGGATCTCCTGGATCTCCTGGATCTCCTGGATCTCCTGGGTCTGCTGTCCTGGACCCTCTGGGTCTCCTGGGTCTGCTGTCCTGGACCCTCTGGGTCTCCTGGGTCTGCTGGATCTGCTAGATCTGCTGGGTCTCCTGGGTCTGCTGTCCTGGACCTGCTGGGTCTCCTGGGTCTCCTGGATCTCCTGGGTCTCCTGGGTCTGCTGGACCTGGTCAGTCTCCTGGATCTCCTGGGTCTCCTGGGTCTCCTGTGTCTCCTGGATCTCCTGGGTCTCCCTCCTGGGTCTGCTGGACCTGCTCAGTCTCCTGGGTCTCCTGGGTCTCCTGGGTCTGCTGGGTCTGCTGGGTCTCCTGTGTCTCCTGGATCTCCTGGGTCTCCCTCCTGGGTCTGCTGGACCTGCTCAGTCTCCTGGGTCTCCTGGGTCTCCTGGGTCTCCTGTGTCTCCTGGGTCTCCTGGGTCTGCTGGGTCTGACTGCTGCTCTGCAGGCTTGTTCTGACCCTGTGGGCTGACCAGTGGAGGACTGTCCCATCCAGCCACGCCTCGTTCACTCAGACTGGGATGTGATCGATGTCCAGCCACAGCCAGGAGCATCAGGATCAATACCACATCACAGATAACAGGAAGTAGACTGTGGGACACAACATTGAACCTGCTTCTGTTTGTACAGATGCCTGTTGAAGTCCTTTCCTACTGTAACACACTGACATCCTCTAACAAGAGGTCCTTATTAAACCCGCTTTGGGATTTGATCCCCAACTCTAGCTGGAAAACGGCTGATCCAAACACTCGATATGTTGTGTTTGTTGCTACTGTGGATGTGTGTGGATGATGCGTGTGTTGGCAGGATCATATGAGCAGCTAATGACCTGTGCTGTGACTCCAGGCCTCCACAACCTTCAGCTTTAACCTCTGCCTGCATGTTTTCCCTCCGTACTCCAGATAAACCCTGTGGTGATTCACACCAGGCCATGGCTCACACACACTTTGGGCAGTTCAATAATAATGTGAATATTTTATTCAACATTGTGATCAATTGTGAGACATTCTCTCTAAAAGGTGAAGATAAAACGTTTCTTTTTTTCCTCACGAGTCACACATGATCATATCAGATGATTTCTTATTTCTGACTCCTCAACACTAATCCAGCTCTGCTAAAATAAACCACTTTCATCCCACTGTCTCCTGCCAAGCAGATCCAATGCTGATCATTGTCCGATAGCAACCGACTTTACAAATGTACATTTCCACAGAGATCCAGAGTCCACGCAGGGGGAGGATCAGCTTTGGGCCCGGATGTTGTCCCAGACCCGGACCACGTCAGGATGGTCATGGATGGCGTCCAGCAGATCAGATGCTGCCCTCAGGTGGTCGGGGGGCAGAACTGCAGGACTGTGAGACACAAACTCCATCCCAGATGACAGGGTGGAGACCCCCAGCTCCTCCAGAGACGCCCGGACGTGCTTCAACTCTGACACGTCACAAACAAACTGAAGAGAGGAGCACCAGGAAGTCAGATACACAGACTGAGACACAGCTGTATGTGTGTAGCTCCTCCCCCTCTTCATCACCTGTAGCAGTGGTCTCTCCTCCTCATCCTCGGTCTCCTGGACATCTTCGGCTCCCGCCTCGATGGCGAGCTCCAGAGCCCGCTCTGATGACACCCCCTCACCAGCAGCCGTCACTACGCCCTTCCTGTTGAAATTGTGACGAGCCCCGTCACTCAGAACCCATCTGAGGACACAAGAGTACTGTCAGCATCACACATCACATCACCTGACCCTGAACCCTGACCCTGACCCTGACCCCTGACCCGTGCTTGTTGAGGGTGTGTTTCAGATCCTGGGTGCTGCGTGTCTGGTTGTCTGTGAGAACCTCGATGAGCAGCCAACAGCCTGCAGGTCCCCTGGCTTCATACGTGCTCTGAGTCCCTGCCTTGGCCTTCTCCTGAATCACACACACACACACACACACACACAATCACACAGACAGACACACACACAATCACACACACGATCACACACACATGCAGGCACATTAAGCAGACAGGTTTATCCAAGCCTGAGAGATTAAGTCACCTTCAGTGAGATCTGAACACTGAATTTACCGCTCCCTTGATGGCCGCTTCTATCGACGCTTTGGGCATGTTTTTGCTCCGACACTGTTCCACAATCTGAGCCAGATTTGAATTGAAGTCCGGATTAGATCCACCATCTGTGCCAAATCAAACACAGTTTTGAGAATCTCAGTAAGATGAACTGTAGCAGTGAAGCAGGTAGAGTGTGTGAGGGTCGGACACGTACCCTTTACTGCCATCTTAAGCATCAAGCTAAACTTCATGAACATCCGACTACGTGCTGCATCTTTGGGTCCTTTAATGTTTTTCACTTTAGACCACTTGTTGTGGCCAGCACACAAGTTAGGACACATGTGGAGGGTTCTAAGAGGACAGGTGGTCCACGGGGAACAATGACGAGGCACGAGGGGTTCTAGACCGACCAGATACATCCTTGTTCCAGTGAGAGGTGATGTCGCGAAATAACGGCCGGTGAGAGGTGCTGTCGCGACATGACGGCAGGCGAGAGGTGCTGTCAAGACATGAAGTCGGGGACGCAGCTGCAACAAACCTCGCAGCAACACTCCATCTGCCATTGCCCTTGAGTTGGAACATATAAGATCAGACAAATAATGACACTCTGACAATAAATACACGTGTTTTGAGTAGTAATTGTAGTGGGACGAAAAGGATATGAATGGAGGTTTCCATGAACTCACAGCTGTCTATAAACCATGCAGCAGATGTCCTTTAAAATGATATATGTATACTTCCGGGTTCCAGATACGACAATTCTGCCTTTCAAAATAAAAGTCTGCGTGCGATTCTTCTTAAGTCTTTAATTGTATTTGCCGCAAGAGGGAGACATAAACAGCTACTGTACACTGTACTGTCAAGTATGTTAGTGAGATCATGGCTCACCTTCCCCCCTCTTTCTACCCTCCCTCCCCCTCTCCCTCCCTCCCCCTTTCCCTCCCTCCCTCCCTCCCTCCCTCCCTCCCTCCCTCCCTCTCCCATCCTCTCACTTCCTTTCCAGTGAGCTGGTGAAGGAGGTCATCTCTCCTCTCAGCAGCAGCACAGCCTGCAGGAGTCCCTCCTCACTAACTGCCCTCAACACTTTTTTAAATAAGGTTTTCAGACTTGTGATGCTTAATATGTAATATATTTTCACTGGAACACCTTGAGCTTAGCTTTTAACAATTTAGCTTTTATCAGCTTTTAATAAGCTGGGAGCTGGAGAACTCCAGATACAAGAGACCTCCAGGAACAGGAGACCTCCAGGAACAGGAGACCTCCAGGAGTAATGATGAGACGTGTGGCTGGGGAGAAGCACTCACAGCCCCCTAAGACAGGATCCAGTCATCTGAAGGAGTTGTAAAGAGAAGAGGTCTTTGTGATTTAAAGTTCCAGTCAAACACGCAGAAGTCATGTGTCCTGTGAGGAGAACACGCGTGTTTGTCCTGCTCGGCTACATGTTGACCTCAGCCTGCGCTTTGGTGAGTCTACCAACATGTTATCAATAAACAAACTTCATGTAGGCAGTGTGGTTGTTTTATAAACTATTCCATTGATTTTGACGTGTGTGTGTTGTGCTGGTGAGATGTTGACGTGTGTCTGACATGCTGCTGTATGTACTTCACACAGCCAACTGTTCCTCATTGCTTATAGAGAAAGATCCTTCCTGAATTCCTCCTGATCTGTAATATTTCCTCCCTGAAGAAACGCTTCATCTTGCTGTCTGAGTTTGTGGCCCGACTGTTTGTGTTCTAGTATTGTTCTCCTGGTCTGTTCTCCATGACACGTTCTCCATGAAAGGTTCTCCATAAAAGGTTCTCCATGACAGGTTCTCCATGAAAGGTTCTCCATCACAGGTTCTCCATGACACGTTCCCCATGAAAGGTTCTCCATGACAGGTTCTCCATCACAGGTTCTCCATGACACGTTCTCCATGAAAGGTTCTCCATGACAGGTTCTCCATCACAGGTTCTCCATGACACGTTCCCCATGAAAGGTTCTCCATGACAGGTTCTCCATCACAGGTTCTCCATCACAGGATCTCCCTCACAGGTTCTTCATCACTCTCACAGCCGTAGATAAGTGAGCAGTGACAGGGTTGCTCTGCTCGGTGTGATCGATATCTCTGTAAGGAGAAGATGTCTCTGTCCAACCTCACTCCAGACTCCAGGTCTACCTGACCTGCTTCTACAGGGAAGAACTCACAGTGCAACACAATACAATCTGATCCCAGACCAGCTGCACTGACTAGTTCTGAGTTCATCCATCTATAATAAAAAGTCATTCCTTATCATCCTCTCAAAGTACCTTTGAAACAGAAAGTTGATGAGAAATGTTCTGAACCAGTCAGATTCTGTACCATTGAGTTCTACCATTTCTCTGTACAAACCTGCTCTCCATCAGGTCCCTGTGAAAGCTCCCCAAATAGACCTGAGCCCCTGCCCTTATCCCTAACCTTGACCCTTAACCCCCCCCCTGCCTTAATCTCTAACCTTGACCCCCCCAGCCCCAGTCCCTTACCTTGACCCATGACCCCCCCAGTCCCATCCCTTGATCTTGTCGGCCATGTCCCCATCTGGGAGCGAGTGAAGGACCGTCCATGGAGCTGGAAGCTCTGTCAACTCTGAGACAGGGACACTGAGACAAGGACACGCCCCCCTGCAACACAGAGACAGGGACACTGAGACAAGGACACGCCCCCCTGCAACACTGAGACAGGGACACTGAGACAAGGACACGCCCCCCTGCAACACAGAGACAGGGACACTGAGACAAGGACACGCCCCCCTGCAACACTGAGACAGGGACACTGAGACAAGGACACGCCCCCCTGCAACACTGAGACAGGGACACTGAGACAAGGACACGCCCCCCTGCAACACAGAGACAGGGACACTGAGACAAGGACACGCCCCCCTGCAACACAGAGACAGGGACACTGAGACAAGGACACGCCCCCCTGCAACACAGAGACAGGGACACTGAGACAAGGACACGCCCCCCTGCAACACAGAGACAGGGACACTGAGACAAGGACACGCCCCCCTGCAACACAGAGACAGGGACACTGAGACAAGGACACGCCCCCCTGCAACACTGAGACAGGAACACTGAGACAAAGACACGCCCCCCCTGCAACACTGAGACAGGAACACTGAGACAAAGACACGCCCCCCTGCAACTGTCTCTCTGTCAGCGGAAAATCCCAACAGACAAGGAGAGCAAAGACAAATTACTGCTTTCTATTGATCGGAGAAGACTTCATTATTGAATACCAATGGGTGTTAAGAGCGTGTCAGAGGATTTATAACGTGTTCTCAGCCAACAGATGAGGACTGTGGAGAACTGTGGAAGTCTGGAGAGAGTTGTGGAGGTCTGTATAGAGCAGTCTGGATAGAGCAGTCTGGATAGAGAAGTCTGGATAGAGCGGTCTGGATAGAGCAGTCTGGATAGAGCAGTCTGGATAGAGAAGTCTGGATAGAGCGGTCTGGATAGAGCAGTCTGGATAGAGCAGTCTGGATAGAGCGGTCTGGATAGAGCAGTCTGGATAGAGCAGTCTGGATAGAGAAGTCTGGATAGAGCGGTCTGGATAGAGCAGTCTGGATAGAGCAGTCTGGATAGAGAAGTCTGGATAGAGCTGAGGTCTCCAGCTTCCAGGGGTGATGTGGGTTCCTGACCTTCAGCATCGACACTCCTCATCCAGAGCATCTGAGAGGTGGAAGTATTCTGTCAGATATACTCTTGTACAGAACACACACATTACACATCCTCCACACACACTCCACACACACATCACACACATACCACACACACCA
>CM059331.1:315995-353495 GCA_030340685.1 Protosalanx chinensis | reverse complement strand
GTGTGTGTGTGTGTCTCCAGGAGGTGTTTAAGACATGTGTGTGTGTGTGTGTGTCTCCAGGAGATGTTTAAGACATGTGTGTGTGTGTGTGTGTCTCCAGGAGGTGTTTAAGACATGTGTGTGTGTGTGTGTCTCCAGGAGGTGTTTAAGACATGTGTGTGTGTGTGTGTGTGTGTCTCCAGGAGGTGTTTAAGATGTGTGTGTGTGTCTCCAGGTGGTGTTTAAGATGTGTGTGTGTGTGTGTGTCTCCAGGAGGTGTTTGAGAGGCTGCACCTAATGTACACTATAGGATACTCTCTGTCTCTGGTTTCTCTGCTGGTGGCTGTGATCATCCTCTGTTACTTCAAGTAAGGACTCCTTCCTCTGTTTAACCACAGACTCAAACCAGCACACATCTGATCATTCAACACACTCAGTTCAGTGTGAGTGTGTGAGGTTGTGTGTGTGTGAGGTTGTGTGTGTGAGAGTGTGTAGTTGTGTGTGTAGCTCTACACAGCCCAAGGCTCTGGGTTCTAATCTGCTCTGGAATCTGTTTCTAAGTCTGGACTGTTGAAGCTTCATGAGGCAGCAGGCCTGCTGGAACTGAATAACTCAAGGAGTGTAAATCTCTCTCCCTGTCTCTTTCTGTGTCTCTGTCTCCATGTCTCTGTGTCCCCATGTCTCTGTGTCTCCATGTCTCTGTGTCCCCATGTCTCTGTCTCCATGTCTCTGTGTCTCCATGTCTCTGTCTCCATGTCTCTGTGTCTCCATGTCTCTGTCTCCATGTCTCTGTGTCTCCATGTATCTATGTCCCCATGTCTCTGTGTCTCCATGTCTCTGTCTCCATGTCTCTGTGTCTCCATGTATCTATGTCCCCATGTCTCTGTGTCTCCATGTCTCCATGTCCCTATGTCTCTATGTCTCCATGTATCTATGTCCCCATGTCTCCATGTCTCTGTGTCTCCATGTCTCTGTGTCTCCATGTCTGTCTCTATGTTTCTGTCTCCATGTCTTCCTCCTCCAGACGTCTTCACTGCACCAGGAACTACATCCACATCCACCTCTTCACCTCCTTCATGTGCCGTGCAGTCAGTATCTTTGTGAAGGACGCTGTGCTGTACGCTGTGACTGACGAGACTGACGACCAGGACCTGGAGCCCAGGCCATACCTGGTACATCCTCCCTGTCTCTCTCCCTATCTCTCTGTATGGTCTGTATCTCTCCCTGGTCGGTCTCTCTCCCTGTCTCTCTCCTTAGTCTGTCTCTCTCCCTGGTCTGTCTCTCTCCCTGTCTCTCTCCCTGGTTTCTCTCTCCCTGGTCTGTCTCACTGTCTGTCTCCCTGGTCTCTCTCCCTGGTCTCTTATCTGTGTAACCCCCTGGGACATATGAAGTAATGTGTGATGTCATGTGTGATGTCATGTGTGATGTCATCAGGTGGGCTGCAAGGTGGCGGTGACTCTGTTCCTGTATTTCCTGGCGACCAATCACTACTGGATCCTGGTGGAGGGGCTGTACCTGCACAGCCTCATCTTCATGGCCTTCCTCTCAGACAAGATATACCTGTGGGCTCTGACCATCATCGGCTGGGGTGAGCCCCCCCCACACGAGCCCCCCCACCACTGATGAGGCCATCGGTTTATTGATCGATGAGGCTGACTGATTGTTCGCTTGGCTGATTGGTTTACTGAAAGTGATTGTTCAAGAGAGGCTTCACTGGTTTATGTGAGCGGTCCCTGGTGTATGGAGGGAATGATGGATGTCTTCTCTTTGTCTTCTAACCATTTTACTGCCTCTACATACCCTACCTCTTCCTGTTTTCTGCCTCTTCCTACCTCCCCCTGCCTCCTGACTCTTCCTGCCTCCTGCCTCTCCCTGCATCCCCCTACCCCCTGCCTCTCTCTGCCTCCTGCCTCCCCCTGCCTCCCCCTACCTCCTGCCTCTCCCTGCCTCCTGCCTCCCCGTGCCTCCCCCTACCTCCTGCCTCCCCCTACCTCCTGACTCCCCCTGCCTCCCCCTACCTCCTGCCTCTCCCTGCCTCCTGCCTCCCCGTGCCTCCCCCTACCTCCTGCCTCCCCCTACCTCCTGACTCCCCCTGCCTCCCCCTACCTCCTGCCTCTCCCTGCCTCCTGCCTCCCCGTGCCTCCCCCTACCTCCTGCCTCCCCCTACCTCCTGACTCCCCCTGCCTCCCCCTACCTCCTGCCTCTCCCTGCCTCCTGCCTCCCCGTGCCTCCCCCTACCTCCTGCCTCCCCCTACCTCCTGAATCCCCCTGCCTCCCCCTACCTCCTGCCTCTCCCTGCCTCCTGCCTCCCCGTGCCTCCCCCTACCTCCTGCCTCCCCCTACCTCCTGCCTCCCCCTACCTCCTGCCTCCCCCTACCTCCTGACTCCCCCTGCCTCCCCCTACCTCCTGCCTCTCCCTGCCTCCTGCCTCCCCGTGACTCCCCCTGCCTCCTGCCTCCCCCTACCCCCTGCCTCTCCCTGCCTCCTGCCTCCCCGTGCCTCCCCCTACCTCCTGCCTCTCCCTGCCTCCTGCCTCCCCGTGCCTCCCCCTACCTCCTGCCTCCCCCTACCTCCTGCCTCTCCCTTCCTCCTTCCTGACAGGTGTCCCAGCAGTGTTTGTGTCCATCTGGGTCAGTGCCCGTGCTTCACTGGCAGATACTCAGTGAGTCAGTCTTACACAACAGGGATGTTCACACACACTTGCTCTCTCCCTCACACACACACACACTCTCTCTCCCTCACACACACACACTCTCTCTCCCTCACACACACACATGCTCTCTCCCTCACACACACACACACTCTCTCTCCCTCACACACACACACACTTGCTCTCTCCCTCACACACACACACACTCTCTCTCCCTCACACACACACACTCTCTCTCCCTCACACACACACATGCTCTCTCCCTCACACACACACACACTCTCTCTCCCTCACACACACACACACTTGCTCTCTCCCTCACACACACACACACTCTCTCTCCCTCACACACACACATGCTCTCTCCCTCACACACACACTTGCTCTCTCCCTCACACACACACACCCTCTCTCTCCCTCACACACACACTTGCTCTCTCCCTCACACACACGCTCTCTCCCTCACACACACTCTCTCTCCCTCACACACAGACACGCTCTCTCCCTCACACACACACATGCTCTCTCCCTCACACACACACACCCTCTCACCTTGTCTCTTCTGTGTTCAGGTGTTGGGACATCGGTGCTGGAAACTTGAAGTGGATCTACCAGGTGCCCATTCTGGCAGCCATTGTGGTGAGAGACCGTTTCAAACCCAGCTGCTATATCTGTAGTTTCAGAGAGAAAAAACATGAAACGATTGTTTTGAAACACGCTTTGAAACACATTACACAGTTTCCTGTAGGTGATTTGAAACTACAGCTGTTTCCTGTAGGTGATTTGAAACTACAGCTGTTTCCTGTAGGTGATTTGAAACTACAGCTGTTTCCTGTAGGTGATTTGAAACTACAGCTGTTTCCTGTAGGTGATTTGAAACTACAGCTGTTTCCTGTAGGTGATTTGAAACTACAGCTGTTTCCTGTAGGTGATTTGAAACTACAGCTGTTTCCTGTAGGTGATTTGAAACTACAGCTGTTTCCTGTAGGTGATTTGAAACTACAGCTGTTTCCTGTAGGTGAACTTCTTCCTTTTTCTGAACATCATCCGTGTTCTGGCTTCCAAACTGTGGGAGACGAATACAGGAACCCTGGACCCAAGACAGCAGTACAGGTGCTTACACACTCACACACACACACACACACACACACACACTCACACACACACACACACACACACACACACCCACACACACTCACACACACACACACACACACACTCACACACACACACACTCACACACACACACACACACACACACTCACACACACACACACTCACACACACCCACACACACTCACACCCACACACACTCACACACACACACACACACACACAGTCTCATTGGTCTAACATGGATCACCTGTCAGGTAAAGATGTGTTCGTTGCTGTGTCCTGCTGTCAACAGGAAGCTGCTGAAGTCCACCCTGGTGCTGATGCCTCTGTTTGGGGTTCACTACATGGTGTTCATGGCGCTGCCCTACACTCATGTCTCCAGCCTCCTCTGGCAGGTTCAGATGCACTACGAGATGTTCTTCAACTCTTCTCAGGTCAGAAACACACACACACACGTCACCAAAATAAAAGATTCATTTCTTGTTGACAACATTTATCTTTCTGCCCTTTCAGGGGTTCTTTGTGGCATTTATCTACTGTTTCTGCAATGGAGAGGTGAGTCCATCTGAGCTGTTTACATTTAGGCCTTTATCAGACACTCTTATGCAGAGTGACTTACAGCAAGTACAGGGACATTCCCCATGAGGCAGGTAGGGTGAAGTGCCTTGTCCTTTCTTTTTTTTTTGCACGGCTAGGAATTGAAGCAGCAACATTCTGATTACTAGCCCAATTCCCTAACCGCTCAGCCACCTGACCCCACCTGACTTTACACTGTGTCTGGTAGCTAAGAGGTGGAGGCTTTACACTGTGTCTGGTGAATACAGGCCCTCCTCTCCTGTGATTGGTCCAGGTGCAGGCAGAGGTGAGGAAGGCGTGGCTAAGGCGCAGCCTGGCTCTGGACCTGAAGCCAAAGACTCGCATGACGAGCAGCTGCTACTATGGAGGCATGATGTCACACACCACCACACACAGTGTCACTCTCACCGTGGCCAATACCAGAGGACTCTCTGCCAATGGGGGCGGGGCTGCAGGGGGTGGGGCCAGACGTCTCGCCTCTCTTCACCCCTTCACCAACCTACCGGGGTACGTTCTCAGGGACACAGAGGCCCCCGTCGACCAGCAGGAAGTTACCCTGAGGAGGCCTGGACTGGGGGGCGTGGCTAATGGAAGTGTTAGCAGAGGGGGTGTGGTTAATGGAAGAGACAGGGCTAGTGAAGGTAGTGAGGCTACTGGAGGGGGCGGGGCCATGGAGATTGGGACCATCCCCCTGCAAACCAGGGCCAACGCTGCCATCTTGATGGAGGACCCCTCAGAGCTGTCAAGCAGTGAGGGCAGTGAGGGCTGTGGGAGCAGTGATGGCAGCGAGGGCCACAGGAGCAGTGAAGGCAGTGAGGGCCACAAGAGCAGTAAGGGCAGTGAGAGCCACAGGAACAGTGAGGGCCACAGGAGCAGTGAGGGCCACAGGAACAGTGAGGGCCACAGGAGCAGTGAGGGCCACAGGAACAGTGAGGGCCACAGGAGCAGTGAGGGCCACAGGAACAGTGAGGGCCACAGGAACAGTGAGGGCCACAGGAGCAGTGAGGGCCACAGGAGTGGTGAGGGCAGTGAGGGCCACAGGACCAGTGAGGGCCACAGGAGCGGTGAGGGCCACAGGAGCAGTGAGGGCCACAGGAACAGTGAGGGCCACAGGAGCAGTGAGGGCCACAGGAGCAGTGAGGGCCACAGGAACAGTGAGGGCCACAGGAACAGTGAGGGCCACAGGAGCAGTGAGGGCCACAGGAGTGGTGAGGGCAGTGAGGGCCATAGGAGCAGTGAGGGCAGTGAGGGCCACAGGAGCAGTGAGGGCAGTGAGGGCCACAAGAGCAGTAAGGGCAGTGAGAGCCACAGGAACAGTGAGGGCCACAGGAGCAGTGAGGGCCACAGGAACAGTGAGGGCCACAGGAGCAGTGAGGGCCACAGGAAAAGTGAGGGCCACAGGAACAGTGAGGGCCACAGGAACAGTGAGGGCCACAGGAACAGTGAGGGCCACAGGAACAGTGAGGGCCACAGGAACAGTGAGGGCCACAGGAACAGTGAGGGCCACAGGAGCAGCCAGTCTCTGAAGGAGCTGGAGACTGTGCTGTAACCTGGATACAGTCTATGTCCCACTAGACTGAGGACCATGTTGTGGCCTGTAGTCTGTGCAGTCCGCCACAGCCACATGAGCCACATGTCACCATGAGGTTACTGATCTTCAGCTCCTCCTCGAGGCATCGTCATAGTAACAGCATTGCAGAGTTGAGGGGTTAACCTGCGTCATGTTTGACTGCTGTTGTGTAAATATCTGGTATAAATATATCTGTTATATCTGTTCCTACATAGTGACTGTGTCCCTCTGTCATCAGAACAGGCAGTTTAACTGTCGACTACTTCAGTATGTTCAAGTTTTACATCCATGTCTATATTTGGTTACGTGCTTATTTCATTACAAGTGTATAACGATATCATGTCTTGTGTGGAGTTATGTGGACAAACAGGTGCGGAAGGTATAGATGTTTGTATCTTGTAGTATAATGTTTTTGGGGGGGGGGGGTCACATGCATGCTAAAATAAAGATCAATTTAGTCTTTTGTAAAAATGGAAGAAAAAAATAAATAGTTTGTGAAGTTATCTTTGTGAAGTGATTTTATTAATGTCAGAAGCCGTGAGCCCATAGAAACAGGGCTGATCAGCTAGTAGACAGACGGACGATCGATTGATAAATGGATAGAAAGTTGGATCGATAAGCAAACTAATGACTGGTCCAAAGATAGATGGACCATGTGACGACTGTACCATGTGAGGACTGTACCATGTGAGGACTGTACCATGTGAGGACTGTACCATGTGACGACTGTACCATGTGAGGACTGTACCAAGTGAGGACTGTACCATGTGAGGACTGTACCATGTGTGGACTGTACCAAGTGAGGACTGTACCATGTAAGGACTGTACCATGTGTGGACTGTACCATGTGAGGACTGTACCATGTGAGGACTGTACCATGTGAGGACTGTACCATGTGAGGACTGGACCATGTGAGGACTGTACCATGTGAGGACTGTACCATGTGTGGACTGTACCATGTGAGGACTGGACCATGTGAGGACTGTACCATGTGAGGACTGTACCATGTGAGGACTGTACCATGTGAGGACTGTACCATGTGAGGACTGTACCATCTCTGCTTGTCATACAGAAACATTCCAAGCAGTTGACTCTCTTCCTGAGAGATGTGTCCCTCTTCCTGTCAAATATTGACCTCTGTGTTAAACTGACTGTTGATCCAGGCTGTGGCTGGAAAAACACATCTTCTTTGTTCTCCTCTTCCACTGCGGCGCAAATCTGAGCTCTGAACTACGACGCACAAAACGCATGTCTGTTCTGCAAACTTTAAATAAGTCTAATATTTTGAGTTACTTTTTAAAACATGCAGCTAAGTATAATTCAGGAACACATCTGTAATACAAACCACACCTGATTTCCCCTTCTGTTGAAGATAGCTGGTGGTTAGCTATGTTGCTGTTGACATGACTTTGGGGAACCAGGAGGTGAAAGGTGACCTCAAGCCCTCCTCCCTTGAGCCCTCCTCCCCTGAGCCCTCCTGCCCTGAGCCCTCCTGCCCTGAGCCCTCCTGCCCTGAGCCCTCCTGCCCTGAGCCCTCCTGACCTGAGCCCTCCTGCCCTGAGCCCTCCAGCCCTGAGCCCTCCTGCCCTGAGCCCTCCTGCCCTGAGCCCTCCTGCCCTGAGCCCTCCAGCCCTGAGCTCTCCTGCCCTGAGCCCTCCTGCCCTGAGCCCTCCTGCCCTGAGCCCTCCTGCCCTGAGCCCTCCTGCCCTGAGCCCTCCTGCCCTGAGCCCTCCTGCCCTGAGCCCTCCTCCCCTGAGCCCTCCAGCCCTGAGCCCTCCTGCCCTGAGTCCTCCTGCCCTGAGCCCCCCTGCCCTGAGCCCTCCTGCCCTGAGCCCTCCTGCCCTGAGCCCTCCTGCCCTGAGCCCTCCTGCCCTGAGCCCTCCTCCCCTGAGCCCTCCTGCCCTGAGCCCTCCTGCCCTGAGCCCTCCTCCCCTGAGCCCTAACAGCCTCACAACACAGTCTAGAATTTCACAGGAGGACCAGAGGACCTGCAGACACTCAGACAGGAGCTGTTTGCTCTCAGGCGCTCTCTCTCATCCTCACTACATGACGAAGATTTATAACAACACAAAATGGTGGCATGAGACGTCTAAAAATAAAACAGTTTTTCAACACATGGACAACGTTGCTGAAAGTCTGGACCCATCTCAGCCCACAAGAGGGGAGGAGAGGTGAGGAGAGGTGAGGAGGAGAGGGGAGGAGAAAAAGAGGAGAAGAGAGGGGAGGAAAGGAGGTGAGGAGAGGTGAGGAGAGGTGAGAGGAGGGGAGGAGAGGGGAGAGGTGAGGAGAGGAGAGAAGGAGAAGAGAGGGGAGGAGGAAAAGAGAGAAGAGAGGAGAGGGGAGGAGAGAAGGGGAGGGGAGAGAGGAAAAGAGAGAAGAGAGGAGAGGTGGGGAGAGGGGAGGGTGAGGAGAGGTAAGGAAAGGTGAGGAGAGGTGAGGTGAGGGGGGGAGAGGGGTGGAGAGGTTAGGAGAGGTGAGGTGAGGAGAAGGGGGGAGGAGAGGTGAGGAGAGGTAAGGTGAGGTGAGGAGAGGTGAGGTGAGGAGAGGGGTGGAGAGGTGAGGTGAGGAGAGGCTGAGGAAAGGTGAGGAGAGGGGGGGAAAGGTGAGGAGAGGGGGGGGAGAAGAGATGAGGTGAGATGTACTTATTTGACTGAAAAATTTAGGATAAGACAACCATGGCGCACACGTATTTTGGCTTTTACCAGGTGACGTCACATTACTGACGTTTTTACAATATAACACGGATCATGCGCTCCATCTAGTGGTGAAAATGTAAAGATACAGCAGAGACATTTTACTCCGTTCTCTTCTCTCCTTTCACTGTGTTTGTGGGGGAATAAAGGTTATTAAAATATTTTCGAAGAAACCTGGACCTTGAGGACTCGACATGACTGAGCTGTTTAAAGCTTCTCTTTTCTCAAGTCCTGCTTCGTCATCTTCATCAGTGAGGTCATCATGATGACGTCAGACAGGAGGCGGGGTTACCCACCCTGCTGGAGACCTGGGAGAGGACAGACAGGACGGAACCCGGCGCGTGTTATCATCCTTGTCATTGATAGTGTGTCTTTACCGGGGGGGGCTTCACCGGGACTGGAGGGCACAGAGCTCGCGGGGTACGGATGCTCCTCCATCAGTTTCACCGGGAGCTGCTGAGCGCATGAGAAGAGGAGGGAGGGAGGAAGGGAGGGGGACCGGGAGACAGGAGCGAAGCACCGGGGAGGGTCACGGTGTCCGGATGGAGCCGAACTGTGTGCAGATGTCTTCAGCCTCTTCTTCACCCTCTTCTTCAGCCTCGTCTCGGAACGTGGCGGTGGAACGAAAGAACCTTCTAACCGTGTGCAGGTCAGACAGACTGTTTAAACCTGCATCAGTCAGGAAGATGTTGGTGTTTGCAGCTTCTAGTTGCAGCTCATGTATGTTCATAATCCTGTCTGATTTGACACTAGAAATATTTGTAAATATTCAACCCTCAGGGTTATTACAGAATTCAATCCCATCGTTTCTGCTCCACAACAGAAAATAGTCACCATGAGACCTGACGTCATCCTTACAGCCCATCCTAGTTACTGTAACAGCAGCTTGGCTAGAGCAAAATCTATAGAGCTCCATCTATAGAGCTCCTTCTATAGAGCTCCATCTATAGAGCTCCTTATATAGAGCTCCTTATATAGAGCTCCTTCTGTAGAGTTCCTTCTGTAGAGCTCCTTCTGTAGAGCTCCTTCTATAGGGCTCCTTCTATAGAGCTCCTTCTATAGGGCTCCTTCTATAGAGCTCCTTCTATAGGGCTCCTTCTATGGAGCTCCTTCTATAGAGCTCCATCTATAGAGCTCCATCTATAGAGCTCCTTCTATAGAGCTCCTTCTGTAGAGCTCCTTCTATAGAGCTCCTTCTATAGAGCTCCATCTATAGAGCTCCATCTATAGAGCTCCTTCTATAGGGCTCCTTCTATAGGGCTCCTTCTATAGAGCTCCTTCTATAGAGTTCCTTCTATAGAGCTCCTTCTATAGAGTTCCTTCTATAGAGCTCCTTCTATAGAGCTCCTTCTATAGAGCTCCTTCTATAGGGCTCCTTCTATAGAGCTCCTTCTATAGAGCTCCTTCTATAGAGCTCCTTCTGTGGAGCTCCTTCTATAGGGCTCCTTCTATAGAGCTCCTTCTATAGAGCTCCTTCTATAGAGCTCCTTCTATAGAGCTCCTTCTATAGAGCTCCTTCTGTGGAGCTCCTTCTATAGAGCTCCTTCTGTGGAGCTCCTTCTATAGAGCTCCTTCTATAGAGCTCCTTCTATAGAGCTCCTTCTATAGAGCTCCTTCTATAGAGTTCCTTCTATAGAGCTCCTTCTATAGGGCTCCTTCTATAGAGCTCCTTCTATAGAGCTCCTTCTATAGAGTTCCTTCTATAGAGCTCCTTCTATAGGGCTCCTTCTATAGAGCTCCTTCTATAGAGCTCCTTCTATAGAGCTCCTTCTATAGAGCTCCTTCTATAGAGCTCCTTCTATAGAGCTCCTTCTATAGAGCTCCTTCTATAGAGCTCCTTCTCTCAGGCTCTGTCTCTCCTAAAGTTAAAAGAGTTCAGCAGCTTTACACTGACGGTCAAGATGGAGCCAAATCTACAGTTTAATTCTAGTTCTCTCATCCATTTGACTCTCCTGTTGCTGTTTGCCGTTGCTGTGACGACCTTCTGGGGGCAAGGACATGTCTGGTACTCCATGGAGTCAGGACACACACACACACACACGTGCTGGTGACAAAACCACAGACAGGAAGTCAGCTGCCTGAGGTAAACCAAGGCTAGGCCTGTCACTCAGGGGTACAGCCTCCTCCCAGCTCCTCCCAGAGTGGCCTGGCCCCCAGAGGCTGGTGCGGCCCCCAGAGGCTGGTGAGGCTTCAGGGACAGAAGGAGACATTGTTGTCCTCAGAACAATGAATAATGAAATCCCACTGCTGTGGGGCTGTGAGGGGCTAACAAGGGTTAGCATGAGCATCAAGTGTTCATCAGGAGACAGGGTTTAAATACTGGGCTTTTAGTGTGTATGCAGTATGTGTGTGTGTGTGTACCAGATGTACAGTGTGTGTGTGTGTGTGTGTGTACCAGATGTACAGTGTGTTTTCCCATGCTTTCCTACGTGTGTCCAGGAAGTGTGTCCTTCTGAGGACAGGTAAAGGGACATGTTGAATGTTGTCTTTGTCAAGTTTCACTCCTCAGAATCGCTGCTTTCACTGGACATTACAAGTTAGACTTGTAAAGACTAAAGTGGTTAAAAGACTTAATTAAATATTTATCATCAAATATTGTCCTCAGGTTCTCTGTTAAGACTCTCCTGGAGAAATCTACAGCTGAGCCGATCGATGACACATCTGAAGAGTTCATCAACCTGGCCTCCATCTTGGAGCACATCCTGAGTCATCGCTTCAAAGGTACCAATCTGACCCCTGACCCAGGCCACTAAACATGACCCCCTATCTTGACCCCTGACCTATACCACTAAACCTGACCCCCTGTCATGACCCCTGACCTCTGTGGTGTTCCGTCAGGGACAGGAAGCTGGTTTGATGGACAGCGCAGTTACTGGGACTTTATCCGTCTGTCCTGCAGCAAAGTTCCCAACAGCTGCATCAGCAGCATAGAGAACATGGAGAACATCAGTTCTTCCCGTGCCAAGGCAAGAACCACATCCTGACACACAGAACCACAACATCCTGACACACAGAACCACAACATCCTGACACACAGAACCACAACATCCTGATCCACAGAACCACAACCTCCTGATCCACAGAACCACAACATCCTGACACACAGAACCGCAACATCCTGACACACAGAACCGCAACATCCTCAATCCACAGAACCACAACCTCCTGATCCACAGAACCACAACCTCCTGATTCACAGAACCACAACATCCTGACACACAGAACCACAACCTCCTGACACACAGAACCACAACATCCTGATCCACAGAACCACAACATCCTGATCCACAGAACCACAACCTCCTGATTCACAGAACCACAACCTCCTGATTCACAGAACCACAACATCCTGACACACAGAACCACAACCTCCTGACACACAGAACCACAACATCCTGACACACAGAACCACAACATCCTGATCCACAGAACCACAACATCCTGATCCACAGAACCACAACCTCCTGATTCACAGAACCACTACCTCCTGAACTACAGAACCACACTATCCTGTGTTCCCTGTGTCTGACTGTGTGTTTGTGTGCTGCTCCAGGGCAGAGCCTGGCTTCGCGTGGCCTTGATGGAGAAGAGGCTCTCTGAATACATAGCCACGGCTCTGAGGGACATCAGAAGCACAAGGTATCTAACCCTGTTCAGAACACACAGTATCTAACCCTGTTCAGAACACACAGTATCAAACCCTGTTCAGAACACACAGTATCTAACCCTGTTCAGAACACACAGTATCTAACCCTGTTCAGAACACAAGGTATCTAACCCTGTTCAGAACACACAGTATCTAACCCTGTTCAGAAGCACAAGGTATCTAACCCTGTTCAGAACACACAGTATCAAACCCTGTTCAGAAGCACAAGGTATCTAACCCTGTTCAGAACACACAGTATCTAACCCTGTTCAGAACACACAGTATCTAACCCTGTTCAGAAGCACAAGGTATCTAACCCTGTTCAGAACACACAGTATCTAACCCTGTTCAGAAGCACAAGGTATCTAACCCTGTTCAGAACACACAGTATCTAACCCTGTTCAGAACACACAGTATCTAACCCTGTTCAGAACACACAGTATCTAACCCTGTTCAGAACACACAGTATCTAACCCTGTTCAGAAGCACAAGGTATCTAACCCTGTTCAGAACACACAGTATCTAACCCTGTTCAGAACACACAGTATCTAACCCTGTTCAGAACACACAGTATCTAACCCTGTTCAGAACACAAGGTATCTAACCCTGTTCAGAACACACAGTATCTAACCCTGTTCAGAACACAAGGTATCTAACCCTGTTCAGAACACACAGTATCTAACCCTGTTCAGAAGCACAAGGTATCTAACCCTGTTCAGAACACACAGTATCAAACCCTGTTCAGAACACACAGTATCTAACCCTGTTCAGAACACACAGTATCTAACCCTGTTCAGAAGCACAAGGTATCTAACCCTGTTCAGAACACACAGTATCTAACCCTGTTCAGAAGCACAAGGTATCTAACCCTGTTCAGAACACACAGTATCTAACCCTGTTCAGAAGCACAAGGTATCTAACCCTGTTCAGAACACACAGTATCTAACCCTGTTCAGAACACACGGTATCTAACCCTGTTCAGAACACACGGTATCTAACCCTGTTCAGAACACACGGTATCTAACCCTGTTCAGAACACACAGTATCTAACCCTGTTCAGAACACACAGTATCTAACCCTGTTCAGAACACACAGTATCTAACCCTGTTCAGAACACAAGGTATCTAACCCTGTTCAGAACACACAGTATCTAACCCTGTTCAGAACACACAGTATCTAACCCTGTTCAGAACACACAGTATCTAACCCTGTTCAGAACACACAGTATCTAACCCTGTTCAGAACACACAGTATCTAACCCTGTTCAGAACACACAGTATCTAACCCTGTTCAGAACACACAGTATCTAACCCTGTTCAGAACACACAGTATCTAACCCTGTTCAGAACACATGACAGTATTATTCCTGGTCAACAGATGAACAAAAGCATGACAAGGAAGCACTGACACCATGCAACTTAAACTATATAGAAAGGTTCCAAATATGTGTGTGTGTGTGTGTGTGTGTGTGTGTGTTCCAGGAGGTTCTATGCAGAGGGAGCCATCATGCTGAGAGAAGAAGCCACAGTTCTCACTGGGATGCTGATAGGTCTTGGAGCCCTAGACTTCAGGTAGACCTGCTCTAGTATAGAGCTAGACTTCAGGTAGACCTGCTCTAGTATAGAGCTAGACTTCAGGTAGACCTGCTCTAGTATAGAGCTAGACTTCAGGTAGACCTGCTCTAGTATAGAGATAGACTTCAGGTAGACCTGCTCTAGTGTAGAGCTAGACTTCAGGTAGACCTGCTCTAGTATAGAGATAGACTTCAGGTAGACCTGCTCTAGTGTAGAGCTAGACTTCAGGTAGACCTGCTCTAGTGTAGAGCTAGACTTCAGGTAGACCTGCTCTAGTGTAGAGCTAGACTTCAGGTAGACCTGCTCTAGTATAGAGATAGACTTCAGGTAGACCTGCTCTAGTGTAGAGCTAGACTTCAGGTAGACCTGCTCTAGTATAGAGCTAGACTTCAGGTAGACCTGCTCTAGTGTAGAGCTAGGCTTCAGGTAGACCTGCTCTAGTATAGAGATAGACTTCAGGTAGACCTGCTCTAGTGTAGAGCTAGACTTCAGGTAGACCTGCTCTAGTATAGAGATAGACTTCAGGTAGACCTGCTCTAGTGTAGAGCTAGACTTCAGGTAGACCTGCTCTAGTGTAGAGCTAGACTTCAGGTAGACCTGCTCTAGTGTAGAGCTAGACTTCAGGTAGACCTGCTCTAGTATAGAGATAGACTTCAGGTAGACCTGCTCTAGTGTAGAGCTAGACTTCAGGTAGACCTGCTCTAGTGTAGAGCTAGACTTCAGGTAGACCTGCTCTAGTGTAGAGCTAGACTTCAGGTAGACCTGCTCTAGTGTAGAGCTAGACTTCAGGTAGACCTGCTCTAGTGTAGAGCTAGACTTCAGGTAGACCTGCTCTAGTGTAGAGCTAGACTTCAGGTAGACCTGCTCTAGTATAGAGCTAGACCTCAGGTAGACCTGCTCTAGTATAGAGCTAGGCTTCAGGTAGACCTGCTCTAGTATAGAGATAGACTTCAGGTAGACCTGCTCTAGTGTAGAGCTAGGCTTCAGGTAGACCTGCTCTAGTGTAGAGCTAGACTTCAGGTAGACCTGCTCTAGTATGGGGGGGAGGGGGGGGGGGGCAGAGGCTTGGATAAATGATTATGTACAGAATTCATGGTTCACCATGACTCAGGCCATCTCAGGGGAATGGAAGATTCATTCAGGTTCTCTGGTGTTCTCTGGTGTTCTCTGATGTTCTCTCGTGTTCTCTGGTGTTCTCTGGTGTTCTCTGGTGTTCTCTGGCCTCAGTTTCTGCTTAAAAGGGGAGGCCCTGGATGGAACCTCCTCAGCTGTGATTGACTACACCCCCTACCTGAAGTTCACCCAGAGGTAGAACCACCCACCCCTCCACACACCAGCCAATACACCAGACTCACTGGGACACACAGGATCCTGAGGGGAAACACAATGAAGGATCCTAAGATGCAGCCTCATGTTCTGAATCGGATCTAACCAGAGACCTTCTGAGACCAGCAGGGCAAAGACAGTGTTTCAATGAGGATCTTAAAATATTCTCCTTGACTGAAATGTCAGGAAGTGTGACCTTGTCTAGTACATGACTGTCAGGATCTGAGTGTTGAAGGAAGGCTACAGTTTAGGATGCTGCACCTGATGTGACTCTCCACAGGGATGGAACTACATTACATATTATTAGATATTTTAAAGTTAATTCCCCCAAATTGACCAACAGTAGGAAGTAGAGGTTTGTTGTGTTATACTAAACTATGATGTGTATGTGTGTGCGTAGCTATGACTACCACAGTGATGAGGATGACAGGCGTAGCCTTGACAGCAGCACCAGCGACGACAGCGCCCCAGAGCATCCCTACGTTCCCTTGGTGACGAACGAGGAGAGCTGGAGCACAAAATGTCGCAAGATGGAGCAGAGATTCAAGATCGTCTATGCTCAGAAGGTGGGCGGCCATCTTCATCAGAGATTCAAGATCGTCTATGCTCAGAAGGCGGGCGGCCATCTTGGTCGTGCTACAAGTCTGCTGACTATCTCTGTGTCAGGGGAGTGGCTGAGCGGTTAGGGAATCAGGCTGGTAATCAGAATGTTGCTGGTTTGATTCCCAGCCGTGTCAGATGACGTTGTGTCCTTGGGCAAGGCACTTCACCCTACTTGCCTCAGGGGGGAATGTTCCTGTACTTACTGTCAGTCGCTCTGGATAAAAGCGTCTGATAAATGACTAGAAAAAAGGAAAACAAATCTTTATAGGGTAAGTCTGGGTCCTAGCATACTGCTCCCTGGGGGTCAGACAGTGTGAGTGTGTGTCTGCCCCCATGTGGCCCCTTTGTGGCCCCCTGTGTGGCCTCAGCAGTGCTGACATGGGGGCGGTGTGGCCTGCAGGGCTACCTGGAGGAGCTGGTGCGTCTGAGGGAGAGTCAGCTGGAGAGAGCCGAGGCGGAGGCTCGCAGGCTGAGCTCTCGTCTGGACAGGCTGCGGCAGCACGGCCTGGAGGAGAGGAGGGAGCTGGAGGCTATCATACTGGAGCTGCAGGAACAGCTGTGAGGGCACACACTGTTACACACACACACACAGATACACTCACACACTGATACACACACACACACACACACACACTGATGCACACACACACAGATACACTGATACACACACACACACACACACACACTGATGCACACACACACAGATACACTGATACACACACACACACACACACATGCACACAGTGTCAGTGCAAAAATTTCTCACCTGTGGTTACAGTGCTGCTCTTCTTTTTCAGGACAAGCCTTATTCCATGTGACTCCGCCCATTTGTCCAAAGACCTGTCAATCCCTCTGGTCAACCAATGGCCAGTGCTCCAGCCCTTAAACAACCATGAAGACAGGAAGTTGCTCCACAGGTACAGCATATCATTTTCTGTTCTCTCATGTTGAGTGTGGTTGCCGTGGTGAGTGTGGTTGCCATGCCCACCGTGGTGAGTGTGGTTGCCATGCCTCCCTGTAGGAGGAACCCTCCCAGTCCTGAGCTGCTGTCAGTGGAGATCAGCCTGGAGTCTGACTCCCTGCAGGATGAGAACAAACACAACCAGGAGACATGGGGCACTGCAGGTAGAGCTCTCTCTATCTCTCTCTCTATCTCTATATCTATCTCTCTCTCTATCTCTATATCTCTCTCTCTCTGTCTCTCTCTCTCTCTCTATCTCTCTCTCTCTCTCTGTCTCTCTCTATCTATCTGTGTCTCTCTATCTCTCTATCTCTATATCTCTCTCTCTCTCTCTGTCTCTCTCTATCTCTCTATCTCTCTCTATCTCTCTCTCTGTCTCTCTCTATCTATCTGTGTCTCTCTATCTATCTCACTGTGTCTCTCTCTATCTCTATCTCTCTATCTCCATCTCTATCTATCTCTTTGTCTCTATCTATCTCTATCTATCTCTCTATCTCTATATATATCTCTCTATCTCTCTCTCTTTATATATATCTCTACCCCTCTCTCTCTATGTATATATATATATATCTCTATATATCTCTCTATCTATCTCTCTATCTATCTCTATCTCTCTCTCTATTTCTCTATCTCCATCTCTCTCTAACTCTCTAGCTCTCTTTCTCTCTGCTTGTCTCTTTCTGTCTTTCTGCCTGTCTCTCTCTCTCTGTCTCTTTCTGTCTTTCTGTCTGTCTCTCTCTGTCTCTTTCTGTCTGTCTGTCTCTCTCTCTCTCTGTCTCTTTCTGTCTGTCTGTCTCTCTCTCTCTCTGTCTCTTTCTGTCTGTCTCTCTCTCTCTGTCTCTTTCTGTCTTTCTGTCTGTCTCTCTCTGTCTCTTTCTGTCTGTCTGTCTCTCTCTCTGTCTCTTTCTGTCTGTCTCTCTCTCTCTCTCTGTCTCTTTCTGTCTGTCTGTCTGTCTGTCTATGTCTTTGTATCTGCTGACAGGTGCTTCCTGTTTCCCTCCCAGGTGAGGTGTTCTCTCCCTCCCCAGGAGGTCTGCTGGTGTCTCTGCCCAGCAGGAAGTCTCTCCCCAGGCTGCGCTCCAGCGAGTGTCTGGTCCACATCAGTACTGAGAATAGTCCTGCCCTCTCACCCAGCTAGGGGGCGCTGGAGGGCCCCTCCAGACACTGCCAGGTCCAACCTCCACAACAAACAAGACTGCTGCTGGGAGAACAAGACATTCCACTGTTCCACGGTTCTGCAAGATCCTCTCCTCTCTCCGCCTTGGCTCCAGACCCTGTCTGACCTCTGACCTGTTCAGACCAAGTCTGACCTCTGACCTCCTGTTCAGACTGTGAACAAGCTGTCATCCCAGACAGAGGAGCCTCTGACTCCACCAGTGTGTTGGGCCTCCCTGTGTTGGGCCTCCCTGGGTTGGGCCTCCCTGTGTTGGGCCTCCCTGTGTTGGGCCTCCCTGTGTTGGGCCTCCCTGTGTTGGGCCTCCCTGTGTTGGGCCTCCCTGTGTTGGGCCTCCCTGTTGTAGAGCAGCAGAGTGGCCCTGAGGTCTGTGTTGCTGTGTGGTTCAGGGCGAGCGAACACATCCTGCATCATTACTCTGAGCAACATGTTAACCTTGCTAGGATTGTGGAGCTGTATTAACCTGACCGTCCATGAGTCTGATCTGTGTGTAGAGCCTGACTGTTCTCCTGTGGCTGAAGCATTCTGTACTGTTATTAGATTAGTACTGTTACAGTCAACCAAGAGGGATTCTAGTAGAGAGGAATTATAAACAGAGTAACTGAAGGATTATAATGTGTTGGTGCAGCATAAGAGTCTTTAATGTTCAGTCTCACAGACTGGATCCAGATTTACAAGTTATGGCTGAAATACATGTTGATTGTTGAACCAAACTGTTCAGAAAACTCTGTCCTCTGTCTCAGTAAGGAGAGACTCTGTCCTCTGTCTCAGTAAGGAGAGACTCTGTTCTCTGTCTCAGTAAGGAGAGACTCTGTCCTCTGTCTCAGTAAGGAGAGACTCTGTCCTCTGTCTCAGTAAGGAGAGACTCTGTCCTCTGTCTCAGTAAGGAGAGACTCTGTCCTCTGTCTCAGTAAGGAGAGACTCTGTCCTCTGTCTCAGTAAGGAGAGACTCTGTCCTCTGTCTCAGTAAGGAGAGACTCTGTTCTCTGTCTCAGTAAGGAGAGACTCTGTCCTCTGTCTCAGTAAGGAGAGACTCTGTCCTCTGTCTCAGTAAGGAGAGACTCTGTCCTCTGTCTCAGTAAGGAGAGACTCTGTCCTCTGTCTCAGTAAGGAGAGACTCTGTCCTCTGTCTCAGTAAGGAGAGACTCTGTCCTCTGTCTCAGTAAGGAGAGACTCTGTCCTCTGTCTCAGTAAAGAGGGACAGAAGCTTTCTGGATGTTTGAGTAGATTGAATCTTCTTGGTGTTTCTGTTGCCCTGTGATTTCTTCATGGTCACCGATGACATTTCATTTATATTGATTGGTTATTAAGGGAATGTAGAGTTTGAGATGAAATTGTGTCATTTAAAAACTGCAATAAAAACTGTCTTTGGTTAAACTTAACTTATTTTGGTCTCTACTAAGTTTGTCCTCTTTTTAAAAAGGGTTAGTACTTTAAATCTGTACTGGGAACATTTCTGATTAAATGTATAAATCTGTGGTACAGTTTACTGGCAAGAGTAATACAATATGAAAACACATTCATTGTTTTTTTTAGATGTTGACTGTAAATGAGCCCATTTCTCCAACATTCCCCCAGTGAGGAGGTGTTATATAAGACAAAGAGATCAGTCCCTCCCTCAGGTGTTTATGCCTCCTGCAGTTTCACTGTATTGTCCTCAGACAATAACAGACCTGAAAACAGCAGTTCTCCACCTATCAGATGACGGACTCCTCAGCTGGTTTAAGGTAGCCTGGCCTGCTTCATGCAGGGGGGGGTTATACCTGTCCAGCTATATAACATGCAGCCCCCCAGTAACTCTGGCTACTTGAGGCCCACCTGCACCAAACTTACTCTCATTACTCTTGTCAAGTAGTCTAGTAACATAAGCATGAGGCTAGATAACTGAGGTGTCAAAATATTATGAAGAAATAATTCCACTAGTGAAGGCCTGTACCTGTGACCCACCTTAAGAAGCTGTCCTGGGTCATGGGATGTCCCCCAGCCTGCGCTGTACCTGTGACCCACCTTAAGAAGCTGTCCTGGGTCATGGGGTGTTTCCCAGCCTGCGCTGTACCTGTGACCCACCTTAAGAAGCTGTCCTGGGTCATGGGGTGTTTCCCAGCCTGCGGCACAGAGGACAGCTGATACCTGTGAGATCACTGAGACAGGTGGGTGGAGCACAGAGCACTTCACTATAAAGGTCAGTTCTCCATTCGTCCTTGTAACTTGTTGGAGGTGGACACTAAGGTAGGATCTGATCCTAACATTGTGTTTGTCATGAGATCATCTGTTAGGAGAAGAGCAGAGAGGTTAGATTTGAACTGAGACGATTTCTTGTGTTTTCTGTGTGACACTAACGGGTCTTTAATGTTCTTGTGCCTCATTTCAGAGCAATGTCTTCTTTCACATTAACTCTGACTGTCGTCATAGCAACATTCTGTGGTAAGATGATCAAGTTGAATCATCGTAGACATTCATCAAGTATGTTGAATGTTTTTACATAGTCTAGATAGCTGTGACTGTGTCTACGTGTCTAAAGAAATTTCATTTATAATTTCGTCAAGGTACACATTAAAAGGTGCAGTCCGTTTTGATAAATTATTAAACATTCCTTACCTCAGTGGAAGAATATTGGAGTGTTTGATCGTCTGTGATGTCACCAGGACGATCGTTAGGGTTCTTGTGATCGTTAAGGACCTAATTGATCCCCTCTCTCTGCTCCAGCTGTGCAGGCTCTGAGATGTCGAACCTGCACCAGCATCCACCCAGACCAGCCGTCCTGCGCAGAGTCTGAGGTGTCAGAGGAGGAATGTGGAGGAAGCTTCACTTACTGCGCCAAAATCAAGATGCACGCACCTGCCTGTGAGCCACTTTAACCATCCTCTGAACACTTCCTCTGAACACTTCCTCTGAACACTTCCTCTGAACACTTCCTCTGAACACTTCCTCTGAACACTTCCTGAACACTTCCTCTGAACACTTCCTCTGAACACTTCCTCTGAACACTTCCTGAACACTTCCTCTGAACACTTCCTCTGAACACTTCCTCTGAACACTTCCTCTGAACACTTCCTCTGAACACTTCCTCTGAACACTTCCTGAACACTTCCTCTGAACACTTCCTCTGAACACTTCCTGAACACTTCCTCTGAACACTTCCTCTGAACACTTCCTCTGAACACTTCCTCTGAACACTTCCTGAACACTTCCTCTGAACACTTCCTCTGAACACTTCCTGAACACTTCCTCTGAACACTTCCTCTGAACACTTCCTCTGAACACTTCCTCTGAACACTTCCTGAACACTTCCTCTGAACACTTCCTGTTCCTGTTCCTGAGAGATAACGCCTCTGGTTCTCTTCTCTCCAGACGGGGAGGTTCTAAAGTGTGCGACAGAGCGTGAGTGTAAGAGCCCCATCCCCCCCCAGGTGGAGAGGAGCTGCTGTACCACAGATCTGTGTAACTAACCTGGTGAGCTGAAGCCTCAGAACTCTGCCTGCCGTCCACCTGGGCTGCTGTTATCACTCAACACCTTCACATGTTGGGATCTGTACTTGATTGGGATCTCTTTAGTGAACTGAAATTAGAATCAGATTAATACTTTGCTGTAATTTAAATTAAATACAAAATATATACAATTTGTAGCTAAAATGAATTATAATCCACGTATTTCAAATGACTACATTGTTAACAGTAAAAGGTGGGACTGGGGATGATAAATGTTTCAATAACAACAGTTCAGTCACATTTTCAATGATCAGAGTTGGGACTTTGGTACCTTGTCAGCAGTCCTAATGTTAAACCATAAAAGCTTTAAACTGATTTAAACATGCTTCTCTCAGAGTCTCTTTCCTCCCTAACCAGACTTTCTCTCAATGATCTGATTAAAGTTTTGTGCTTTAAATGTTCTTTACAGACATAACTGTTCCCTGCAAATGTGATGGAATCAGATAGTTTTGTATCAATAAACCCAACAGTCTCTATTACTGCCATTTCAAACACAACATGGGAACACAAACTTGGTTTAAAACCATAATCTGATCTCACTAAATCATCACAGTTCCTCCTCTTATGTATCTAATGGCTCAGATGTAATTATGGGATAATGTCACTCACCTCTCAGCCAAAGCTGAGCACCCGACCACATGATCTAAGGGGGAGGAAGGGGGGGGGCTGGTTCACTTAACATTACAGTCTGAACCCAGAATCACCTTCACTCCATTCTAAAGTCTCTCGTTGAGGTTTCTTCACCTATGGAAGCTCATCATATCTTCCTAAACAGTCACTTTGAGGAGGGAAAAAATTGAAGGAAGTTTTTCTGATTCATAATTGATCACTTAAAGCAGAAACACCAATTGAGTTGTAACAGAAATATAGTTAGAAAATATTTTGCTGTATGAATATGAGAAAGCTGCCTTGACAGAAGGTCTTCCACCACTGAGAAAAGTTAAAAATTAAAAGTTACGTAGCCAAAGTTATGTAGCCATTACCTAAGAAGCTAGTTGTTTTGGTAATGGTAGTGTAGTTATAGTTTGTAGGTTAGATAGCTAATAAGTACGGTTATGTAGTTATATAGTACCATAATTCCCATAGTAGACAGCTGTTAAAGGTAATTGATGATGATAATGACCCCCATCATCATCACCTCCTCTCAGATGATATTCTGCTGCCCTCTGCCTGGAGCTGACCTGGATCTGGACTGCACACTGCTGCAATTACAGCTTTAATCACCTGAAATGATGGGGGGAGGGAGGGGAGGGAGGGGGGGGAGCAGGACACGGACCTGGGGGTGTATTTAGTATTTAACACACCTGTTCTCTGCTTTTGAAGACTGATCCTATTGCTCGTCTTGCACTGATCAGAGGGGAAAAACAACATCAGTAAGGTGCGTGATTAATACTTTACCACTCTGATTTAACACTTAGTTACATTTACATTTTATTTGATTTGTCTGTTAACAGTTTACTTGCAGGAAAAGTCATTTTTCAGATATTCCAGAACACACCGCATAATAAACTTCTATGTTTCATATTTAAACTCTCTGCTATTATCTGTCGGAGGACAGTGAAGTCAAGTGTTTGATCATCACAGGCGCAATAAACCAGGAGAAGCCATTCTGACTGGAAAACCAGAGAGATGTTGTTATCTTAATCCAGACACAGTGTGTTTGTCTCTTTGCAGATGCAAAGCAGTTCTGTTATTGTCTGTGTGATGATCTTACTGTCTGGACATCTGGCAGCATCTGGCACCATGAGGACCATCATGGTAAGAATACTGACAAATACTAAAGCTTTTTTTCTCTTATTTTCAAATATTTTCTACTTGACATCAGAACTGGAAAATAGCAGAACAAGAGCAGTTTTTACTGCTGCACTGTCTACATGCACTGTCTGAGGTGTCTGGTGTGTTAAGGTGTCTGGTGTGTTAAGGTGTCTGGTGTGTTAAGGTGTCTGGTGTGTTAAGGTGTGTGGTGTGTTAAGGTGTCTGGTGTGTTAAGGTGTGTGGTGTGTTAAGGTGTCTGGTGTGTTAAGGTGTCTGGTGTGTTAAGGTGTCTGGTGTGTTAAGGTGTCTGGTGTGTTAAGGTGTCTGGTGTGTTAAGGTGTCTGGTGTGTTAAGGTGTCTGGTGTGTTAAGGGGTCTGGTGTGTTAAGGTGTCTGGTGTGTTAAGGTGTCTGGTGTGTTAAGGTGTCTGGTGTGTTAAGGGGTCTGGTGTGTTAAGGTGTCTGGTGTGTTAAGGTGTCTGGTGTGTTAAGGGGTCTGGTGTGTTAAGGTGTCTGGTGTGTTAAGGTGTCTGGTGTGTTAAGGTGTCTGGTGTGTTAAGGGGTCTGGTGTGTTAAGGGGTCTGGTGTGTTAAGGTGTCTGGTGTGTTAAGGTGTCTGGTGTGTTAAGGTGTCTGGTGTGTTAAGGGGTCTGGTGTGTTAAGGTGTCTGGTGTGTTAAGGTGTCTGGTGTGTTAAGGTGTGTGGTGTGTTAAGGTGTCTGGTGTGTTAAGGGGTCTGGTGTGTTAAGGTGTCTGGTGTGTTAAGGGGTCTGGTGTGTTAAGGTGTCTGGTGTGTTAAGGTGTCTGGTGTGTTAAGGGGTCTGGTGTGTTAAGGGGTCTGGTGTGTTAAGGGGTCTGGTGTGTTAAGGGGTCTGGTGTGTTAAGGGGTCTGGTGTGTTAAGGGGTCTGGTGTGTTAAGGGGTCTGGTGTGTTAAGGTGTCTGGTGTGTTAAGGGGTCTGGTGTGTTAAGGTGTGTGGTGTGTTAAGGTGTCTGGTGTGTTAAGGTGTCTGGTGTGTTAAGGTGTGTGGTGTGTTAAGGTGTGTGGTGTGTTAAGGTGTCTGATGTCTCCTCAGCAGAAGAGAGGATGGACTCTGAACAGTGCTGGATATCTGCTGGGACCTTGTGAGACCATCACTACACACATTCATCACAGTCACAGACCAGCAAAGATATTTTGTTTAATTATGTAAAATATTGAGCTATTTATTTAACTGTAAATATTATATAAGCTTATATTATATTGATTAAAATTATTCATTGAGTGAACAGACCTATGCATGTACCTTTGAATTTTCTTTATTAATCATGGAGGCCATTTTAATATGTACATTAATTATGTACTATTAAATCGCCATGTAAAAAATGTCAATGATTCAAACAATAAATAGTCCAAACTGTTTTATTTACCATTTGCTGGTCGTTGGCAGATTCCCACAGAATCTCCCTGGGGAAACGTGAGGCGAGCAGGAGTCTTCCCACCACAGGTGACCTGGGTGAGTCTTCACAGTCAACATTAGCTCTTCTCATTTACCTTTTCACATTTCCTGGTTACCAAACACAACAAACAACACACATCTGCTGATATCTGCTGTTTTCTGCTGTTATCTGCTGCTACCTGCTGTTTTCTGCTGTTATCTGCTGTTATCCGCTGATATCTGCTGTTATCTGCTGTTTTCTGCTGTTATCTGCTGATATCTGCTGTTTTCTGCTGATATCTGCTGTTTTCTGCTGTTTTCTGCTGTTATCTGCTGTTATCTGCTGTTTTCTGCTGTTTTCTGCTGTTATCTGCTGTTTTCTGCTGTTATCTGCTGTTTTCTGCTGATATCTGCTGTTTTCTGCTGTTTTCTGCTGTTATCTGCTGTTATCTGCTGTTTTCTGCTGATATCTGCTGTTATCTACTGTTATCTGCTCTCACATCACTAATCTGGTTTAAATCTGATCCACATGAACTGTCCTGTTTCAGATTCACCCTCTGAAAGCATTGCCCACTTCAGGGATTTAGTCAAGGTGATCACATACCTGCGTTTAAAAGGTTTGCTTCTTTGATTCTTTGCTCTATTTTTTGGTGATTTAATGATTTCTCGTTTTATTTCTGTATGTTAAGCTGACTGGTTGACTGTTTCTGTATGTTAAGCTGTATTATTGACTGTTTCCTAGAGATGGCAGCAGGATTGGGTCGGTCCTCTTGATTCCAGACTGCTTCTGTACGCCTGGTCCTCCTCTGCTTTACAGCCTAAATAAACATGATCAGCCCAAAACTCAGTGTCATTCTGAAAGACCCACAGACTAGTTTAGACCCACACACTAGTTTAGACTGAGAGACTAGTTTAGACTGAGAGACTAGTTTAGACTGACAGACTAGTTTAGACTGAGAGACTAGTTTAGACTGACAGACTAGTTTAGATTGACAGACTAGTTTAGACTGACAGACTAGTTTAGACTGACAGACTATTTTAGACCCACAGACTAGTTTAGACCGACAGACTAGTTTAGACTGACAGACTAGTTTAGATTGACAGACTAGTTTAGACTGACAGACTAGTTTAGACTGACAGACTAGTTTAGATTGACAGACTAGTTTAGACTGACAGACTAGTTTAGACTGACAGACTATTTTAGACCCACAGACTAGTTTAGACCGACAGACTAGTTTAGACTGACAGACTAGTTTAGATTGACAGACTAGTTTAGACTGACAGACTAGTTTAGACCGACAGACTAGTTTAGACTGACAGACTAGTTTAGATTGACAGACTAGTTTAGATTGACAGACTAGTTTAGACTGACAGACTAGTTTAGACTGACAGACTATTTTAGACCCACAGACTAGTTTAGACCGACAGACTAGTTTAGACTGACAGACTAGTTTAGATTGACAGACTAGTTTAGACTGACAGACTAGTTTAGACCGACAGACTAGTTTAGACTGACAGACTAGTTTAGATTGACAGACTAGTTTAGACTGACAGACTAGTTTAGACTGACAGACTAGTTTAGACTGACAGACTAGTTTAGACTGACAGACTAGTTTGACAACATGTTTCTCAAATGTAGTTTTATTCCAGGTGATATGCAGACATGGATGTACTGTATTGCATGTTGGACCGACACTCAGGTCAGAAGATCTAGATTTAAAAGCTAGTCAGGCTGGGAGGGTTAGACAGGTTCGTCTGGGGGGGTTAGACAGGTTCGTCGGGGGGGTTAGACAGGTTCGTCTGGGGGGGGGTTAGACAGGTCAGTCTAGGTGGAGTTAGACAGGTCAGTCTAGGTGGATTAAGACAGGTCCATCTGGGGGGGTCAGACAGGTCCATCTGGGAGGGTTAGACAGGTCCATCTGGGGGGGTTAGACAGGTCTATCTGGGGGGGTCAGACAGGTCCATCTGGGGGGGTCAGACAGGTCCATCTGGGAGGGTTAGACAGGTCCATCTGGGGGGGTTAGACAGGTCCATCTGGGGGGGTTAGACAGGTCCATCTGGGGGGGTTAGACAGGTCCATCTGGGGGGGTTAGACAGGTTCGTCGCAGTAGACCATTTCCAAAACACTTCATTCTCACTTCTGAATGATACATTTAAATTAATTTGAAGCAAATAAAACGACAGATATTTAGTTGTAGAGTGGAGATAAATGTGCTCTTTTAATACAATTAAAATAACATATTAGGCTATGTGACAAATGTCCCACCAAACGGATTTACATATCTTAAATTTAAACTAAATTGTTACAACTATACAAAATAAAATTTTAACAATTACATTTCAATTGTTAAATTAATGGGAATAGTTGGAACTCAGATGGAAATGATCAGTGGAACATGCTAATGAAATGTGTTTTATAATCTGTTGACACCCAGAACATTGGCCTCATGCCAAGGTGAGGTCGACCCTGTAAACTGGATTAAGAAATCCAAATGTAAAACTGTTATTAGTATTCTGGTATCCTATCAGCCAACAGCATAATCCTAACACACACACACACTGATAATGAATACAGGACTGAGTTTCTGGAAGGTTCCCTCTCACAGCACTTGTGAGCAGCAGCCATCCTGACAGGTTCCACTTTGCATAGTTCAAATATAACTGAACCCCCAATTTATCCACTCATTTCATCCTCTTTGATCACTCATCTTAACACACATGGGAAATGCAGTTTTCTTTCACGGCAAAACGTATTTGATCGCTCAAGGAGAGTTGATCAGCGTCGGTCCTGTACAAACACACCATCTTGTTCTGCAGCAGAAAATGTCTTCCAGCACCATTCAGTCTGTGAGACAGGAAGTACAGCTGTCCTCTAGGAGCCTGAATGGCTCCAGTAGCTCAAACCTCAGGTGTCTGACTAGGACTTCTGAATACACACGGCTCAAACAGGAAGTATAAACACACAAGCAGGAACATAAAGGTCTGCTTAACAGCTCAGAGCAGAATATGTCTTAAAGTTCTACTGATATCTTAAAACTATTATCCTATGATTTTGAGGCGTCTCAAACAGGACATGTCTCATATATAGTTTGTGACACAGTCTAGCTACTCATACTGTATCAGGTGGGTAGATTACAGAGCTTTAAAGGGATATTTCACTGCAAACAGTAAACAACACTAACTCAGTTTTTCCAGACAGCTGCTTCAACACACTGTAGGTGTTTCTTTAACACACTGTAGGTGTTTCTTTAACACACTCTAAGGTGTTTCTTTAACACACTGTAGGTGTTTCTTTAACACACTCTAAGGTGTTTCTTTAACACACTGTAGGTGTTTCTTTAACACACTGTAGGTGTTTCTTTAACACACTCTAAGGTGTTTCTTTAACACACTGTAGGTGTTTCTTTAACACACTGTAGGTGTTTCTTTAACACACTCTAAGGTGTTTCTTTAACACACTGTAGGTGTTTCTTTAACACACTGTAGGTGTTTCTTTAACACAGTGTAGGTGTTTCTTTAACACACTGTAGGTGTTTCTTTAACACACTGTAGGTGTTTCTTTAACACAGTGTAGGTGTTTCTTTAACACACTGTAGGTGTTTCTTTAACACAGTGTAGGTGTTTCTTTAACACACTGTAGGTGTTTCTTTAACACACTGTAGGTGTTTCTTTAACACACTCTAAGGTGTTTTTTTAACACACTGTAGGTGTTTCTTTAACACACTGTAGGTGTTTCTTTAACCCACTCTAAGGTGTTTCTTTAACACACTGTAGGTGTTTCGTGATCCCTTTGCGGGGCCTGGAGTCAAAGTGTGATGAACTGACCTGTTAAATCATCTGTTTCCTTCAGCAAAGTTACTGTGTTGTGATTTACAGCATATGATGGCTAATTTAATCTATTAGAACTGAAGCCTCAGAGGTTAGTAAATATATTCTTATAGTTTGGAAAAGCAGAAATCCATGAAGAAGACTGGATGATGACACGTCAGGTTGTCAGGGGCGACGACATTCAACAGGACGGGCGGACAATTTTGTTATTAATTGGGAGAAAATTAAATACTTATTTTTAAGAGAAAGATAAATATACAAAGGGGTGATTACTTATTCTGAGAAATACATAACATTTCAACATTTCTCATCATTCTACTCTGTGTCATTATGAGGTTAAATATAACTACAATCTAGCATCAGGTGTCAAGGGGGAGATTGTGACTCCTTTGTTGAGGCAAAAAGAGGAAACTCATTCATATTGTGTAACTTTCAAAAGCAAACAAACCAGAGGCAGATGCTACATGTATGTACAGAAAACAAGTGATGAAATTAAACATGCATGAATCATCTAGAACAGTCTAGCTTTCCTCTTCATATCGTTGCGCTTCCATAGAGGAAGGCTGTCAAAGGCCTGGATCTTCATCCCAAAGACCTCCAGGAACATCTCAGGAGACAGGTGACGCTGAAGAGCAGGAGCCCACAGAGCAGAAAGCAGGTTAGCTTGAAATGCTGCTTACAGAGCTGCAGATGTTCATCTGCATTGTAACTTACAGCTCAGTGCTTTAATGCTTCAGTCTTTACTTATCCTACTGAAGGTACTTAGGACAGCTGGACCTCCTGTTAGTGTCCTCCAACATCATAAGGACTCTTATTGAGGGACTTGTTGCTTTTGTTGGTCAGTTGTAACCGGTTTGAAATCATTGTCCTCGCTGTTATTATTACTTGCTTTCCAACAGGTGCACTAGTGCACGTTTGAGGTTCGTGTTTTTTAATTGTAAGTTGTTTAACTGAACGCTCTTGTGGTTCTTCCCTTTAGCACGCCTTTCCTTTCCCACAATGATATGTTTCATGTTCTGACTACCTGCAATGTTTATTTTGTTAAGATCAGTGACTTTGTAAAGCTCTCTCTTGGATGTTGCTTTGGATAAAAGTGTCTGATAAATGAAGAAATGTAAGTCCTGTTTACATCTTCAGGTTGTTAGAAACTATTGTTGGATGAACTTCAATAAAAAAAGAGTCAAATAAACTAGAATGTTGCTATATGTCTCACGCACGCACACACACACACACACACACACACTCACTCACTCACTCACACTCACACACACACACACACACTCACACACACACACACAGGTTTACCTCAAGTCTGGTCCTGTCGATATCCTTGGGGAGTCTTACACGCTCTCTGTTGGTGATAGTGAGCATTTCGTATGGGTACACCTTTACAGGGAGGGATGCAACAGTTACAGGGGCGGCTATGCAGGACCACGGGAATCATGCTACCCACAGGGGGCATGTACACACACACACACACACACACTCACACACACACCCTGACGTGAAGAGGAGCGTACAGTGTGTGTGCATGTGTGTGTGTGTGTGTGTGTGGAGAGACAGGAGAGAGGTGAAGGAGAGGAACAGGTGTGAGGAACCCCAAACTAAAGACAACGTGCCGTTGGATCAAAGCCACTGATGTCCTGAGTGAATATAGACTAGAGTCAGATTCACAGGAGTCAGTGATGAAGCTTTAGATGAAGCTTTAGATGAAGCTTTAGATGAAGCTTTAGATGAAGCTTTAGATGAAGCTTTAGATGAAGCGTTATGAGAGCAGCTCATGCAGTATAGACTTGGGTTGGTGCTACAGGCTAAACAGGTACTACCCTACTCTACATAGTGTGTGTGTATCTGTATGTGACAATGAACAGGTTCCTATTCAACCTAAGCAGGGGCAAAACCCTTAGAAGATATAAATCAATGAATAAAATTAATTATTCATAAATGCAAAGCATTTTGGTGGAAGTGGAAGCGAAATAAACCACAGGTGACAAAATATAAATAATACTTGCTTTTAGATCCAACATATTAGGCATGGACAGTCCTCTGTACATCCGTGCTGGTGGAACCGGACCATCACGGATGAGCTACAGAGCAGAGCACACACGTGACGGGGAAAATCACATTTCATCACAAGCTAAAAGAAATCCTGTTCAATCCAGTCAGGTGACATTCTGAGAAGGAAATTCAAGCAAAGTTCCTCAGTTTCAGTTCCGGCCGCTGGCTGGATTGAACCGGAGTTCAACATGACCGCATGGCTACAGTGCTACAAGTTTTAGTGAAGGCTTGGAGCTGAGAGTCAGGGGGGGTGGGGGAGAGGACCACCCAACACACCCTGAGGCAGACAGGAGCCAGGCGGTGCAGGGTGAGGGGGGTGGAGGGAGAACATCTCAGGAGGGGCGGGGGGACACAGGTACAGACATTCTCAGGTGCAGGCAGGAGCAGGTACAGACAGCCTCAGGTACAGACAGCCTCAGGTACAGACAGCCTCAGGTACAGACAGCCTCAGGTACAGACAGCCTCAGGTACAGACAGCCTCAGGTACAGACAGCAGAAGAACATGTCTCACATACCTTAAAGTCTGGAAGAAAAAAGAAGGATGAGGCTGTCAGACAGACCTGGAAACATGTGTGACCATCACAGCAGACAGTGTCCACATCCTAGATGTGCACCTCAGCAGACAGTGAGGGAGGTTGTGTTTACCTCCACTCTCTCCAGTGACGTCTCCATAGCTGTTGTACTGGCTGAACTCAGAGGACTGAGGCTGTGAACATGGAGACACCTGGGTTAGTCAGTCACATGGTTGCTGCTACGTCACTATGGAGACTTTGTTGGGTGGTAGGAGTGCAGTTAGCTGACCCGGTGGAGTCCATTGTGACCGTAGCCTGGTAAGGATGATGATGCTCTGTAGCTGGGAGAGCTGGGATCTGAGGAACACATGAGGAACATATGAGGAACACATGAGGAACACATGAGGAACATATGAGGAACACATGAGGAACACGAGGAACATATGAGGAACACATGAGGAACACATGAGGAACACATGAGGAACACATGAGGAACACATGAGGAACACATGAGGAACACATGAGGAACAGCAAGACTCATGTTATTCCTCTTAAATAACTTGGAAATGTAATGTGGATTGTGGAGAGCTTTCAGTAAATCCTCAGACAGGCATGTTTACGCTCAGATAAACACCAAGCTGCAGTAACACCTTCCTGAGGATAGACAGGATGTGGATGTGAGTGCTTCCTGTTTCAGACAGAGAGAGGTTACCGGTGGTGTTGTTAGAGTGGTGGGCTGGAAGACCATGACCACCTGGACTCCCCTCTCTCTCCATCTCTTCTTTCAGAATCAGCTTCCCCAAACCAGACTGGATCTGTGCAAGAAGCAGGAAGAAGCACATCCTCAGCTGAGGACTTTTATAGATGTTCACAAGAGGGGAACACAAAACTGTTCCCTCTTGTTTCAATGTCGTTCCCAAGTTGAACCTTGAAACTTTCACATTTTAAAATGTAGATTTTGCTCCCTGGATGGAGGTGGAGGTGAGTGTAGCTCATGTTCATAACATCAGCACATAGGTGACATGTTATATTATGATGATATTCATGTTCATAACATCAGCACATAGGTGACATGTTATATTATGATGATATTCATGTTCATAACACCAGCACATAGCTGACATGTTATATTATGATGATATTCATGTTCATAACACCAGCACATAGCTGACATGTTATATTATGATGATATTCATGTTCATAACACCAGCACATAGGTGACATGTTATATTATGATGATATTCATGTTCATAACATCAGCACATAGGTGACATGTTATATTATGATGATATTCATGTTCATAACACCAGCACATAGCTGACATGTTATATTATGATGATATTCATGTTCATAACATCAGCACATAGCTGACATGTTATATTATGATGATATTCATGTTCATAACACCAGCACATAGCTGACATGTTATATTATGATGATATTCATGTTCATAACACCAGCACATAGCTGACATGTTATATTATGATGATATTCATGTTCATAACACCAGCACATAGGTGACATGTTATATTATGATGATATTCATGTTCATAAGCCCAGCACATAGGTGACATGTTATATTATGATGATATTCATGTTCATAAGCCCAGCACATAGGTGACATGTTATATTATGATGATATTCATGTTCATAACATCAGCACATAGCTGACATGTTATATTATGATGATATTCATGTTCATAACATCAGCACATAGCTGACATGTTATATTATGATGATATTCATGTTCCCACCTTCCTGAGATGTTCTTCTTGCATTTGTCGTCTTTTCAGATATTCCTCGCTCTCCTCCTCCCGCAACTGGCCCCGCCCCTCTGACCCTGCCCACCAGGAAGCAGTGACATATGGTCAGTCACATGACTATACGGATTATCGGTGATTGGTTAAGGTCACAGTCATCATAGCAGGATCCTGTAATGACTTGTGTGATAAAAGGATGATCTTAACCAGCAGGGCTCTAAATGAGAAGACAGATCTGTAGGCTGGACATTGGACCAACACAACATCAACACAACGTCCAACGATAACAGCATGTCAGTGGTTCAGATAGTCACAACTCATTTGGAGCCCAAGCATGATAAGGAGGATAAACAAACGTGTTCTGTTTGAAGTCACAATATTAGATTTGATGCTATAAATCCTTATGGATATTAGCCATTATAATTGTGGATCTTATTATCTTTTAGTTGTACAGTTCATTTACATGATTAAATGGATTCAAATTTACTATTAATATTTGGCTGAAACGTGAACTGGAGTTTCAAATTTGGAATCGTTACTGTTACAAGCCTTGAAATTGGCCTTTTCTATGTAAACACAGATTTAGTGACGGTGTCTCTCATTGGTGTGGAGCCAATCTTTGTTTCACCAATCAGCTTGCATCGCTTGTGGGCTTGTGTTCAGTCATGCAGAAGGTGTCGGACTCTGTCGCCAGGGGCGTGTCACTTCCTGGTGTGTCGCCAGGGGTGTGTCACTTCCTGGTGTGTCGCTAGGGGCGTGTCACTTCCTGGTGTGTCGCTAGGGGTGTGTCACTTCCTGGTGTGTCGCTAGGGGCGTGTCACTTCTTGGTGTGTCGCTAGGGGCGTGTCACTTCCTGGTGTGTCGCTAGGGGCGTGTCACTTCCTGGTGTGTCGCTAGGGGCGTGTCACTTCCTGGTGTGTCGCTAGGGGCGTGTCACTTCCTGGTGTGTCGCTAGGGGCGTGTCACTTCCTGGTGTGTCACTAGGGGCGTGTCACTTCCTGGTGTGTCGCTAGGGGCGTGTCACTTCCTGGTGTGTCGCTAGGGGTGTGTCACTTCCTGGTGTGTCGCTAGGGGCGTGTCACTTCTTGGTGTGTCGCTAGGGGCGTGTCACTTCCTGGTGTGTCGCTAGGGGCGTGTCACTTCTTGGTGTGTCGCTAGGGGCGTGTCACTTCCTGGTGTGTCGCTAGGGGCGTTTCACTTCCTGGTGTGTCGCTAGGGGCGTGTCACTTCCTGGTGTGTCGCTAGGGGCGTGTCACTTCCTGGTGTGTCGCTAGGGGCGTGTCACTTCTTGGTGTGTCGCCAGAGGCGTTTCCTGAGGATGAAGTGGGAGGAGCCTACCTAGGGCAGCAAGTGATGGAGGGCAGGGCCAGTAGTCAGTCTCGATCTTTGGCGTCTCGTCTGGGCGGGGGGTTCGGGCAGCGGGGAACTTGGCAGATTTGATGATGTCATCAGCGGACTTGCTCTGAGCTACCATGGCAGCTGAATCTGGATTGGGTGATTGGGGAACTAGGCTGTCAGTGATTGGTTGTCAGTGGGAGCAGCATGATGGTTGCCAGACAGGTCATAGATTCACCTCTGATTGATTTGGGGGGATATTTGGATATTTGGTATATTTGTTTTTGTAAATAAAGATTTTATGGGGGGTGATGAAATCACAATTTTCTGTCAGATTTGAATTAGCAGAGGAACTTACATTGTATTTGTAAGAATTTCACTGTTGTCTTATGACCAGGCAACCACTCAATCACAGACCAGATGGCATGATCTCAGGTTTAATAAGAATGTCACTTCACTGAAGAAACTTGAAATCCGTTTGATAAAGTATTATTTGTCTTTGCATATCACAAATCATCTGTGTTTTCATTGGTTAGGGTCAAAACCATGTGACCATTGTCAGACAGGAAGGAAAGAGATGCAGGAAGTGACATTAAGACTAGCTAGATTAAATACTCCTTTAGCAGACGCTTTTATCCAAAGCATTAGTTATCCAAGATTAGTTAGTTATTGCATTGTATTGGCATAGCCATGTGTACAGTGTTCCTATGGAGTATAGTATTATACTGTTATTATTATTATTATTATTGTTTGGACAGAGTAGAAGAAGGAAATGAAGTAGAGAAGCGAGGTGATGACTTCAAACAGTACTTACAGGGAAGCATGAGGAGACATCAAACCATCATGAACCATGTCAACACACACACACACACACACACGGGATCAGATGATCAGCATGGATCTAAAGGAGCTGAGGAGGATCCAGTCAAACATCCTGCATCATATCATACATCTCATGGAGCTGGATCACATGTCCCTCCAAAACATACCAAACATGTGGACCAATAATAACATTGAATCTACATTAAATTATCTTAATTATGCCCACATGACATTCCTAACATGTCCTGTTAAGATCGCTGTGTTTCTTACTGAACTGTTCCATCGAGCAGGACAGGGAGTTAGAGGACATACCATGCTGCTTGTATATAGGAGGCTTCTTGTACATGTTGCTGCCCTGATCTGTGGATGAGAGTGAACTCCTGTCAGTGGTCTCCATGGAAACAAGGTTCAAAGGAACACAGAGAAGCCAGATCCAAATTTGAGGATCAAAAGAAATAAAGCTCAAAAATGGAACAGAAAGAAAATCTGCCGCTGAACAAGGAGAAGTGGAGCGTGAATAACAAGAAGGATCTGTGAGTCCTGCTGGACACTGAAGACTGAGAGCTCTCTATGAGAGCCTGGTGGAGATGGAGAGTGAAGACATGAAGTCTAGGATGAAGGAGGCCGAGAAGATCAACGAACAAAAAGCAATGTGGAGAGAGAGATGTGGAGAAGGGGTGGATGGAGAGTGGGTGGATGGAGAAGGGTGGATGGAGAAGGGGTGGATGGAGAAGGGTGGATGGAGAAGGGGTGGATGGAGAAGGGGTGGATGGAGAGTGGGTGGATGGAGAAGGGTGGATGGAGAAGGGGTGGATGGAGAAGGGGTGGATGGAGAAGGGTGGATGGAGAAGGGGTGGATGGAGAGGGGGTGGATGGAGAAGGGGTGGATGGAGAAGGGTGGATGGAGAAGGGTGGATGGAGAGGGGGTGGATGGAGAGGGGGTGGATGGAGAAGGGGTGGATGGAGAAGGGTGGATGGAGAAGGGTGGATGGAGAAGGGGTGGATGGAGAGGGGGTGGATGGAGAGTGGGTGGATGGAGAAGGGGTGGATGGAGAGGGGGTGGATGGAGAGTGGGTGGATGGAGAAGGGGTGAATGGAGAAGGGTGGATGGAGAAGGGGTGGATGGAGAAGGGTGGATGGAGAAGGGGTGGATGGAGAAGGGGTGGATGGAGAAGGGGTGGATGGAGAAGGGTGGATGGAGAAGGGGTGGATGGAGAAGGGGTGGATGGAGAAGGGTGGATGGAGAAGGGGTGGATGGAGAGGGGGTGGATGGAGAAGGGGTGGATGGAGAAGGGTGGATGGAGAAGGGTGGATGGAGAGGGGGTGGATGGAGAGGGGGTGGATGGAGAAGGGGTGGATGGAGAAGGGTGGATGGAGAAGGGTGGATGGAGAAGGGGTGGATGGAGAGGGGGTGGATGGAGAAGGGGTGGATGGAGAAGGGGTGGATGGAGAGTGGGTGGATGGAGAAGGGTGGATGGAGAAGGGGTGGATGGAGAAGGGGTGGATGGAGAAGGGTGGATGGAGAAGGGGTGGATGGAGAGGGGGTGGATGGAGAAGGGGTGGATGGAGAGGGGGTGGATGGAGAAGGGGTGGATGGAGAAGGGGTGGATGGAGAAGGGTGGATGGAGAAGGGGTGGATGGAGAGGGGGTGGATGGAGAGGGGTGGATGGAGAGGGGTGGATGGAGAGGGGGTGGATGGAGAAGGGTGGATGGAGAGGGGTGGATGGAGAGGGGGTGGATGTAATTTGGACAAAATAAATGCCGTAAAGGAATCAACTTAAAAAGGTAGAAGGGGGCGGAGTTATGTATTGTTAGGCTCTGAGTGATGAGCGTCCAGCCCGTGTCCTACCTGGGATGTGGAAATGTTTAGTGTTGAGAGAGAGAGTCGGGGTGGCGGGTCGAGAGAGCGGGGAGCTGCAGCCACTGGACAGCTCAGTGCCTCCACGCAAGAAGAAGACAAACCAAAGAAGAAGAATCATGGAGGCAGAAGAAGAATGTTGAAATAAACCCTCCAATGGAAGGAAGAGCGAATATCTCTGAGAAGGAGGGAGGGATGGAGAGCTGACAGAGGTGAAGATGAGAGTGTCTTGTACTAGGAGAGCAGCATGCATCATGTGGCACCCAGTGAACAGCATGTATTCATATCCAGAAAGGCTTATTCACGTGAATAAAGGAAAGTGAGGGAGTGTGTAAGACATGCAGGAGGAAACACGCTAAAATATAGAAATGTTTGAAAGGAGAATCTCAGGCTTGAGAAATGAGGAGGTGCTGAGAAGATGCACTGATGTGAGACACTGAACCAGACGACAGGGGGGGTTTAGAAAGCAGACATACCTACGTAGAAAGACTCTGGAGGAACCAGAGAGGCAGGTGTGTTAGGCAGAGCGCAGGACAGAGAGCAGTGTAGAGTCAGTCAGGCAGACAGATGCTCAGTGGCACAATATCAGACCACTGAAAAACTGCTTTCTAGAAATGGTACCATAAAGACGTCTTAAAGTCACCTTCTAAAATGAGCTTCTAGAAGCTTCCAACCAGACTGTCTGAGTGGCCTCACCAACACTAGCAACAACCAGTGTTAAGTCACCAGGCTGAGGTGTTGAGCATCGTAATGTTTTGGGGGAGCTACCTGGGGGGAGGAGGGGGGGACGGGGGGGACAGGGG
>CM059331.1:195000-315495 GCA_030340685.1 Protosalanx chinensis | reverse complement strand
ACTATCCTACAGACTGTGTCAGGTAGGTCTGTACTATCCTACAGACTGTGTCAGGTAGGCCTGTACTATCCTACAGACTGTGACAGGTAGGTCTGTACTATCCTACAGACTGTGACAGGTAGGTCTGTACTATCCTACAGACTGTGTCAGGCAGGTCTGTACTATCCTACAGACTGTGAAGGGTAGGTCTGTACTATCCGACAGACTGTGTCAGGTAGGTCTGTACTATCCTACAGACTGTGACAGATAGGTCTGTACTATCCTATAGACTTTTTACAGTGTAGGTGAAATGTCTCCAACACAAGACAACGACAGTAAGGTCATCACCATGGCGCCACAACCTTTGATATTTTCCCTTTGCTGTCAAAGTGAAACCATGTGATTGAACTATAAATACAAGAGCACACAGTCTATGAGACAACCAGTCCTGTCTGTATGCTGCTGGGTCTGATAACATGCTGTGTGTGGATGATAACATGCTGTGTGTGGATGATAACATGCTGCTGGGTCTGATAACATGCTGTGTGTGGATGATAACATGCTGCTGGGTCTGATAACATGCTGTGTGTGGATGATAACATGCTGCTGGGTCTGATAACATGCTGCTGGGTCTGATAACATGCTGCTGGGTCTGATAACATGCTGCTGGGTCTGATAACATGCTGTGTGTGGATGATAACATGCTGTGTGTGGATGATAACATGCTGTGTGGGGATGATAACATGCTGTGTGTGGATGATAACATGCTGTGTGTGGATGATAACATGCTGTGTGGGGATGATAACATGCTGTGTGTGGATGATAACATGAAGACTGTATGTGTGTGTGTGTGTGTATAAACAGGTGGAGGTGACTTTCTGTGTGGCCATGACAGTCCCATATCTCCCTCCCATTATTAGATGATGTCTGGCTCCCTCCCTGCCCTCCCTCCCTCCGTCCCCCCCCTCCCTCCCTCCCTCCGTCCCCCCCCTCCCTCCCTCCGTCCCCCCCCTCCCTCCCTCCGTCCCCCCCTCCCTCCCTCCGTCCCCCCCCTCCCTCCCCCCCCCCTCCCTCCCTCCCTCCGTCCCCCCCCTCCCTCCCTCCGTCCCCCCCTTCATCCCTCCCCTCTCTCCCCCCCCCCTCCTTCCCTAGAGAAGCAGCAGCACAGCACACTCACCACCTCACATCAATGATTCAAGCAGCTTCTTAATTCTTAATAGTCTTACACAATATTTCTACTGGAGATCTTAGCAGAAGAGAGGCTTTCATATCCGGGACTTCAGCCTGTTCAAGACTGGATCTAGTCTGTAGTCTGTACACACACATACACACACACACACACACACACACATTCTCAAGCACCAGGAATGACAGACGTCTGCATGTCATCTCACTCAAAATATTGTGTGTGTGTGTGTGTGTGTGTATAAACTAGGTCCTCAGGGTTTGAGACACCTCAGGGATTAGTTAGCTGTTGGAATAGCAAGTTATGACTTTGCATCCACACACACACACACATCCAGCCCCCCCCACACACATGCACATATCCACTCCCCCCCCCCCCCCCACACACACACACACACACACACACACACACACACACACAACTCAGCATGTTTGTAGCCTAGAAATACCACATACCGCCACAGAACACACACGTTGTCTGACCAAGACACACACACACAGCTATCAAAAACAGCTCAGTCCTTCACCAAAACATAGCCTGATATCAGAAACACACACACTTCCACCTTCCTCCCTCCCTCTCGCTTCCTCGCTCTCTCAAATAATCACACACACACACGTGCTACCCTAACCTCCCAGCTCAGCAGATCTCTACCTTTCTCCTTCACCATGACCATCAGCTCTTCTTCTCTGGTCTGGGACTGCTGTCAATGCAGCGGCTGACGAGGAGGAGGAGAACACACACTCTGAACACACACGGCTTATTCCAGACAAGGAGGAGTCCAAATAACAGAGAAACAGAGGGGAGGAGAGAGAGAGAGAGAGAGAGAGAGAGGGGAGAGAGGGGGGGGAGCAGCAAGAGAGGCAGCAGAGAGTGTCTGCTCAGACTAGACTGTGCTGTACTTCACTCTCCCCTTCACTTACTCCTCCCTCTACCCTGTGTGTGAGTGTGTGTGTGTGTGTGTGGTGTGGTGTGTGAGTGGTGTGTGTGTGTGTGGTTTGTGTGTGGTGTGGTGTGGTGTGTGTGTGGTGTGTGTGTGGTGTGGTGTGTGTTTGTGTTTGTGTGTGTGTGTGTGTGAGTGTGTGTGTGTGGTGTGTGTGTGGTTTGTGTGTGGTGTGGTGTGGTGTGTGTGTGGTGTGTGTGGTGTGGTGTGTGTTTGTGTTTGTGTGTGTGTGTGTGTGTGTGTGAGTGTGTGTGTGTGTGGTGTGTGTGTGGTGTGTGTGTGGTGTGTGTGTGGTGTGTGTGTGGTGTGTGTGGACGCTGCTCTCTCCTGCTGAAATAACCAGGTTGCAGCTGCTGCTTGTGACAAATGTTCATCCAGAGTTCCCAGCAAGACGTCTTCACACAGGGACCAGGAAGTAAGTGTGAGCAGGGCAAAGTCTGGATGACTGTTAGTCTGAGAGTGGAACAAGACAATATCCCCCAACCCTAACCCCTAACCCCTAACAAGACAGTATCCCTTAACCCTAACCCCTAACCCCTAACCCCTAACAAGACAGTATCCCTTAACCCTAACCCCTAACCCCTAACCCCTAACAAGACAGTATCCCTTAACCCTAACCCCTAACCCCTAACCCCTAACAAGACAGTATCCCTTAACCCTAACCCCTAACCCCTAACCCCTAACAAGACAGTATCCCTTAACCCTAACCCCTAACCCCTAACCCCTAACAAGACAGTATCCCTTAACCCTAACCCCTAACCCCTAACCCCTAACCCCTAACAAGACAGTATCCCTTAACCCTAACCCCTAACCCCTAACCCCTAACAAGACAGTATCCCTTAACCCTAACCCCTAACCCCTAACCCCTAACAAGACAGTATCCCTTAACCCTAACCCCTAACAAGACAGTATCCCCTAACCCTAACCCCTAACGAGACAGTACCCCCTAACCCTAACAAGACAGTATCCCCTAACCCCTAACAAGACAGTATCCCCTAACCCTAACCCCTAACCCCTAACGAGACAGTACCCCCTAACCCCTAACAAGACAGTATACCTTAACCCTAACCCCTAACCCCTAACGAGACAGTACCCCCTAACCCTAACAAGACAGTATCCCCTAACCCCTAACAAGACAGTATCCCCTAACCCTAACCCCTAACCCTAACAAGACAGTATCCCCTAACCCCTAACAAGACAGTATCCCCTAACCCCTAACAAGACAGTATCCCCTAACCCTAACAAGACAGTATCCCCTAACCCCTAACAAGACAGTATCCCCTAACCCTAACAAGACAGTATCCCCTAACCCTAACAAGATAGTATCCCCTACCCTCTCCACTATTTATATGTGTCTATCTCTCTCTGTGTCTCTCTATCTCTCTGTGTATTTATATCCTTATCTGACGTGTGGCTCTGATAAGTCATGTGCATCTAGAATAGGTTGGGGGTGTTTTTGTCTCACACAGTGTGACTGTATGTGTGTGTGTGTGGTGTGTGTCAACAGACTAACCCCTCAACACACCCTAGAAAAACACACACTCTCCTTCAGAATAACAATTACACACAACGGTTATCTCAACAAACCCAAGAGGGAAAATTAACACACAACCACCATTCCAAAGAGCGCTAAGCTGTGGGGCGACAGACATGAGGGCCAGAGAACACACTGTACCAGTAAAGACATGAGGGCCAGAGAACACACTGTACCAGTAAAGACATGAGGGCCAGAGAACACACTGTACCAGTAAAGACATGAGGGCCAGAGAACACACTGTACCAGTAAAGACATGAGGGCCAGAGAACACACTGTACCAGTAAAGACATGAGGGCCAGAGAACACACTGTACCAGTAAAGACATCATCACACAGGTTCACCAAGAAACAAACTAAGAGGATTAAAATAATTCAAATTTTTCCTCTCCTCTGTAATCCCCCCCCCCCCCCCCCCCCCCCCCCCTCCAGGTGGGTAGCTATCAGCTACTAGACACAGTGCAACCATGATAATATGAAATAGTAATAATAATATAGAGATTGCCCTTCATGTTCATAGGAGTGAAGTGTTGAAACACTGATGTGGAGAGAGGATGATGCTGCACACTTTCCTGCTACTCTGACCAGCAACTCTGCCAGGCTGGAACACAGAGATACACACGAGATACACACCAGCCTCCTCTCATCTCTAACCCTCTCCCCTCCCTTCCCCTCTTCTCCCCTCTTCTCCCCTCTTCTCCCCTCTTCTCCCCTCTTCTCCCCTCTTCTCCCCTCCTCTCCCCTCTACTCCCCTCCTCTCCCCTCTTCTTCTCTCCCCTCCTCTCCCCTCCTCTCCCCTCCTCTCCCCTTCTCTCCCCTCCCCTCCTCTCCTCCCACTCTGCCCTCCGAGCCTCTCTTCTTCTTACCCGGAGGTGATTCAGCAGGCACGCCTATCATCTTCTCACACAGGATGTAGTCGTTGGGGTTAAGGAAAGGCAGCTGCTCCATCATGGACTGTTTGGGGATGAGGTAAAGCACCTCGGCAACCTGACCGTCCTCGATGATGGACATGCGGCGGACTGAGTTCTTCCTCTTCACCCGGTCCAGAACCACCATGTCGTCTCTGTGGCTGGAGCCACACATGCGGCCCAGGCTGGGCAGGGTGGGCATGTTCAGACCACTCAGACTCTCGGCCCAACAACCAGGGTTACACACCGACTCCAGCTGTGACACCATGCAGGAGAACTGGGCAGGAGAACGCCAGGCAGCCTAGGAGAACATCTCCGGAGAACAAGAAGACAGTCTAGGAGAACAAGAAGGAGAAGAAGGCAGGTCCAGTAGAGCATCGAAGGAGAACAAGGCAGGTCCAGTAGAACATCGAAGGAGAAGAAGGCAGGTCCAGTAGAGCATCGAAGGAGAAGAAGGCAGGTCCAGTAGAACGTGGCAGAAGGACTTGGGAGGAAGAGAGCAGAGCAGCAGTGTTCTCAGTCAGACTGGAAATCCTGGTTGCGTGGCCAGCAGGTATTAACTCTGCAGGATTTACCCTGACTGGAGGGAGGTGAGGGAGGTGTGTGTGAGGCACCAGGCTGCCCACACCAGGCTGCCCGGGTTCTAACTCCTAACTCTTCCTGCTAAAGAGATTAGAAAGGATGTATTTTTAGTGTTTATCTTCAGCCAAGTTAAAACAAGAGAAAGGTGGGGCGGAACAGGTCACGACTTTAGCTTGTTCTCTATCTGCCCACCTGCCCCCAGCATCAAACAGGACCGGCCACCCCAAGATAATCCCTGCAGCTTGGGAGAAACTCTTTAAAAGGATTTTAAACTCGTTGTATTCTATAATCTTTGTGTATTACAGTTTAAATCAATCTCTTCATGGCTTAGCTACCTGTATAAAGGTCTGTACAGCTTTCTGTCTGTCCATCTGGAAACTATATCACTCTCAGCAGTTTTAATCCTGATGCCACTGGTTTGGGAGTTTATGATGCTGTTGTGATTGAAAGGAAGCCATGTTGATGGCATGGAGTCAGAGCTTAAAGAACAGGAAGTGTGACATGGCACCTGAAGCACAGAACAGGAAGTGTGACATGGCACCTGAAGCACAGAACAGGAAGTGTGACCTGGCAGCTGAAGCACAGAGCAGGAAGTGTGACCTGGCACCTGAAGCACAGAGCAGGAAGTGTGACCTGGCACCTGAAGCACAGAGCAGGAAGTGTGACCTGGCACCTGAAGCACAGAGCAGGAAGTGTGACCTGGCACCTGAAGCACAGAGCAGGAAGTGTGACCTGGCACCTGAAGCACAGAGCAGGAAGTGTGACCTGGCACCTGAAGCACAGAGCAGGAAGTGTGACCTGGCACCTGAAGCACTGAGCAGGAAGTGTGACCTGGCACCTGAAGCACTGAGCAGGAAGTGTGACCTGGCACCTGAAGCACAGAACAGGAAGTGTGACCTGGCACCTGAAGCACAGAACAGGAAGTGTGACCTGGCACCTGAAGCACAGAACAGGAAGTGTGACCTGGCACCTGAAGCACAGAACAGGAAGTGTGACCTGGCACCTGAAGCACAGAGCAGGAAGTGTGACCTGGCACCTGAAGCACAGAACAGGAAGTGTGACCTGGCACCTGAAGCACAGAGCAGGAAGTGTGACCTGGCACCTGAAGCACAGAGCAGGAAGTGTGACCTGGCACCTGAAGCACAGAACAGGAAGTGTGACCTGGCACCTGAAGCACTGAGCAGGAAGTGTGACCTGGCACCTGAAGCACAGAACAGGAAGTGTGACCTGGCACCTGAAGCACAGAACAGGAAGTGTGACCTGGCACCTGAAGCACAGAGCAGGAAGTGTGACCTGGCACCTGAAGCACTGAGCAGGAAGTGTGACCTGGCACCTGAAGCACAGAGCAGGAAGTGTGACCTGGCACCTGAAGCACAGAGCAGGAAGTGTGACCTGGCACCTGAAGCACTGAGCAGGAAGTGTGACCTGGCACCTGAAGCACAGAGCAGGAAGTGTGACCTGGCACCTGAAGCACTGAGCAGGAAGTGTGACCTGGCACCTGAAGCACTGAGCAGGAAGTGTGACCTGGCACCTGAAGCACAGAGCAGGAAGTGTGACCTGGCACCTGAAGCACAGAGCAGGAAGTGTGACCTGGCACCTGAAGCACAGAACAGGAAGTGTGACCTGGCACCTGAAGCACAGAGCAGGAAGTGTGACCTGGCACCTGAAGCACTGAGCAGGAAGTGTGACCTGGCACCTGAAGCACAGAACAGGAAGTGTGACCTGGCACCTGAAGCACAGAGCAGGAAGTGTGACCTGGCACCTGAAGCACAGAACAGGAAGTGTGACCTGGCACCTGAAGCACAGAACAGGAAGTGTGACCTGGCACCTGAAGCACAGAGCAGGAAGTGTGACATGGCACCTGAAGCACAGAACAGGAAGTGTGACCTGGCACCTGAAGTACAGAGCAGGAACACAGTTCTTCTTTCTTCTTACTGTCTCTCTTTACCACCTCCTGTCCTCCTCCCTCACTTTCCACTCACCTCCCAGCACAACTCTGCTCTCCTGATTCGTCAGTTAAGCAGGTGTGTGGAGTTGTGACATCACGATGCTTATGTAAGATATTCCCTCCAATCAAAGGATGTGTAACCTCATCATGATGTCATCATTCCTGAGATCAGCTCCCACACACTTTCTACAGACACTAGGTGTTACTCACTTTGGATAAATGATTCAGATTAGATGTCTGATGTCATAACAGGGTACACATATTAGGTGTCTGATGTCATAACAGGGTACACATATTAGGTGTCTGATGTCATAACAGGGTACACATATTAGGTGTCTGATGTCATAACAGGGTACACACATTTTCTCAGGAGTTAGTAAAGTACACATGTACACATACACAGTAAAGTACAAAGTACACACCTGCTGTTTCTTTGTAATTAGTGAGCAGAATCATTGTTAGTGTGTATGTCTCTCTCTCTCACACACACACACACACACACACACACACACACACACAGCTACCTCAGCAGACTGTAAAGAGTGAAGCACATCAGCTGATGTTGAGACTATGGCAGCATTACTCTTAGATCAGCTTCCAGAGGCCTGAATCAGCCAGCATCACTCTGCTCTCTGCTCCTCCTACTTCTGCTCCTCCTACTTCTGCTCCTCCTACTTCTGCTCCTCCTACTTCTGCTCCTCCTACTTCTGCTCCTCCTACTTCTGCTCCTCCTACTTCTGCTCCTCCTACTTCTGCTCCTCCTACTTCTGCTCCTCCTACTTCTGCTCCTCCTACTTCTGCTCCTCCTACTTCTGCTCCTCCTAGTTCCACTCTGCTCCTCCTAGTTCCACTATGCTCCTCCTGGTTCCACTATGCTCCTCCTAGTTCCACTATGCTCCTCCTAGTTCCACTCTGTTCCAGGATAGCACAGCATGGAGGATTGCCCCCTGTTGTTGAGGAGCGGAATAACAGTCTCAGAATAGACGAGAGAAGAGGGTAGAGGGGGTCTAAAACCTTCTCACTCCTCTCCCTCACCTACACTCTGGCTGTGTTCATCCCAGATGTCTGTAGGATGTGTAGGTAGGAACTGTTCTGAAGAAGGCTCCGTCCCCCTGGGGGCCAAACATTTTAGTGCACACACTGACCCACTTCCTCTCTATGCTTTCACCTGCCTCAGACTGGGAAGTGATATTATGAGCTGTGATGATGAGATGAGTGTCAGAAGTTCTCCAGTGAAGAGAAAAATGAAGTTATAAGTAACTGCAGATATTCTATAGATCATTTCACATAAAAGTTAATTTTCCAGCGTCCATCTGAGCCGAGGTAGAATGAAAGAAAACAGAGAACTGTGTAATATTCAGACAAGCCTGACCCCATTCGCACACACAGACACACACACACACACACACACAGCATGAAGCACGCACACACACACACAGACACACACACACACACACAGCATGAAGCATGCACAGATAGAGCATGATGAACCAGCCCCTCAGGGCTCATGTCATATTGTATGTCAGCCACTTTCCTGTAGGTTTTCCTCCTATCTGACCCAGCTGCAGTGTGGAGGGACTGTGTGACTGTATGAGGACACTGAGAAAACACACTGAGGGAAACAGGAATAGACTTTTACATCTTATTACTGTCTTAATGTAATTAATGTGAGCAACTGTGAGCATATGACAGTGTTTGCATTTTTGTGTGTGCATTAGGCTAGTGTACTCATGTGAGAGACTATGTGGTTGTGTATGTGTGTGAGACAGTGTGTGTAGTTGTGTGTAGTTTTGTGTTTGAGTGTTTTTGTCTGCAGGAATAACTTTAGCAGCACAAGTCCTGATGATACCAGGACCAAAACCAGGACCAGAACCTGAACCAGGACCAGAACCTGAACCAGGACCACATACTAGCAGAACCAGGACCAGGATCTGAACCAGGACCATATACTAGCAGAACCAGGACCAGGATCTGAACCAGGACCATATACTAGCAGAACCAGGACCAGGATCTGAACCAGGACCATATACTAGCAGATCCAGGACCAGAACCAGGACCTGAACCAGGACCAGAACCAGGACCTGAACCAGGACCTGAACCAGGACCAGAACCAGGACCTGAACCAGGACCATATACACTAGCAGAACCAGGACCAGAACCAGGACCTGAACCAGGACCAGGACCAGAACCTGAACCAGGACCACATACTAGCAGAACCAGGACCTTGGAACAGCAGGTGTGTGGATGTGTCTCCCTCTCACCCTGGACCCTGTTCACCACATGACAGACTTGATAACTGTAATCTTCTGAGGAACAGCCCATAATTAACTGAATGGGTTTGTTTCACTGTTGGTTTAAAATTCAGTTACCAAGTGGAGAAGTGGATCTCTGAAGCCGTGCTGTTCACCAGGATCTGGACAGCAGCCCGGTGGATTCAGGGAATGACTGCTAGACCACAATGACAGGGCTCCATGCTCTCCTCCCACTCTCTCTCCCTCTCTCTCCCTCTCTCTCTCCCTCTCTCCCTCTCTCTCCCTCTCTCTCCCTCTCTCTCCCTCTCTCTCCCTCTCTCTCCCTCTCCCCCCCCCCCCCCCCAGCTGTTCCTGCTTACAGGTTAACTGCTACTGAACCATGCAGCCATACTGCCACTATAATCCTCTTTCCATCTAAAGTCAAAACAGAGGGCTGATTTTGGGGCCCCAGGGGAGGCTGGAGGTTCAGGGTCCTCCTGGAACAACAAGCAGAGAGAGGAGAGGAGATGCTGCTCGGAAGGAGGTGTGTACTGTGGCTGGGGAAATAACCAGAGAGAGAGATGGAGAGAGGAGGAGTGAGAGAAGAGGGAGAGTAGAAAAGGACGATGGGAGGGGTGGATGTACTGTCAGCAGGAATTAAAGTGATGGCCTCTGCTAGTCTAACACCTGCTAGGAACACACACAGGAGGGGGGGGGGGGTGTACACCTGTGTTAAAATAATGTCCACACATACAGCAGACTGCAGAAGAGAGAAGGGGGGGTACAGCTTCCTGTGGTTGGTGGGGTTGTGTGTGTGTGTGTGTGTGTGTGTACATGGTGTCAGAGGAGCCAGAGAATCAGAATCAGACCTCAGCTCAATGCTTCTGATATCTCCTGTTTGAGTTTCTGCCAGTAATCACTGTGACAGCCATTGTTTAAACTCCTATCGGACAACCACACACACACACACACACACACAACCCCTCTCTGTGTATAGGGGGTTTCCTGCTGAGATCAAGCCCAATTAAGCCCTGAAACAACAGTTTACACACTGTGCTTTCCCCAGCCTCCAGCCCCCTCTTCCCCTCACCCCTCCAGCCCCCTCTCTCCTCCAGTCCCCCCTCACCCCTCCAGCCCCCCCTCACCCCTCCAGCCCCCCCTCACCCCTCCAGCCCACCAGAGTATCTTCAGTTCTTAGGTGATGCAGCCCAGATTAACAGAAGAGGCTGCTTGTCCTGTTCCCCCAGTGTCTTTGGATGCTCAGAATCAGAACCTGGTCTAGGTGGAGTTCTAACATAATCTGAGGAACTGATGGAAGCCCATCCAAGGCCATTGTTAAATGAGGTCTATTCCTGGCTTGTTCTGACATGAGTCCATCTGACAGGCTGAACTTGGCTTCCCTGTAGGGGCACAGTGATACAGGGTGAACGAGGGGGGAGGAGGGGGGGGAGGAGGAAGAGAGGAGGGAGAATCAGGAGTGATGAACATACCAAGTGAGAAATGAGCTTTGAGAGGGAGAGAGGGGGATTAGATAACAAGAGAAAAAAGACAACACAGAGAGATGGAGAGAGAGATGGAGAGAGAGAGAGATGGAAAGAGATATGGAGTGAGAGAAGGAGAGAGATATGGAGAGAGAGATGGAGAGAGATATGGAGAGAGAGAAGGAGAGAGATATGGAGAGAGAGACAATATGGAGAGATTTGGAGAGAGAGAGAGATGGAGAGAGACAGAGAGAGATGGAGAGAGAGAGAGATGAAGAGAGAGCAAAATATGGAGAGAGAGATGGAGAGACAGAGAGAGATGGAGGGAGAGATGGAGAGACAGAGAGAGATGGAGGGAGAGATGGAGAGGGAGGGGCTTCACCCAGAGCGATCCAACAGAGGCCAACCCAAAGTGTCAGTTTGAATTTCAACATGGAGGCTGGCTTCACTGTTTGAACCTTAAGAGTTTGGTCCAACCGCTCTTTCCAAATGACCCGTAGCAACAGGCTTTAGGGAGGCCTAGAGGCTTCAGGCTCTGAGCTAACAACCTAACTACAGTCAGGGGTCAGGAGGAGGGGGTCAGGAGATGGGGGAGGAGAGGGGAGGGGGGTCAGGAGTATAGGAGGGGGTCAGGGTAGAGGGGAGGGGGTCAGGAGAGAGGGGAGGGGGGGTCAGGAGTATGGGATCCTGGAACCACTGTGACTTTGACAATGAGCTGGTCCATGTATGACAACATGACAAAAAGCATTAAAGCACAGAAGCTTTCAGACCTCTTTATCACATTACTGCCGGCAGAAAGTAAACAGTCAGGCAGGAAACAGGCCTCTTCCTAAGTCAAACAAGCTCTCTGGCCACATCTGACCCAGCAGAGGAACAAGAGATGGAACCACATCTGACCCAGCAGAGGAACTAGAGATGGAACCACATCTGACCCAGCAGAGGAACAAGAGATGGAACCACATCTGACCCAGCAGAAGAACTAGAGATGGAACCACATCTGACCCAGCAGAAGAACTAGAGATGGAACCACATCTGACCCAGCAGAGGAACAAGAGATGGAACCACATCTGACCCAGCAGAGGAACAAGAGATGGAACCACATCTGACCCAGCAGAGGAACAAGAGATGGAACCACATCTGACCCAGCAGAAGAACTAGAGATGGAACCACATCTGACCCAGCAGAGGAACTAGAGATGGAACCACATCTGACCCAGCAGAGGAACAAGAGATGGAACCACATCTGACCCAGCAGAGGAACAAGAGATGGAACCACATCTGACCCAGCAGAGGAACAAGAGATGGAACCACATCTGACCCAGCAGAGGAACAAGAGATGGAACCACATCTGACCCAGGACAGCAGGAGAACAAGAGCAGCCTGCTAGAGACGGTCCAGACCAGGTCTGAATCTGTCCTGTAGATTACCCTCTGTACCGCTCTATAAAGATGACCCTCTGTACCGCTCTATAAAGATGACCCTCTGTACCGCTCTATAAAGATGACCCTCTGTACCGCTCTATAAAGATGACCCTCTGTACCGCTCTATAAAGATGACCCTCTGTACCGCTCTATAAAGATGACCCTCTGTACCGCTCTATAAAGATGACCCTCTGTACCGCTCTATAAAGATGACCCTCTGTACCACTCTATAAAGATGACCCTCTGTACCGCTCTATAGACATAGAGCATCAGACCCCAGCACCTGGCCTGCTTGTATTATCTGCTGCTCTCCCAGCACTTCAGCCCTAACCTCCTGAATTCTCTCCACACTTTCAGTTTCAGTTCAGTTCAGTTTAAGTTCATTGTCCCCCAAAGGAGGAAACTTGAGGGAACATACATAAAGCACAACAGTTAAAAGGCACATCCACATAACACAGACTAGTTAAAAACACTGTTACACTCAAATTCATCTAAAACTAACCTGATTGCACTTGGTACAAAATAGTTATTTGTCCTATTGGACTTAAAACAAGGAACTCTGAATCTCCTGCCTGAGGGGAGAACCTCAAAAGAGCAATGAAGGGGGTGATTTACACAGTCCAGAATGGCATCTGCTTTCCTAATGACCTGCCTCTCATAGATATATGTTAAGGAAGACTGTGGACAGCCTGTTAGCTTACCAGCCACCTCCTGATTTATTTAAATATCTCCTCAACAAAACGAGATATCAGTGCTTTGAATGGTTCCCTTCATGTGAAAACAGAATATTAGATTTGAAAGATTATTTTCGCTTCCATAACATTTACAGAGCATCCCACGGAATGCTAAGAAATGGGGTTAACCCCACATTAATAATAGAACTGCAACTCACTCACTTCCAACAAAATGTTTATTTTCTAAAATAAAATAAGTTTATATCATAAGAGTGCTTCAGTGACGTCAAACACATTCTGATGCTGCCAGGAAAAACCACAGAACTGGGAAAAGCTCCACTGGAGCCGCTTGCTCACGTTATTTTTAGTCTTTTATTCCATGACTTTTCTTCGTGGTATTTATTCACCCACTTTCCTCCTTCAGTCCAGCAGCTGCTTTATGAATTAATCTGCATATTCCTGCCAGTAACAGAACCTTCTCTTTCTTAAGGCTCTAGTCTACAGAATAACGAGTCAGATTTTCACCACAGCAACTTTCTAAATCCCAGCAAACATAAAACAAGAAAAGCAACAAAAACCGTTTATCAATCAAACAAATTGGTCCGTGAGTAAAGGGGTTTTAGTGGGTTCAAAGGTCAGGCACTAACCCAGGGTTTACAAGGTTGAGCGACACATTAGTGACCTTCTGAAGAGCGCGTGATAACACGCTCACCTACCTGCTCGTGCCTGGGATTCTACAGAACAGGTGCGCGAGGATAACTGTCAGGCTCAGTTCTTACCTCGTGCAGACATGACGTGGTCACAGATTAAACAGTCCTCAGGGAGGCTGCACGCGGCTGAGATGACCGATATCCACACAAAGTGTCACTTCTGATTTCTGAAGAGGAAACACGCGTCACACCGGGTTCGGGAGAGCAGTTTGTCAATGTAGCGCGTGCTCACATAGGCACTCTCAATGGGGCGTGTCCTAAACACGCGTTATAATAACAGGCTTCTTCTGATAGGACTCTTTATTATGGGAAACAGACCTAAAGCATTTGATTTTGTCAATAACTTTAGTCGGTGTTGAGCCTGTAGGCCTACTTGCTGTTTTTTTCTAATCATGTAACACTTAAAGCCAAAGTCATCGGAGCGTGAATGAATTGCGGTGCCAGTTGGGCTCGTGAGGGTTGTGCTGTGTTGTGGCGCATGCAGCAGTGAACAGCAGTGAACAGCAGTGAACAGCAGTGAACAGCAGTGAACAGCAGTGAACAGCAGTGGACAGTAGTGAACAGCAGTGAACAGCAGTGGACAGTAGTGAACAGCAGTGAACAGTAGTGAACAGTAGTGAACAGCAGTGAACAGTAGTGGACAGCAGTGAACAGCAGTGGACAGTAGTGAACAGTAGTGAACAGTAGTGAACCGCAGTGAACAGTAGTGGACAGTAGTGAACAGTAGTGAACAGCAGTGAACAGTAGTGGACAGTAGTGAACAGTAGTGAACAGCAGTGAACAGTAGTGGACAGTAGTGAAATCCCCAAGTCCTCCACTTTCATCTCGACACGTCTAACCTCATGTTTAATATGGTTGATCATTAATCTGACATGCAAGTTTTAGATCGACATTTAATCTATATCTGGTCTGTTTCCTGGGTGATCTACCGCAGGTCCAGAACAGAGGTTCTGTGTTTGGACCAGTCAGTTCATCATCTCTAACTGGTCCCACAGGATTCCGTTGTTCTCTATCTTCAGATGTATCTTTGAAGCTTCTAGTCCTTACTTACAACATACTTGCCAGTTGTTCATACATCTAAATTATTTATATACACGATTATTTTAACCATCCTCTGTAACGCTCTACTGTGTCAGTATGCAGCCCTGTGTTTTTGTAACCCCCTGCAGTGTGTGGTTATTTCTGGTAACACTGTAACCCTCTGCAGTGTGTGGTTATTTACACTGTATCTCAGTTATTCCCATGTGTTGATAAGGAGTTTCCCCCGGGATAAATAAAGTAATCTGAATCTGAATATTCAACCTTTGATGACAGCATTCAGTGTGTCAGTAACCGTAACATGACGGTGAAAAGACTTTGTCAGTATTCATCCGCTGGTCACGCTCTCTTTAGTGGTGAACTATCTGTGGCCTACAAAAGAAAAACTACAACTACAAATCTGCCGTCAGACAAATACTGACGTCATCAACCTGCGTCTGAAGGAAGCATGGCTGGAATAGTGACAAACGGTTCTGTCCCAAAACACGCTTATTTATCAACTTTACAGTCTTTGAATGGACTTTTTGCTATTTATAAAAAGGAAGGACCCACGTCTGCAGATGTGTTGAACTCATTAAAAGAAGCACTTCTTAAAGGTAGGACTACTTATTGCTCTAACTAGCTGCATGCTATCTAAAGCAAACTACTAGATAACTTGTTTCATTGACTATATTTGATCCTGTTTTTGAAGTTCTAGATGTTTCTACTGGATTAAAGATTCCGGAAGATTTTGAATAATCAAGTGATCTTTTTTCAATTCTTGGTAAAGCAGCGTGTTGAGATGCAGTGACTTTCTGTGTACTTATTTCATGCCTTTCCTTCAGAGGCAGGTGTTAAAGATCCTAATCCCCGTAAAAGGAAGAAACAAGCTCTGAAGATGGGTCATGGAGGGACACTGGACAGCGCTGCCTCGGGGGTCCTGGGTGAGGTCCCGTTATAAACTAGGATCCATACTGCCTCAGGGGTGCTGGGTGAGGTCCTGTTATTATCAAGGATCCATACTGCCTCAGGGGTGCTGGGTGAGGTCCTGTTATTATCTAGGATCCATACTGCCTCAGGGGTCCTGGGTGAGGTCCTCTGCCTCGGGGGTCCTGGGTGAGGCCCTCTGCCTCGGGGGTTCTGGGTGAGGCCCTCTGCCTCGGGGGTTCTGGGTGAGGCCCTCTGCCTCGGGGTCCTGGGTGAGGCCCTCTGCCTCGGGGGTCCTGGGTGAGGCCCTCTGCCTCGGGGTCCTGGGTGAGGCCCTCAGTTACAAACTAGGATCCCTGCTGTTAGTTTGGGGGTGAGGGGGTTCTCTAGGTTAAGATTAACTCAATGGATATTAAACCTTGTCTGAACATAATTTATTAAGAGTCTTAGACAAATTCTTCCATTTACTCTTTCACTCTCATGAAGAAACACGTCTCTGGTTTCATTATAATCTGATTTTCTAAACCAAATGTATGAATTTTTAGAGTTTGGCTAGATTTATTTAAACTTGTTAGCGCCATCTTCTGGTTGGTTAAAAACCTTGTCTGTTTCAGTGGTTGGCATTGGGAATGGAACAAAGATGCTCAGTACGATGCTGGCTGGGTCTAAGGTGAGGAGTCCTTATCAGTATCAATACAAAACCCAGAGGAATTCATGTGTATATATAATATATATCCAGGTTTGTGCTGGGTCTGTGTCTACTGCAGATCATAGATTAGGTGGTAATACTGGGTCTGTACATACTGCAGATCATAGATTAGGTGGTAATACTGGGTCTGTACATACAGCAGATCATAGATTAGGTGGTAATACTGGGTCTGTACATACTGCAGATCATAGATTAGGTGGTAATACTGGGTCTGTACATACTGCAGATCATAGATTAGGTGGTAATACTGGGTCTGTACATACTGCAGATCATAGATTAGGTGGTAATACTGGGTCTGTACGTACTGCAGATCATAGATTAGGTGGTAATACTGGGTCTGTACATACTGCAGATCATAGATTAGGTGGTAATACTGGGTCTGTACATACTGCAGATCATAGATTAGGTGGTAATACTGGGTCTGTACATACTGCAGATCATAGATTAGGTGGTAATACTGGGTCTGTACATACTGCAGATCATAGATTAGGTGGTAATACTGGGTTAAATTAATCGTCTCTCTCTTCAGAAATACCGAGCTGTTGCAGAGTTGGGGAAAGCTACAGACACCCTGGATGCCACCGGACAAGTGGTTCAACAGGAGAAATATGGTGAGGAACCCAGGGCAGCACAGAGGGGTGGAGCTGGGTGAGCAGGGCAGCACAGAGGGGTGGAGCTGGGTGAGCAGGGCAGCACAGAGGGGTGGAGCTGGGTGAGCAGGGCAGCACAGAGGGGTGGAGCTGGGTGAGCAGGGCAGCACAGAGGGGTGGAGCTGGGTGAGCAGGGCAGCACAGAGGGGTGGAGCTGGGTGAGCAGGGCAGCACAGAGGGGTGGAGCTGGGTGAGCAGGGCAGCACAGAGGGGTGGAGCTAGATCTCTGAGTCTTTGTATTTCTCCTCAGATCACATCACCCAGGAGCAGCTGCAGGACAAGCTGAAGATCTTCACTGGTGACATCATGCAGGTTCCTCCTCTGTGAGTGACAGTAGACTGTAGTCTGAGACTAAGACAGTAGACTGTAGTCTGAGACTAAGACAGTAGACTGTAGTCTGAGACTAAGACAGTAGACCGTAGTCTGAGACTAAGACAGTAGACCGTAGTCTGAGACTAAGACAGTAGACCGTAGTCTGAGACTAAGACAGTAGACCGTAGTCTGAGACTAAGACAGTAGACTGTAGTCTGAGACTAAGACAGTAGACTGTAGTCTGAGACTAAGACAGTAGACTGTAGTCTGAGACTAAGACAGTAGACTGTAGTCTGAGACTAAGACAGTAGACTGTAGTCTGAGACTAAGACAGTAGACTGTAGTCTGAGACTAAGACAGTAGACTGTAGTCTGAGACTAAGACAGTAGACTGTAGTCTGAGACTAAGACAGTAGACTGTAGTCTGAGACTAAGACAGTAGACTGTAGTCTGAGACTAAGACAGTAGACTGTAGTCTGAGACTAAGACAGTAGACTGTAGTCTGAGACTAAGACAGTAGACTGTAGTCTGAGACTAAGACAGTAGACTGTAGTCTGAGACTAAGACAGTAGACTGTAGTCTGAGACTAAGACAGTAGACTGTAGTCTGAGACTAAGACAGTAGACTGTAGTCTGAGACTAAGACAGTAGACTGTAGTCTGAGACTAAGACAGTAGACTGTAGTCTGAGACTAAGACAGTAGACTGTAGTCTGAGACTAAGACAGTAGACTGTAGTCTGAGACCAAGACAGTAGACTGTAGTCTGAGACCAAGACAGTAGACTGTAGTCTGAGACCAAGACAGTAGACTGTAGTCTGAGACCAAGACAGTAGACTGTAGTCTGAGACCAAGACAGTAGACTGTAGTCTGAGACTAAGACAGTAGACTGTAGTCTGAGACTAAGACAGTAGACTGTAGTCTGAGACTAAGACAGTAGACTGTAGTCTGAGACTAAGACAGTAGACTGTAGTCTGAGACTAAGACAGTAGACTGTAGTCTGAGACTAAGACAGTAGACTGTAGTCTGAGACTAAGACAGTAGACTGTAGTCTGAGACTAAGACAGTAGACCGTAGTCTGAGACTAAGACAGTAGACCGTAGTCTGAGACTAAGACAGTAGACTGTAGTCTGAGACTAAGACAGTAGTCTCCTTCTGAGACAGCTGTGGTCAGACAGCCATGTTTGGATCTCTAACCCTCTGGTCTCTGGGTTCTTCCAGCTACTCTGCACTGAAGAAGGATGGCAAGCGTCTGTCTGTCCTTCTGAAGCAGGGCCACAAGGTGGAGGCCAAGCCTGCCCGGCCTGTCATCGTACACAGCATCTCCCTGCTGGACTTTCAGCCTCCTGTCTTCACCCTGGGTCTGTCCCTCCACCACAGCTGCGTTGTGAACTCTCTCCAACACTCTCTCAGCTAACCAAACACTCTGTTGTCCAGATATCGAGTCTGGAGGTGGATTCTATGTGAGGAGCTTGGTGGACGACCTTGGAAAAGGTGCAGAAGTCATCATCTACATTTGTACAGCATGGTATCATATTTGTCTTTTTATAATGTATCATATATCTGTGTGTCTCCACCCCCAGCGCTGGCATCCTGTGCCCATGTGAAGGAGCTGGTCAGGACCAAGCAGGGCCAGTTCACCCTTGACCTCTGTCTGAAGGAGGAGCAGTGGACCCTGCAACACCTCCTCCAATCACTGCAGCCCTGCCCGGAGTCAGGGGTCAAGGAAGAGGCTGTGACCCCGGCTGCTCTTGCCCCGGCTGCTCTTGCCCCGGCTGCTCTTGCCCCTGTCCTGGGGGTGAAGGAAGGTCCAGATCAGAGAGGGAAGCTGTAGTTCTGCTGCTTCATGTGTAACTTGGGTCCGAGCCAGGAGAGCAGAGAGCAGAGGGCCAGGAGGAAACAGGTCATCACCTGGTGCCAGGAGGGTGGTGATGTCATCACCTGGGGCCAGGTGGGTGGTGATGTCATCACCTGGTGCCAGGAGGGTGGTGTAACTCCACCTCTGAGCTGATGCAGAGGTGAGAGGGGGAGGGGCATGGTGAGAAGGGGAGGGGCATGGAAGATGCTCGCTAACTAGCTTCTGTTCCTATTGGACTCCAAGCTCTGGGCCTTAATGTAATGTCTTTTTATTTATTTGATGATATACAGTGTTTAAACAGTTAACAACTGTGATTGTAAGCTGTTTAGTAAATGATTTCATTCCAAGTCAGGTAAAGATATGTGAATAATCTTATCTCATCTTAAAGTCAACACTTAGACTTCTGGGAAATGAGAGAGCAGAATTATGTTATATTTTTGGGGAGGAGACATAATTTATTGTTTGTTTGATAAAATGTGTTTTCATATAAAACATGAGTCCAGATGAAGATTTGTGTGAGTTCTCTGCTTACATGGGTCTTAACATATCCTCACTTTAGGACTCTGGGTTTCTTTTTTAAATGATCTGGCACAAGAGAAAGATACTTTTGGTTCAGAACAGATCTTCCAGTCCATGTGGGTCATCTCTTATATACTGAGATAAACAGTGAAATAGATCTACTGTTGCAGGATTGTGGGAAATACTTTTTTCACCCTTGTTCCCACCTCCATCTCAGACAATATGATAAGAAAGGGCCTTTAAATGCCGCATTGAAGAACTTTAACTGTGTCTTTAAACTGGAACAAGTTTCAGCGCACATGCGCACTGCGGTCTGGAGAGTTTTCTTCAACCTGAGGAGCCGCTAGCAGCTAACAGCTAACAGGCTAACAGGATAACAGCTAACAGGCTAACAGCTAACAGGCTAACCCCTGCTGCTCTGCTAGTGTGGATGAACCAGACCTGCTAGCAGCTAAAGTCGCCTTAGTTGTTTTTTCTTCCCGGATGGATTAAATGGAAACTTTAAAGACCTAAACTTCACCTTAAGGAGGTCCTGTAAGATAGATGGACTAAGATGTCTAAACCTTGTATTTCTGAAGGTTTGGTAAATCCCCCTTTATCACCAAGACCAGCAACAACATCGCTGCTGTGATCTGGACAACTGAAGACTTCTGCTGCTTGAATTCAGTTTTAAATGTTCATAAGATCATATTTAGATAAACATGTGAAGGATTACAGAACAACTATCCTTTATGATCAAAACATCACATAATGGTCGGTTGTTTACGTGTTAAAATGGCTGCTGAAATGCAGGTTTGGTTAACATCTTCAGTAAGATGTAGGAAATGTTAGTAAATATTCACACAATGTTTATTTATTGAAGTCTTACTGGATATCTGGGACAATGTGTCGCCTTCATGATTGCTGTATTGCTGAACTGCAGGAGGTAAAGTGAAGAAGATTTATTTGAAGAAGACTTCAATTCCTGACATGTCAGCTTTTTCCTCTATATATTTTTTCGCTATCAAATATATTTTGTGTGCTCTAGGTGCACCAGTTTATATCTAAATAATGATGCAAAGCATTGAGAACACCTTCACCAGCAGCACCTTGAATCAGACCAGTTAGACCCCCTGGGGTACCTTAGACCCCCTGGGGTTCCAGACCAAGTCTTATCAGAGGCCTGGTTCTTCTGATTGGTTCTAAGGTAACATGGATTCTGTGAGAACATGTTGGACTGTCTTGTTCTCCATGAGAGGCAGACAGAACCTGGACAGCCGACTGGATAGAAGGAACAGCTACCTGCTGCTGTATGTTCTGTTCTGCGCTGTGCTCCTCACACACGCCTCAACAGACAAACCGTGTGATAAAAACTGCCTGTCTGGAAAGTGTGTGAATGGGACATGCATCTGTGACAGAGGATGGGTGGGGGATCAATGCCAGCACTGCCAAGGAAGGTTCAAGTAAGTTGTTGGTACCATGATACGTTTGTAGATTCATACATGCTCTGTAGCTGTAAAAAATAAACACAAACATGCTCTGTAGCTGTAAACATAAACACAAACATGCTCTGTAGCTGTAAACATAAACACAAACATGCTCTGTAGCTGTAAACAAACACAAACATGCTCTGTAGCTGTAAACATAAACAGTCTCTTGAACAAAGTTGGTCTATCCCAGGGTTGATCCATGTTCCAGTACTCAGTATATAATAGAGACACTATATAAATAAACTTTACTTACTTACTTACTCAAACACGTTGCAGTTAATGTCACCTTCAACCTTACTTACTCAACTTGTGTTCAGGATGTCTTGTGTGTAGTTGAGTCAGAGTACCTGCAGCCTTCCTCCTCCAGTACCCCACTGAGGCTGGGAGCTGTGAGGACCAGTCAGCCCTGGACTACAGAACATCTGCCTGATGTGGCGGGGGGGCTGGTCTGGGTGGACAAGGTGGTCAGGGTGGTCTGACACCCACGCTGGGTGCCTCCAGCTAAGATGTGTGTGTGTGTGTGTGTTTCAGGTTGACAGAACCTTCAGGATACCTCACTGATGGGCCAATCAACTACAAGTACAAGACCAAGTGCACCTGGCTGATTGAGGGCTAGTGAGTAGACCTCTTTAGCATCACCATGCTAGCTGTAGACCTGCTTGTTTAGCTGTGGATGCTTCAGCAGTGGTTAACCCTCCCTCACATCTCCTCCTGCAGTCCAAACACGGTCCTCAGACTGAGGTTCAACCACTTTGCTACTGAGTGCAGCTGGGACCACCTGTACGTGTATGATGGGGACTCTGTCTACGCCCCTCTGGTGGCTGTGTTCAGGTGAGTCTGTGTTCAGGTGAGTCTGTGTTCAGGTGAATCTGTGTTCAGGTGAGTCTGTGTTCAGGTGAGCTCTGTGTTCAGGTGAGCTCTGCCTGCCTACTGTACACCGCCAACAGGACAGGTAAGGAAGACCTCACCTCCTGGATACAGACCGCTGTTTGGAAGCTGAGGTCACACTGAGGTCAAGATCAGTGATGTTGTGTTGTCAGTGGTCTGATAGTGATCAGTGATGTTGTGTTGTCAGTGGTCTGATAATGATCAGTGATTTTGTGTTGTCAGTGGTCTGATAGTGATCAGTGATGTTGTGTTGTCAGTGGTCTGATAGTGCCTGAGGTACGGACCAATGAGACGGTCCCGGAGGTGGAGACCAGTTCTGGATACGCTCTGCTTCACTTCTTCAGCGACGCAGCTTACAACCTCACAGGATTCGAGATCTTCTATTCGTAAGTGTCTCTCTCTCTCTCTCTCTCTGTCTCTCTGTCTCTGTCTCTCTGTCTCTCTCTCTGTCTCTCTCTCTGTCTCTCTCTCTCTCTCTGTCTCTCTGTCTCTCTCTCTCTGTCTCTCTGTCTCTCTGTCTCTCTGTCTCTCTCTCTCTCTGTCTCTCTCTCTCTGTCTCTCTCTGTCTCTCTCTCTCTGTCCCTCTCTGTCTCTCTGTCCCTCTCTGTCTCTCTCTCTCTCTATCTCTGTCTCTCTGTCTCTCTCTCTCTGTCCCTCTCTGTCTCTCTCTGTGTCTCTCTCTCTCTGTCTCTCTCACTGTCGCTCTCTGTCGCTCTCTGTCTCTCTCTCTGTCTCTTTCTCTGTCGCTCTCTGTCTCTCTCACTGTCTCTGTCTCTCTGTCTCTCTGTCTCTGTCTCAGGTATATTTATTCTAGTTATTTTAACACTTATTAGTTATTTTAGCACTAGGTTTCTACTTTTTGCACTGCCTAGAAGCACTTTCAATTTTGTTGTACCTGTGACAATGACAAATAAAGATCTAATCTAATCTGTCTCTCGCTGTGTGTTCTGTGGGCAGGGTACTAACGTATGTATGTATTTGGTGTGTGTGTGTGTTGTGTGTGTGTGTGTATGTTTGCCCCTGAAGGATCAACTCCTGCCCCAACAACTGCTCTAACCATGGGAAGTGCTTGACAGGGAACTCCATCTCCAGCCGTGTGTACTGTGAGTGTGATAAGTACTGGAAGGGTGCAGCATGTGACATCCCCTACTGCCGCAACAACTGTGGCAGCCCAGACCACGGCTACTGTGACCTGACCGGGGAGAAGCTCTGCGTCTGCAACGACAGCTGGCAGGGTGAGCAGCCAATCAGGGGTGGGGTGGGTGGATGAGCAGCCAATCAGGGGTGGGAGGGGTGGATGGGTGGATGAGGGGCTGGATGGGTGGATGAGGGGCTGGATGGGTGGATGATGGGCTGGATGGGTGGATGATGGGCTGGATGGATGGATGAGGGGCTGGATGGATGGATGAGGGGCTGGATGGATGGATGAGGGGCTGGATGGGTGGATGATGGGCTGGATGGGTGGATGATGGGCTGGATGGATGGATGAGGGGCTGGATGGATGGATGAGGGGCTGGATGGATGGATGGATGAGGGGTTGGATGGATGGATGGATCAGGGGCTGGATGGATGGATGAGGGGCTGGATGGGTGGATGAGGGGCTGGATGGATGGATGAGGGGCTGGATGGATGGAGCAACCTGAAAATCCTGTTGTCGTGGTGACCAGTGAGGGAGAGAGTCTTCAGCTGCATTACCCTGAAGGCCATGTGGTGGTACCTTCGGTCTGACTGCTTGTACTGGGGCAACACTACATACACAGACAGGGCCTGTGGTTTAAATAGCTCTAGTGTTGTTGCTGCTGTATGTGTGACCCTTGCTGTCCCCCCCCCCCTCCCCAGGTCCAGATTGTTCTCTGACAGTACCTTCTACAGAGTCGTACTGGGTCCTGCCGGGGGTGAAGCCTTCAGGGGCGTGGCTGGCCCGGGCCTCCCACAGGGCTGTGCTGCAGGTCCCCCTGGTGTGGGTGGTGGGAGGATACTGCTTCAACTACACCTCCTACCAGATGATCCTCAAGTCAGTCCTGCCTCTACTTTCTGACTCTACTGCCTCTACTCTGCCTCTACTGCCTCCTTTACTGTCTGTGTACTTTGTACTTTACTGTACAACTAAGTGTTGCTGTTTTTGTTGTTGTTGTTGCTTAGTTACAACCTGCAGAGTGGTGTGTGGAACACGGTGCCCAGCAACAGCGGGCCCCTACCCCGATACGGTCACTCTCTTGACATCTACCAGGTCAGAGGTCACCTTCTCTAAGGCGTTTGTGTTTCACAAAGTGTGCTGCTTCAGTTGTGCAGTTGATTCACATTGTTTCTAGATTATTGTTATCAGATATATTTGAAGAGCTTCACTGGTCCCCTCTCCCTCCCCTCCCCTCCTCTTTCGCTCCCCCTCCTCCCTCGTCTCCCCCTCCCCTCAGGATGACCTCTACATGTTTGGGGGCAAGCTGGAGGCGGGGCCTGCCAATGTGACTGATGAGCTGTGGGTGTTCCACACCTCCAGTCGTACCTGGTCCCAGGTGCGCCCCGCCCCCGGCCACGCCCAGGTGTACGCTGTGGAGGGCCACTCTGCCCACGTGGCCCTGCTGGAGGGGGGCGAGCCGGTCATGGTGGTGCTGTTTGGCTACTCACCTCTGTACAGCTACATCAGCAGTGTACAGGAGTACAATATCCGTGAGTACCGGCTGGGGTGTGTGTGTCCCTGCATGTCCCCTTCTCCCCACCAGGGGGCACTCTTACCCCATAGCTGTTGGAACCAGTTGAAGCATCAGTTAAAATGAGTGTTTGTGTGTTGCCATGGTTCCCAGGGACCAACACCTGGTCTCTCCCGGAGATGCGGGGGGCGGTGCCTCAGGGGGGGTACGGTCACAGCAGTGTGTATCATGCTGCTAGCAACACTGTGTACCTGCATGGAGGATACAAGGCTCTGCCGGCCAACAAGTATGGACTGGTGGATGACATGTACCGCTACCAGGTCTCTACACACACCTGGTGAGCACACACACACCTGGTGAACACACACACCTGGTGAACACACACACACCTGGTGAACACACACACACCTGGTGAACACACACACACCTGGTAAACACACACACCTGGTGAACACACACACCTGGTGAACACACACACCTGGTGAACACACACACACCTGGTGAACACACACACCTGGTGAACACACACACACCTGGTGAACACACACACCTGGTGAACACACACACACCTGGTGAACACACACACCTGGTGAACACACACACCTGGTGAACACACACACCTGGTAAACACACACACCTGGTGAACACACACACACCTGGTGAACACACACACCTGGTGAACACACACACACCTGGTGAACACACACACCTGGTGAACACACACACACCTGGTGAACACACACACCTGGTAAACACACACACCTGGTGAACACACACACCTGGTGAACACACACACCTGGTAAACACACACACCTGGTGAACACACACACCTGGTGAACACACACACCTGGTGAACACACACACCTGGTGAACACACACACACACCTGGTGAACACACACACCTGGTGAACACACACACCTGGTGAACACACACACACACCTGGTGAACACACACACCTGGTGAACACACACACACCTGGTGAACACACACACACACTCACACCTGGTGAACACACTCACACCTGGTGAACACACACACACACTCACACCTGGTGAACACACACACACACACACCTGGTGAACACACACACACACCTGGTGAACACACACACCTGGTGAACACACACACCTGGTGAACACACACACACACCTGGTGAACACACACACCTGGTGAACACACACACACCTGGTGAACACACACACACACTCACACCTGGTGAACACACTCACACCTGGTGAACACACACACACACTCACACCTGGTGAACACACACACACACACACCTGGTGAACACACACACCTGGTGAACACACACACACACACACCTGGTGAACACACACACACACACACTCACACCTGGTGAACACACACACACACACACTCACACCTGGTGAACACACACACACACACACTCACACCTGGTAAACACACACACCTGGTGAACACACACACCTGGTGAACACACACACCTGGTGAACACACACACACCTGGTGAACACACACACCTGGTGAACACACACACACCTGGTGAACACACACACCTGGTGAACACACACACACCTGGTGAACACACACACCTGGTGAACACACACACCTGGTGAACACACACACCTGGTAAACACACACACCTGGTGAACACACACACACCTGGTGAACACACACACCTGGTGAACACACACACACCTGGTGAACACACACACCTGGTGAACACACACACACCTGGTGAACACACACACCTGGTAAACACACACACCTGGTGAACACACACACCTGGTGAACACACACACCTGGTAAACACACACACCTGGTGAACACACACACACACCTGGTGAACACACACACCTGGTGAACACACACACCTGGTGAACACACACACACACCTGGTGAACACACACACCTGGTGAACACACACACACCTGGTGAACACACACACACACTCACACCTGGTGAACACACACACACACCTGGTGAACACACACACACACACACTCACACCTGGTGAGGACCCCCCTCTGAACTGTGTTACAGGACCATCCTTAAGGAGAGCGCTTCTCCTCGGTACCTGCACTCGTCTGTTCTCATCAGTGGAACTCTGCTGATCTTCGGGGGAAACACACACAACGACACGTCGCTTAGCAACGGAGCCAAGTGCTTCTCCGCTGACTTCCTGGCTTACGACATCGGTGAGACTGACTTCAAACTCATGATGTCACCCTGTGTGTGATGATGTCATCCTGTGTGTGATGATGTCATCCTGTCCCCAGCCTGTGATGAGTGGAGCGTCCTCCCCAAACCTGACCTGCACCGGGACCTCAACCGCTTCGGTCACTCTGCCGTGGTCAGCAATGGGTGAGTCTGGGGTTAGAGGTCACATTTACTGGTGACCCTGGTTGCATGACCCCTGACCCTGGCTTGTGACCCCTGTGTGACCCCCAGGTCCATGTACGTGTTGGGAGGTTTTTCCAGCGTGCTGCTGAACGATGTTCTGGTGTACCAGCCTCCACGCTGCCACGCCTTCCTGGACCAGCAGGCCTGCCTGGGGGCGGGGCCAGGCCTGCGCTGCGTCTGGGCTAAGCTGCGCTGCTCTGCCTGGGAGCCCAGCCTCAACACCAGCACCCCCACTGCCTTCTGCCCCCCCCGGCCTGGTGAGAGGGAGGGAGGCTCTAACTCCTTCAGGGTTTAGGGATGTTTCCCCTGGAAGGATGGACCAGGATGACTGATACTCTCTCCTCCCCCCTTGTCTCTCTGCTCCCCCTTGTCTCTCTGCTCCCCCCTTGTCTCTCTGCTCCCCCCTTGTCTCTCTCCTCCCCCCTTGTCTCTCTGCTCCCCCCTTGTCTCTCTCCTCCCCCCTTGTCTCTCTCCTCCCCCCTTGTCTCTCTGCTCCCCCCTTGTCTCTCTCCTCCCTCCAGTCACCGTGGATGAGCTGTGTTACCGCTTCTCAGACTGCAGCAGTTGCACCTCCAACACTAATGGCTGCCAGTGGTGCGACCAGAAGAAGTGCCTCTCTGCCTCCAGCAACTGCAGTGTGGTGAGCTGACCACCGGGGGCAGCAGAGCACACAGAGCTGGCTTTAAGACCCAGCATCAGAACTGTTTAAAGATGTCGTTCTGTGGCCAAGCTGAGATACGTTTGAACCATCAGTGATCTCAGTAGACTCTCTGTGCTTCTAAACATTTTATAGTTCATTCAAAAACCACCCACTGCTTATAATATTCCACATTCATATGACTTACAAAAGGAGAAATGAGTCACTCACTAACTTCTCTGTAAAAAAAAAAAAGAATTCAATTATTAATAAAAATTATATAAAATTGAATTAAAGTTTTTAGAACTTAAAATTAGTCGATGAATCGGCCCAGTAATCCTGTGTCCTGCCTGTCTCCAGAGTGTCAGGGTGTTTGAGCAGTGTACAGTGAGGAGTGAGCACAGCTGTAACCGCCTGGCTAACTGTCCCAGCTGCTCCCTCAACCCCAGCTGCCTCTGGGATCATCAGCAGATGGAGTGCCACGCCCTTCCAGGTGAGAAGTGACCCCTCACCCCTGACCTCTACTGATCCAGTGTCTTTACACACATGCAGAAACAAGGCTAAAGTGCACGCATCCTTTTCAATGTATCCAAACTGGTTTGTACCAGTTTTTGTAAACAAAAAAGTTTTTTGAAAAACAGTCCCCAACTTTGAGCCTTGAGCCTGGGAGGCTGATTCTGGGAGGCTGGTTCTGGGAGGCTGGTCCTGGGAGGCTGGTTCTGGGAGGCTGGTTCTGGGAGGCTGGTTCTGGGAGGCTGGTTCTGGGAGGCTGGTTCGGGGAGGCTGGTTCTGGGAGGCTGGTTCTGGGAGGCTGGTTCTGGGAGGCTGGTTCTGGGAGGCTGGTCCTGGGAGGCTGGTCCTGGGAGGCTGGTCCTGGGAGGCTGGTTCTGGGAGGCTGGTTCTGGGAGGCTGGTCCTGGGAGGCTGGTCCTGGGAGGCTGGTTCTGGGAGGCTGGTTCTGGGAGGCTGGTTCTGGGAGGCTGGTTCTGGGAGGCTGGTCCTCGGAGGCTGGTCCTGGGAGGCTGGTTCTGGGAGGCTGGTTCTGGGAGGCTGGTCCTGGGAGGCTGGTTCTGGGAGGCTGGTTCTGGGAGGCTGGTTCTGGGAGGCTGGTTCTGGGAGGCTGGTTCTGGGAGGTGGTGTGTTAACCTGCTGTTCCTGCTGTCCTGTGCAGCTCAGCTGTGTGGGGAGGGCTGGAGCCATGTGGGAGAGGTGTGTCTGAGGATCAACTCCAGCAGAGACAGCTATGATAACGCTCAGCACTACTGTAAGAACCTGGCAGGCAACATCGCCTCTCTCACCTCTGCTACTCAGGTCCACTTCATCCTGGAGGAGCTGCACAAACTGCAGCAGCACCACAAGGTAAGACCCACAACCACTGACCCACAACCACTGACCCACAACCACTGACCCACAACCACTGACCCACAACCACTGACCCACAACCACTGACCCACAACCACTGACCCACAACCACTGACCCACAACCACTGACCCACAACCACTGACCCACAAACCCTGACCCACAACCACTGACCAAGGGTCTGCAGTGTGTACCGATCTAGACAGAGGAAGGTTAGCTGGTGTTGTTCTAACCTTCTCCCCTCCGTCTCTCCCCCTCTCCCCCTCTCCCTGTCCCTCTGTCCCCCCCTGGTAGCGTCTGTCCCCCTGGGTGGGTCTGAGAAAGATCAACGTGTCTTACTGGGGCTGGGAGGACATGTCCCCCTTCACTAACTCCTCCCTGCAGTGGCTGCCTGGGGAACCTAATGACTCTGGCTTCTGTGCCTTCCTGGAGGAGACGCAGGTGTCAGGTCTGAGGGCCAACCCCTGTACAGCTCCTGCTGAGGGCCTCATCTGTGAGAAGCCTGCTGGTGAGGCCCGGGGCACAAACACACACACACACACACAGGTATAGATACACACACACATCCACACACATCCACACACACACACACAGGTATATACACACACACATCCACACACACACAGGTATAGATACACACACACATCCACACACACACACAGGTATAGATACACACACACATCCACACACACACAGGTATAGATACACACACACATCCACACACTCAGCTGCTGTGTCTCTTGTCCCCAGTGAGCCCCAGCCAGAGCAGGCGTCCCTGTAAGATGGCCTGTTCCCTGCGCCGCAGCTGTGCTAACTGCACCAGCCAGGCCATGGAGTGCATGTGGTGCAGCAGCACCCAGCGCTGTGTGGACTCCACCGCCTACGTGGTGTCCTTCCCCTACGGCCAGTGTCTGGAGTGGCAGACCGGAGAATGTGTGGGTGAGGATGGGGACAGGGGGGCGTCTGGGGGAGAGGACTGGGTTTTGGGTGAAGGCGTGTTGGTGTGTGTGTGTTTGTGTGTATGTGTGTTTGTGTGTGTGTGTGTGTGTGTGTGGAAGGGGGAGGGTTGGAGTGAAGGAGTGTTGGTGTGTGTGTGTGTGAGTGTGTTTGTGGAAGGGGGAGGGGGGAGGACTGTTCCAGTCACACTCTTCCTTCCTCCATCTTGTTTTCCTTTATTTCAGTTATTTCAGTTTTGTTACTTCTTGTCGTCACATTTGTCTCCCTCCTGTGTGTTTCTCTTCACTGCCTCCCTCCTGTGTGTTTCTCTTCACTGTCTCCCTCCTGTGTGTTTCTCTTCACTGCCTCCCTCCTGTGTGTTTCTCTTCACTGCCTCCCTCCTGTGTGTTTCTCTTCACTGTCTCCCTCCTGTGTGTTTCTCTTCACTGTCTCCCTCCTGTGTGTTTCTCTTCACTGCCTCCCTCCTGTGTGTTTCTCTTCACTGTCTCCCTCCTGTGTGTTTCTCTTCACTGCCTCCCTCCTGTGTGTTTCTCTTCACTGCCTCCCTCCTGTGTGTTTCTCTTCACTGTCTCCCTCCTGTGTGTTTCTCTTCACTGCCTCCCTCCTGTGTGTTTCTCTTCACTGCCTCCCTCCTGTGTGTTTCTCTTCACTGCCTCCCTCCTGTGTGTTTCTCTTCACTGCCTCCCTCCTGTGTGTTTCTCTTCACTGCCTCCCTCCTGTGTGTTTCTCTTCACTGCCTCCCTCCTGTGTGTTTCTCTTCACTGTCTCCCTCCTGTGTGTTTCTCTTCACTGTCTCCCTCCTGTGTGTTTCTCTTCACTGTCTCCCTCCTGTGTGTTTCTCTTCACTGTCTCCCTCCTGTGTGTTTCTCTTCACTGTCTCCCTCCTGTCTCTAACCTTCTATCTGCTTCTGAGTCATGAGTCTAGTTTGGAATATTAAGTCCCATCGTGAGACGTGATCTTCAGTCCACACACATCTCTCCCTTCTCCTCCATCCTGTATGTGTGTGTGTTTGTGTTCCTGTGTGTATGTGTGTGTGTGTCTGTTAACCATAAAAACTGCTTTCCTGATGGTCATGTGATCTGGAGTCATTAAGTCCTCCTGGAAATGTAACAGTCACACATGTGTGTTTAGTTCTGATATAAAGTCACGTCACTGTTGAGCAGAGGAATGAGATCCATGCTGCTGTGATGCCATGCAAGGCAAATATCCTTCTTCTATCAAAGCAGAGAAATCTGTTCCTGTACTGTGTGTGTGTGTGTGTGTGTGTGTGAGTGTGGAGACATGCACTGGACAGTGACATTAATCAGTTGTAGCTCCAAGGCCCCACAGGAAGGGAGCAACATGATCTAGGTGAGGCTGATGAATCCTCACTATGTTGACCATCTAAACCCAGTTACTGGATATTCTGATTCTGAATGAAACACTGAACGATAATCCAGAGTCACATGTTGACGTGTGTTCAGAAGCATCATGCAAGGCTTCACTCTGCTGCTGCTGGTTGTCATGGTTTCACCTCCATTAACAGGATGTTTTGTATGTCTAACAGCAGAAACATGGTTCTGTGTTTGTGACTTTGAAATTGTTGTGACATTTGTCCAGCCTAGTGCTCAATCCAGGATAATAATGAGGCCAGTTTGACATTTGGTGATGTGATTACTCAACACTTTCTCCTAGTGTTTCAATTGCGTCTGTGGTGTTCTGAGTGTTCTCCTCTGTTCCTGTGTTCTGACTGTGTTCTGACTGTGTTCTGACTGTGTCCTGACTGTGTTCTGACTGTGTTCTGACTGTGTTCTGACTGTGTTCTGACTGTGTCCTGACTGTGTTTTGACTGTGTTCCTGTGTTCTGACCGTGTTCTGACTGTGTTCTGACTGTTCCTGTGTTCTGACTGTGTTCTGACTGTGTCCTGACTGTGTTTTGACTGTGTTCCTGTGTTCTGACCGTGTTCTGACTGTGTTCTGACTGTGTTCTGACTGTTCCTGTGTTCTGACTGTGTTCTGACTGTTCCTGTGTGCTGACTGTGTTCTGACTGTGTTCTGGCTGTGTTCTGACTGTGTTCCTGTGTTCTGACTGTGTTCTGACTGTGTTCTGACTGTGTTCTGACTGTGTTCTGGCTGTGTTCTGACTGTGTTCTGACTGTGTTCTGACTGTGTTCTGACTGTGTCCTGACTGTGTTCTGACTGTGTCCTGACTGTGTTTTGACTGTGTTCCTGTGTTCCTGTGTTCTGACTGTGTTCTGACTGTGTTCTGACTGTTCCTGTGTTCTGACTGTGTTCTGACTGTTCCTGTGTGCTGACTGTTCTGACTGTGTTCTGACTGTGTTCCTGTGTTCTGACCGTGTTCTGACTGTGTTCTGACTGTGTCCTGACTGTTTTCTGACTGTTCCTGTGTTCTGACTGTGTTCTGACTGTGTTCTGACTGTGTTCCTGTGTTCTAACTGTGTTCCTGTGTTCTGGCTGTGTTCTGACTGTGTTCTAACTGTGTTCCTGTGTTCTGACTGTGTTCTGACTGTGTTCTAACTGTGTTCCTGTGTTCTGGCTGTGTTCTGGCTGTGTTCTGACTGTGTTCCTGTGTTCTGACTGTGTTCTAACTGTGTTCCTGTGTTCTGACTGTGTTCTGGCTGTGTTCTGGCTGTGTTCTGACTGTGTTCTGACTGTGTTCTGACTGTGTTCTGGCTGTGTTCTGGCTGTGTACTGACTGTGTTCTGACTGTGTTCCTGTGTTCTGACTGTGTTCTGACTGTGTTCTAACTGTGTTCCTGTGTTCTGACTGTGTTCTGGCTGTGTTCTGACTGTGTTCCTGTGTTCTAACTGTGTTCCTGTGCTCTGACTGCGTTCTGACTGTGTTCCTGTGTTCTGACTGTGTTCCTGTGTTCTGACTGTGTTCTGACTGTGTTCTGGCTGTGTTCTGACTGTGTTCTGACTGTGTTCTAACTGTGTTCCTGTGCTCTGACTGTGTTCTGACTGTGTTCCTGTGTTCTGACTGTGTTCCTGTGTCCTGACTGTGTTCTGACTGTGTTCTGACTGTGTTCCTGTGTTCTGACTGTGTTCTGGCTGTGTTCTGACTGTGTTCTGACTGTGTTCCTGTGTTCTAACTGTGTTCCTGTCCCCTGACTGTGTTCTGACTGTGTTCCTGTGTCCTGACTGTGTTCTGACTGTGTTCCTGTGTCCTGACTGTGTTCTGACTGTGTTCCTGTGTCCTGACTGTGTTCTGACTGTGTTCCTTTGTTCTAACTGTGTTCCTGTGTTCTGGCTGTGTTCTGACTGTGTTCTAACTGTGTTCCTGTGTTCTGACTGTGTTCTGACTGTGTTCTAACTGTGTTCCTGTGTTCTGACTGTGTTCTGGCTGTGTTCTGACTGTGTTCTGACTGTGTTCCTGTGTTCTGACTGTGTTCTAACTGTGTTCCTGTGTTCTGACTGTGTTCTGGCTGTGTTCTGGCTGTGTTCTGACTGTGTTCTGACTGTGTTCTGACTGTGTTCTGGCTGTGTTCTGGCTGTGTACTGACTGTGTTCTGACTGTGTTCCTGTGTTCTGACTGTGTTCTAACTGTGTTCCTGTGTTCTGACTGTGTTCTGGCTGTGTTCTGACTGTGTTCTGACTGTGTTCCTGTGTTCTAACTGTGTTCCTGTGCTCTGACTGTGTTCTGACTGTGTTCCTGTGTTCTGACTGTGTTCTGGCTGTGTTCTGACCGTGTTCTGACTGTGTTCCTGTGTTCTAACTGTGTTCCTGTGCTCTGACTGTGTTCTGACTGTGTTCCTGTGTTCTGACTGTGTTCCTGTGTCCTGACTGTGTTCTGACTGTGTTCTGACTGTGTTCCTGTGTTCTGACTGTGTTCTGGCTGTGTTCTGACTGTGTTCTGACTGTGTTCCTGTGTTCTAACTGTGTTCCTGTGCTCTGACTGTGTTCTGACTGTGTTCCTGTGTCCTGACTGTGTTCTGACTGTGTTCCTGTGTCCTGCTCTAGCCCAGAACTGCTCAGGGCTGCGTACGTGCTCAGTGTGTCTGGAGCAGCCAGAGTGCGGCTGGTGTGAGGACCCCAGCAGCACAGGGAGGGGCCAGTGTGTGGAGGGATCCTACCGGGGGCCCATGAAGGGCCCCAGCCAGACCATGAAGGGCCCCAGCCAGACCATGAAGGGCCCCAGCCAGACCCAGACCCCTCAATCCCAGGACATGGTCCTGGAGCCTGGGCTGTGCCCCAAGGAGAAGGGCTATGAGTGGGCTTTCATCCACTGCCCTGGTGAGAACACACACACACACACTCACACACACACACTCACACACTCACACACACTCTGCCTTGTGTAAGTCGACCCTTCCAAGTCTTGACTCCCAGAGTTCCTCACGTTTCATATTGAGTGAAACCTGGTCTGGTGTGGGATGCAGGGTTCAACAATCCCAGCAGTCAGTAATGTAAGACTGAAGACCCCAACCCCCCTTCCTGTGTCCCCCCTCCCTCCCCCTTGAACTCCCTCCCTGCGTCCCCCCTCCCTCCCCCTTGAACTCCCTCCCTGCGTCCCCCCTCCCTCCCCCTTTAACTCCCCCCCTGTGTCCTCCCTGCTCCCAGTGCCCTCCAGGACCTTGTTCTCCTGGAAACTGTGCAGCCACACCTCAAGTGAATGTGGCCACTTGAATGTACTTCCTTCCCAGTGTTTGATGCTCTCTCTCTTTCTCTCTCCCCCTCTCTCTCTCTCTCTCCCCCCCCTCTCTCTCTCTCTCTCTCTCTCTCTCAGCCTGCCAGTGTAATGGCCACAGCTCTTGTGTGAATGGCAGCATCTGTGAGCAGTGTTGGAACCTCACCACAGGCCAACACTGCCAGACCTGCATGCCCGGTTACCATGGAGATCCCACCAACGGGGGCAAGTGTGAAGGTGAGTGAGACATCGCTGCTGTAAGGGGGGGGGGGGGGGGGGGCAGATCCTGGAGACATGGTAGACATCCTGGAGACATGTTAGACATCCTGGAGACATGGTAGACATCCTGGAGACATGGTAGACATCTTGGAGACATGGTAGACATCCTGGAGACATGGTAGACATCCTGGAGACATGGTTGACATCTTGGAGACATGGTAGACATCCTGGAGACATGGTAGACATCCTGGAGACATGGTTGACATCTTGGAGACATGGTAGACATCCTGGAGACATGGTAGACATCTTGGAGACATGGTAGACATCCTGGAGACATGGTAGACATCTTGGAGACATGGTAGACATCCTGGAGACATGGTAGACATCCTGGAGACATAGTTGACATCCTGGAGACATGGTAGACATCCTGGAGACATGGTAGACATCCTGGAGACATGGCAGACATCCTGGAGACATGGTAGACATCTTGGAGACATGGTAGACATCTTGGAGACATGGTAGACTTCCTGGAGACATGGTTGACATCCTGGAGACATGGTTGACATCCTGGAGACATGGTAGACATCCTGGAGACATGGTAGACATCCTGGAGACATGGTAGACATCTTGGAGACATGGTAGACATCCTGGAGACATGGTTGACATCCTGGAGACATGGTTGACATCCTGGAGACATGGTAGACATCCTGGAGACATGGTTGACATCCTGGAGACATGGTTGACATCCTGGAGACATAGTTGACATCCTGGAGACATAGTTGACATCCTGGAGACATGGTTGACATCCTAGAGACATGGTAGACATCCTGGAGACATAGTTGACATCCTGGAGACATGGTTGACATCCTGGAGACATGGTTGACATCCTGGAGACATGGTAGACATCCTGGAGACATAGTTGACATCCTGGAGACATGGTAGACATCCTGGAGACATAGTTGACATCCTGGAGACATGGTTGACATCCTGGAGACATGGTAGACATCCTGGAGACATAGTTGACATCCTGGAGACATGGTAGACATCCTGGAGACATGGTAGACATCCTGGAGACATGGTTGACATCCTGGAGACATAGTTGACATCCTGGAGACATGGTAGACATCCTGGAGACATAGTTGACATCCTGGAGACATGGTAGACATCCTGGAGACATGGTAGACATCCTGGAGACATAGTTGACATCCTGGAGACATGGTAGACATCCTGGAGACATGGTAGACATCCTGGAGACATGGTAGACATCCTGGAGACATGGTAGACATCCTGGAGACATGGTAGACATCCTGGAGACATGGTAGACATCCTGGAGACATAGTTGACATCCTGAGGTATCTGTGGCCCAGGTCTGTTAGACTATGAATAGCATTCCTGAGCGTCTCTCTTACTGATGCTGTAGGCGCAACTTGGAGCAACTCTCTCTCTCACACACACACACACACACACACACACACTTAAACATGCCAGCACACAAAGGAAGGCAGCCTCATGCCCTCCATCCATGTCCTGTCTTTGTGTGTGACTGGATGGGATCATGTGATCTCATGGCTCTTACATGTAAAGCGAGCCTGGCTGTATGAGTGAGTCCAGGTGTGCACTTAAGGTAATCCTCCTAACAGCATGTCAGTGGTCATAACCCAGGGGTGAGGGGGCTGCTGGGGGCAGGAGGTGGGGTTAGGTAGGGGCAGGTGGAGACAGGAGGTGGGGTTAGGTAGGGGCAGGTGGAGGCAGGAGGTGGGGTTAGGTAGGGGCAGGTGGAGGCAGGAGGTGGGGTTAGGTAGGGGCAGGTGGAGGCAGGAGGTGGGGTTAGGTAGGGGCAGGTGGAGGCAGGAGGTGGGGTTAGGTAGGGGCAGGTGGAGGCAGGAGGTGGGGTTAGGTAGGGGCAGGTGGAGGCAGGAGTTCTGACTGTGTTCCTGTGTTCCTGTGTTCTGACTGTGTTTTGACTGTGTTCTGACCGCGTCCTGACTGCGTTCTGACCGTGTTCTGACGATGTTGAAACTGTGATGACTGTTTTGACTGTGTTGTGACTGTGTTCTGACCGTGTTCTGACTGTGTTCTGACTGTGTTCTGACTGTGTTCTCATTGTTCTGACGATGTTGAAACTTTGATGACTGTGTTGTGACTGTGTTGTGACTGTGTTGTGACTGTGTTGTGACTGTGTTGTGTCTCCTCAGCCTGTAAGTGTAACTGTGTTGTGACTGTGTTGTGTCTCCTCAGCCTGTAAGTGTAACGGCCATGCCAGCGTGTGCCAGGTGCAGACGGGGAAGTGCTTCTGTACCACCAAGGGCATCAAAGGAGATCACTGCCAGCTGTGAGTACAACCCTAACCAAACACACACACACAGTCACCTGCCCAACCCACACACACCTGCCCAACACACACACACACACCTGCCCAACACACACACAGTGTAGAGGCTAGCAGACATGTCCTCTACTGTAGAGGCTAGCAGACATGTCCTCTACTGTAGAGGCTAGCAGACATGTCCTCTACTGTAGAGGCTAGCAGACATGTCCTCTACTGTGGAGGCTAGCAGACATGTCCTCTACTGTAGAGGCTAGCAGACATGTCCTCTGCTGTGGAGGCTAGCAGACATGTCCTCTACTGTAGAGGCTAGCAGACATGTCCTCTACTGTAGAGGCTAGCAGACATGTCCTCTGCTGTAGAGGCTAGCAGACATGTCCTCTACTGTGGAGGCTAGCAGACATGTCCTCTACTGTAGAGGCTAGCAGACATGTCCTCTACTGTGGAGGCTAGCAGACATGTCCTCTACTGTAGAGGCTAGCAGACATGTCCTCTACTGTAGAGGCTAGCAGACATGTCCTCTACTGTGGAGGCTAGCAGACATGTCCTCTACTGTGGAGGCTAGCAGACATGTCCTCTGCTGTAGAGGCTAGCAGACATGTCCTCTGCTGTGGAGGCTAGCAGACATGTCCTCTACTGTAGAGGCTAGCAGACACGTCCTCTACTGTAGAGGCTAGCAGACACGTCCTCTACTGTAGAGGCTAGCAGACATGTCCTCTACTGTAGAGGCTAGCAGACATGTCCTCTACTGTGGAGGCTAGCAGACATGTCCTCTACTGTGGAGGCTAGCAGACATGTCCTCTACTGTGGAGGCTAGCAGACATGTCCTCTACTGTGGAGGCTAGCAGACATGTCCTCTACTGTAGAGGCTAGCAGACATGTCCTCTGCTGTGGAGGCTAGCAGACATGTCCTCTACTGTAGAGGCTAGCAGACATGTCCTCTACTGTGGAGGCTAGCAGACATGTCCTCTACTGTAGAGGCTAGCAGACATGTCCTCTACTGTAGAGGCTAGCAGACATGTCCTCTACTGTAGAGGCTAGCAGACATGTCCTCTACTGTAGAGGCTAGCAGACATGTCCTCAACTGTGGAGGCTAGCAGACATGTCCTCTACTGTGGAGGCTAGCAGACATGTCCTCTACTGTGGAGGCTAGCAGACATGTCCTCTACTGTAGAGGCTAGCAGACATGTCCTCTACTGTAGAGGCTAGCAGACATGTCCTCTACTGTGGAGGCTAGCAGACATGTCCTCTACTGTGGAGGCTAGCAGACATGTCATCTACTGTAGAGGCTAGCAGACATGTCCTCTACTGTGGAGGCTAGCAGACATGTCCTCTACTGTAGAGGCTAGCAGACATGTCCTCTACTGTAGAGGCTAGCAGACATGTCCTCTACTGTAGAGGCTAGCAGACATGTCCTCTACTGTAGAGGCTAGCAGACATGTCCTCTACTGTGGAGGCTAGCAGACATGTCCTCTACTGTAGAGGCTAGCAGACATGTCCTCTACTGTAGAGGCTAGCAGACATGTCCTCTACTGTGGAGGCTAGCAGACATGTCCTCTACTGTAGAGGCTAGCAGACATGTCCTCTACTGTAGAGGCTAGCAGACATGTCCTCTACTGTAGAGGCTAGCAGACATGTCCTCTACTGTAGAGGCTAGCAGACATGTCCTCAACTGTGGAGGCTAGCAGACATGTCCTCTACTGTGGAGGCTAGCAGACATGTCCTCTACTGTGGAGGCTAGCAGACATGTCCTCTACTGTAGAGGCTAGCAGACATGTCCTCTACTGTAGAGGCTAGCAGACATGTCCTCTACTGTGGAGGCTAGCAGACATGTCCTCTACTGTGGAGGCTAGCAGACATGTCATCTACTGTAGAGGCTAGCAGACATGTCCTCTACTGTGGAGGCTAGCAGACATGTCCTCTACTGTAGAGGCTAGCAGACATGTCCTCTACTGTAGAGGCTAGCAGACATGTCCTCTACTGTAGAGGCTAGCAGACATGTCCTCTACTGTAGAGGCTAGCAGACATGTCCTCTGCTGTTGCTCAGTCAGCTGTTTAGGTTCAGCTCCTCCACACTGCTCACTTTCTAATACTTCTAATGGACCTGGAGGCACAGGTCACACACACACACACACACACACACACACACACAGTTACACACACACATCGTTACACACTCACACTCATGCACACACACCATTACATTAACTCTTCTACAGTGGGATGAATCCCAAAAAGTGTTCCACACGATGGGGAGACTTTGGAGGGGTTCTGGGCCGTGTGTGTGTGTGTGTGTGTTTTGCATTCGTTTTGCATTCACTGCATTTCTTGCAGTCTATAGGTGTCAGTATTGTGTGTGTGTTTAAAGTGTGTGTGCGTGTGTGTGTGTGTGTGTGTGTGAGAGAGAGCAGATGTCCATCTGTCAAACCGTGTCACCAGACATGTCACTGTCTGTGCTGTCCTGAGAAATGAACTTAGTGATGATGTCACTGAAGATCCTTCTGGTGGGGCAAATCTTCACTACCCCTACTGAACACACACACATACTGAACACACACACATACTGTACACACACACATACTGTATACACACACATACTGTACACACACACATACTGTGCATAAAGACATATGTCCCTCCCCCTGTCCCTCCTCCTGTCCCTCCTGTCCCCCCCCCGTCCCCCCCCGTCCCTCCCCCTCCCCCTGTCCCTCCTCCTGTCCCTCCTGTCCCCCCCCCCTGTCCCTACCCCTCCTCCTGTCCCTCCCCCTCCCCCTGCTCAGTCCTGTGTTCCCTACAGATCCAGTTTGCTGTCAGTTAGAGCTCCAGTCTAGCAGAGCACACATGTGATTAACAGCTGTGTGTGTGAGGTGTTTGTGTGTCACATTAAATTAAGACTGCAGATGGAGTCATATTCAACGCCCAGCTTTGTGTGACGTGCTGCTGTGTGAGTGTGTGTACAGTAGCTGTGTGTGTGTACAGTAGGTGTGTGTGTGTACAGTAGGTGTGTGTGTGTGTGTGTGTGAGAGCAGCTTATTTAGGGGAGGTTATGACACAGAGGGTGAGTAGCAGAGTGCTGATTGGCTGACAGCTCCTATGGACGTCTTCGGTTGGTCACACACAGGAACAGGAGACTTTGTCCCATGTCCCCCTGCTCACACCCTCCCTCACACTGAGTGTGGAGGGGTGGGAGGGTGGAGGGGTGGAGGGGTGGGAGGGTGGAGGGGTGGAGGGGTGGGAGGGTGGAGGGGTGGAGGGGTGGAGGGGTGGGAGGGTGGAGGGGTGGGAGGGTGGAGGGGTGGGAGGGTGGAGGGGTGGAGGGGTGGGAGGGGTTAGTCAAAGGACTCTGGTTAGAATCCCAGAGTGGGCGAGAGAGACAGGAAGTGATGCTGATGAAAGACATCATGTCTGAGACCAGCATGTCTGAGACCAGCATGTCTGAGACCAGCATGTCTGAGACCAGCATGTCTGAGACCAGCATGTCTGAGACCAGCATGTCTGAGACCAGCATGTCTGAGACCAGCATGTCTGAGACCAGCATGTCTGAGACCAGCATGTCTGCTACATTTACTCTACATGAAGTCCTTTATGATACGCTCTTATCCAGGGAGACTTACTGCAGGTACAGGGACAGTCCCCCTGAGGACAGTAGGGTGAAGTATCTTGCCCAAGGACACAACATCCTTTTGGCACAGCCGGTTTCGAACCAGAGACCTCTGATAACTAGCCCAACACCCTTGCCATTCCAGACACTCCCACCTAACACTCCCTGTTATCTGTCCATGCTCTCCTTCACCTCCTCCCTCTCTCCTTCACCTCCTCCCTCTCTCCTTCACCTCCTCCCTCTCTCCTCTCTCTGACTATTTTATTGCAGTTGTGACTCAGAGAATCGTTACCTTGGCAACCCTCTGAGAGGAACCTGTTACTGTGAGTATCTTCTAGCGTCTGTACACACACACACACACACACACACAGGCAGTAGGCTGGGTAAGGTAAAGAGTAGACCAGCAGGTGACCTGTCCTCCCCTGTCCTCCCCTGTCCTCCCCTGTCCTCACCTGTCCTCACCTGTCCTCACCTGTCCTCCCCTGTCCTCACCTGTCCTCCCCTGTCCTCCCCTGTCCTCACCTGTCCTCTCCTGTCCTCACCTGTCCTCTCCTGTCCTCCCCTGTCCTCCCCTGTCCTCACCTGTCCTCACCTGTCCTCACCTGTCCTCTCCTGTCCTCCCCTGTCCTCCCCTGTCCTCCCCTGTCCTCCCCTGTCCTCACCTGTCCTCCCCTGTCCTCACCTGTCCTCTCCTGTCCTCACCTGTCCTCTCCTGTCCTCACCTGTCCTCCCCTGTCCTCCCCTGTCCTCACCTGTCCTCCCCTGTCCTCACCTGTCCTCACCTGTCCTCTCCTGTCCTCCCCTGTCCTCACCTGTCCTCCCCTGTCCTCACCTGTCCTCTCCTGTCCTCACCTGTCCTCCCCTGTCCTCACCTGTCCTCACCTGTCCTCACCTGTCCTCACCTGTCCTCACCTGTCCTCACCTGTCCTCACCTGTCCTCTGTCCTGAACAGATAACCTCCTGATAGATTACCAGTTCACCTTCAGCTTGCTGCAGGAAGATGATCATCACTACACAGCCATCAACTTCATGGCCACACCTGAGCAGGTGAGCCTGCCTGGCTGGGAGCCAGCTCATGATGCTCATGATGCTCATGATGTGTTGCTGACAGAGGGAGTGGGCGTCAGGGGTCCAGTACTGATGTTGCTTTGACCTTTGACCTTTGTCTTGTAGACCAACAAGAACCTGGACATGTCCATCAACGCATCCAACAACTTCAACCTCAACATCACCTGGTCTGTGGGATCCACAGGTAATCAGTCAGCAGGAGTCTGGAGGAGTAAGGAGGAGTCAGGAGGAGTCAGGAGGAGTAAGGAGGAGTCAGGAGTCAGAAGGAGTAAGGAGGAGTCAGGAGGAGTCAGGAGGAGTAAGGAGGAGTCAGGAGGAGTAAGGAGGAGTCAGGAGGAGTCAGGAGGAGTAAGGAGGAGTCAGGAGGAGTAAGGAGTAAGGAGGAGTCAGGAGGAGTAAGGAGGAGTCAGGAGGAGTCAGGAGTTAGAAAGGGTCGGGAGGAGTAAGGAGTCTGGAGGAGTAAGGAGGAGTCAGGAGGAGTCAGGAACCCCCCCCCATCTCTCTCCCCCTTAGTCTCTGTTTGTCTCTCTCTCTTTCTCTCTCCCCTTCTCCTCTCTCCTCTCTCCTCTCTCTCTCTCTCTCCCCTTCTCCTCTCTCCTCTCTCTCTCTCTCTCTTTCCTCTTCTCCTCCTCTCTCTCTCTCTCTCTCTCTCTCCCCTTCTCCTCCTCTCTCAGTCTCCCTCTCCCCCACCAATATCTGTCTCTCTCTCTCTCTCCCCCCCTCTCTCTCTATCTCTCTCTCTCTCTGTGTTTGTGCCAGTGATATCTTCCCTCCTTTAAGCAGGTTAACCTCCCTCGCTCCGTCCTCCACCTCCACCTTCCCTCAGTGTTGTCATTAATATTAGGAGCTGATTCCCCTCTACAGACTAGGCACCCCTCACAATCGCCAAGACAACAGCCTCTGAATGGCGCGGCTGATGTGTGATTTCAATTAAGATAAACAAGCTCACGTAGATGAGCTCCAGCTGCCATAAAGCCTCTTTTGTTTTACACTGAGGCTGTGAATGTTTCCAGCAGCTCCGGCTGAGGAATTTAAATAACTTAGAACGTTCAAGATAGATGGACAATGTGACGTCTTAGCAAAGTTATTGAAGTGTTTCAAGGTGTGTGTGTGTATATATATATAAAGAAAACTAGTGATTGAGTGCTACATTTGTATATATATATATATATATATATTTATATCTCCAACCAACACCTTTTAAAAACTCTATGTTTGTCCAAGTACTTCCAGTCAAGAGTAATTAGCTTTCTGAGTCGTCACTAGACTATGGGAGCTAACATGTGAGTCTGTACTACAGTCTGTCTCAGGGGCTGGAGGGTTAGGGTTAGATGTGTGTGTGTGTGTGTGTGAGGTGTGTATAGTGTGTGTGTGTGTGTGTGTGTGTGAGGTGTGTATAGTGTGTGTGTGTGTGTGTGTGTGTGAGGTGTGTATAGTGTGTGTGTGTGTGTGTGAGGTGTGTATAGTGTGTGTGTGTGAGGTGTGTGTATAGTGTGTGTGTGTGTGTGAGGTTACTAAGGGTCACTGTGTTCCTGTTCAGCTGGAACTGTGTCAGGTGAGGAGGTTCCCATCGTCTCCAAGAACAACATCAGGGAGCATCGAGACAGTTTCTCCTGTGAGAAGTTCACCTTCAGGAACCACCCCAACATCACGTTCTACGTGTATGCCAGTAACTTCACCTGGCCTATTAAGATACAGGTACGCTTCTGTGTGTGTGTGTGTGTGATCCTGAACTGGACCAGGACCCTAATCATTATTGCTGCTCATCTCTCACCTGGCTGAAAGCTTCCAGACTGGTAATAATGAAAGGTTTCCATTGGTTACTGCTGGGGGCTCAGCAGGGTTTGAACCGTGTGTCCTGTTCTGTGCTTATCAGACAGCCTGATATACATCACCATGACAACACTTAATGACCCTCCTCAGCCCAGACACATTATTTAGATTTGTGCTGAAACAACGATGAAACACTTCCACCAAATATTCCTGCTTAAGTCTGATGATCCATAAAACTGCAGCAGCTCTGATGATGGATGTCCTGTTGGGGCTGGGGGGGGGGGGGGGGGCTGGGGGTGAGGCGGGGGGGGGGGGTGCTGGGGGGATCTGATCTGATGTGAGATGTGCAGACCTCAGTAAAACAGCTGTCTGACTCATGACAGGCTGCACACACACACACTGCACACACACATTACACACACACTGCACACACACACAATGCGCACACACATTACCCACACACAGCACACACACACAATGCACACCCACACTACACACACTGCAAACACACACTACACACACTACACACACCCACACACAGTTGCTGACAGAGATGTGTTCTCTGCTAGGCAGAGGAAAGTCATTTCACTCTCCTAACCAGCTGTGATCACAGGCAGGTGTCTGTCAGGGGTTAATGGACTAACAACTACATTCATGTGTTCATTAAGAAAACACTTTCATCTGAAAGGCAGGACGTCTCCATACCCCAGTTAGAGGCACGGCTGTACAGGGGCATCAGAGGGGCATCAGAGGGGCATCAGAGGGGCATCAGAGGGGCATCAGAGGGGCAGAGTGCAGACAGCAGGGGGGGGGGTCTGGGGGTAATAGAGGCCCCCTGCAGGTGAAGGGCAGAGCTGCCAGGGTGGGAATGGATGGTCCAAACATCTGGACTGAAGATCTCAGCTGTGATGGAGGGCTGTGCTCCTGCAGGCGGAGATCATCATCATATCGATTATTCTATTTGCTTCTTCCATCCTCTCCCTGTTCCATGTTAGATGAGCATCCCAGTGCAGGACTGAGGTCAGCTGGGGTCTGAGGTCAGCCCCTCTCCTCAGGGCGGTCCAGAGCCCGGGCCTCCTGTCACTGTACCCACACTGGGAGAGGGAGGGGGGAGAGGGAGGGGGGGAGGGAGGGGGGAGAGTGGTCATATGAGATGAGGGTGTACGGAGCCTGCAGCTTTTAGAAACATGTGAAACAGGAGAGGAGGAGAGCTGTCCCTGCAGACTCACAGACAGGAGAGGAGGAGAGCTGTCCCTGCAGACTCACAGACAGGAGAGGAGGAGACCTGTCCCTGCAGACTCACAGACAGGAGAGGAGGAGAGCTGTCCCTGCAGACTCACAGACAGGAGAGGAGGAGAGCTGTCCCTGCAGACTCAGACAGGAGAGGAGGAGAGCTGTCCCTGCAGACTCACAGACAGGAGAGGAGGAGAGCTGTCCCTGCAGACTCACAGACAGGAGAGGAGGAGAGCTGTCCCTGCAGACTCACAGACAGGAGAGGAGGAGAGCTGTCCCTGCAGACTCAGACAGGAGAGGAGGAGAGCTGTCCCTGCAGACTCACAGACAGGAGAGGAGGAGAGCTGTCCCTGCAGACTCACAGACAGGAGAGGAGGAGAGCTGTCCCTGCAGACTCACAGACAGGAGAGGAGGAGAGCTGTCCCTGCAGACTCACAGACAGGAGAGGAGGAGAGCTGTCCCTGCAGACTCACAGACAGGAGAGGAGGAGAGCTGTCCCTGCAGACTCACAGACAGGAGAGGAGGAGAGCTGTCCCTGCAGACTCAGACAGGAGAGGAGGAGAGCTGTCCCTGCAGACTCACAGACAGGAGAGGAGGAGAGCTGTCCCTGCAGACTCACAGACAGGAGAGGAGGAGAGCTGTCCCTGCAGACTCACAGACAGGAGAGGAGGAGAGCTGTCCCTGCAGACTCAGACAGGAGAGGAGGAGAGCTGTCCCTGCAGACTCACAGACAGGAGAGGAGGAGAGCTGTCCCTGCAGACTCACAGACAGGAGAGGAGGAGAGCTGTCCCTGCAGACTCACAGACAGGAGAGGAGGAGAGCTGTCCCTGCAGACTCACAGACAGGAGAGGAGGAGAGCTGTCCCTGCAGACTCACAGACAGGAGAGGAGGAGAGCTGTCCCTGCAGACTCACAGACAGGAGAGGAGGAGAGCTGTCCCTGCAGACTCAGACAGGAGAGGAGGAGAGCTGTCCCTGCAGACTCACAGACAGGAGAGGAAGAGAGCTGTCCCTGCAGACTCACAGACAGGAGAGGAGGAGAGCTGTCCCTGCAGACTCAGACAGGAGAGGAGGAGAGCTGTCCCTGCAGACTCACAGACAGGAGAGGAAGAGAGCTGTCCCTGCAGACTCACAGACAGGAGAGGAAGAGAGCTGTCCCTGCAGACTCACAGACAGGAGAGGAGGAGAGCTGTCCCTGCAGACTCACAGACAGGAGAGGAGGAGAGCTGTCCCTGCAGACTCACAGACAGGAGAGGAAGAGAGCTGTCCCTGCAGACTCACAGACAGGAGAGGAAGAGAGCTGTCCCTGCAGACTCACAGACAGGAGAGGAAGAGAGCTGTCCCTGCAGACTCACAGACAGGAGAGGAGGAGAGCTGTCCCTGCAGACTCACAGACAGGAGAGGAGGAGAGCTGTCCCTGCAGACTCACAGACAGGAGAGGAAGAGAGCTGTCCCTGCAGACTCACAGACAGGAGAGGAAGAGAGCTGTCCCTGCAGACTCACAGACAGGAGAGGAGGAGAGCTGTCCCTGCAGACTCACAGACACCTGATCATCCAGAGCTCCACCTCTCTGCTCTGATACATGGGTGGAGGGTCCCTCCTCTCCCTCTCTCCCTCCCTCCTCTCCCTCCCTCCTCTCCCTCCCTCCTCTCCTCCCTCCTCTCCCTCCCTCCCTCCCTCCCCTCCCTCCCTCCCTCCTCTCCCTCCCTCCTCTCCCTCCCTCCTCTCCCTCCCTCCCTCCTCTCCCTCCCTCCTCTCCCTCCCTCCTCTCCCTCCCTCCCTCCCTCCCTCCCTCCCTCCATCCCTCCCTCCCTCCCTCCCTCCCTCCCTCCCTCCCTTCCTCTCCCTCCCTCCTCTCCCTCCCTCCTCTCCCTCCCTCCATCCCTCCCTCCCTGGCTCGTTAGGGACACACCCTCCCAGCTGATCAGTGTGGCTCGTTAGGGACACACCCTCCCAGCTGATCAGTGTGGCTCATTAGGGACACACCCTCCCAGCTGATCAGTGTGGCTCATTAGGGACACACCCTCCCAGCTGATCAGTGTGGCTCATTAGGGACACACCCTCCCAGCTGATCAGTGTGGCTCTTTAGGGACACACCCTCCCAGCTGATCAGTGTGGCTCGTTAGGGACACACCCTCCCAGCTGATCAGTGTGGCTCATTAGGGACACACCCTCCCAGCTGATCAGTGTGGAGTCTTTCTACATCTATATCTACTATATGTCTACTATATCCTTATCTCTACACTGTCCTAAATTCAAGCAACAGTTTGACCATTGACCCCCCCCCCAGTCCCCCCAGTCCAGTCTAGGAGAGAGTAACAATATCCTAAAGTGAGCTTGGGGCCTCCCAGGGTCAGGGGTACGGGGCCTCCAGGGTCAGGGGTACGGGGCCTCCAGGTCAGGGGTACGGGGCCTCCAGGTCAGGGGTACGGGGCCTCCCAGGTCAGGGGTACGGGGCCTCCAGGGTCAGGGGTACGGGGCCTCCAGGTCAGGGGTACGGGGCCTCCAGGTCAGGGGTACGGGGCCTCCCAGGTCAGGGGTACGGGGCCTCCCAGGTCAGGGGTACGGGGCCTCCCAGGTCAGGGGTACGGGGCCTCCCAGGTCAGGGGTACGGGGCCTCCCAGGTCAGGGGTACGGGGCCTCCCAGGTCAGGGGTACGGGGCCTCCAGGTCAGGGGTACGGGGCCTCCCAGGTCAGGTCACCTTGGAGGGCTGAAGCTGTGGTCGAGGTGAAGGTGTGGAAGTCAGCTGGGGGCTCTGAATCCTCTCTGTCTGTTTCTCCACAGATTGCCTTCTCTCAGCATAACAGCATCATGGACCTGGTTCAGTTCTTCGTCACATTCTTTAGGTGAGTGTTTGGGATGAACTTCTGTCCAAACCTTCTCCATCAGGCCAGAGGGAATTGGATGTGTGTGTGTGTGTGTGTGTGTCTCTCTAAAGAATTCCTTCTTCCCATAAGAGAGACACAGACAGACAGCTAGACAGACAGACAGACAGATAGATGCGTTAACCAGTCATGCAGGCCAGGCAGTTATCAGCCTCTGCATCACATCACCTACATTAGCGCCAGTCAGGCTGCAGGCAGGGCAGGTGTTATCACTGCCTGGGTGATGGACAGCTGCCACAGATCATTGCTCCAGTCTGCCTTTCATTCCCCAGCCTGCTTCCCCACCTCAGGGCCCAGTGCGGGGGTGGGGGAGGGGTGGGGGAGGGGGGCGGGGGGGAGAGGGGGACGTAATGGGGTTTTCATTGTGCTTTAAAAACCCAGTTGGAGAAATATGTTGAAAGAGGCAGACAGCGGGGTGTGTCGCTCTCGTCCACAGAGCTGTTATTAAGAGAGATGCTGTTATTGAGAGAGATGCTGTTATTAAGAGAGATGCTGTTATTGAGAGAGATGCTGTTATTAAGAGAGATGCTGTTATTAAGAGAGATGCTGTTATTAAGAGAGATGCTGTTATTTAGAGAGATGCTGTTATTAAGAGAGATGCTGTTATTGAGAGAGATGCTGTTATTAAGAGAGATGCTGTTATTAAGAGAGATGCTGTTATTAAGAGAGATGCTGTTATTTAGAGAGATGCTGTTATTAAGAGAGATGCTGTTATTGAGAGAGATGCTGTTATTAAGAGAGATGCTGTTATTAAGAGAGATGCTGTTATTAAGAGAGATGCTGTTATTTAGAGAGATGCTGTTATTAAGAGAGATGCTGTTATTAAGAGAGATGCTGTTATTAAGAGAGATGCTGTTATTAAGAGAGATGCTGTTATTTAGAGAGATGCTGTTATTAAGAGAGATGCTGTTATTGAGAGAGATGCTGTTATTAAGAGAGATGCTGTTATTAAGAGAGATGATGTTATTAAGAGAGATGCTGTTATTAAGAGAGATGCTGTTATTAAGAGAGATGCTGTTATTAAGAGAGATGCTGCCCAATTAGGAGCCGTTTCCTGTTGAAGCAACACTGCTCGACCCTGAAAGAGCGTAGTTGATTAAAATGTTGATTCTAAATGTGGAAAATGACACAGTGTTTAATGCAAGCTAAGGGAAACTCTATTACCTCTTCAGGGGAACAACTTTAGTGTTCAAGTTAATGCACTTTCTTTGTTTCCATCAAATGTTTCCTCTTTTCTGACCCGCCCTCCAAAAGTTGCCTCTAAGTGGTCCCACGTTTTTAACCGTCTAGTTCGATATTCTGAGGTCTGTGAAAATGTGTTTCCTTCAGCAGCTCCTGACTTCTTCTCCATGTTTACCAGCCATTTAGGTTTAGTCAGAAACATTCCTGTAGTGTGTTATTAACTACAACAGCAGGTGGACCAGCAGAGAGAGGCTATGTTCAGGTGGACCAGCAGAGAGAGGCTGTGTTCAGGTGGACCAGCAGAGAGAGGCTGTGTTCAGGTGGACCAGCAGAGAGAGGCTGTGTTCAGGTGGACCAGCAGAGAGAGGCTGTGTTCAGGTGGACCAGCAGAGAGAGGCTGTGTTCAGGTGGACCAGCAGAGAGAGGCTGTGTTCAGGTGGACCAGCAGAGACTGGCTGTGCTAGTGTGTGTGCTTCCTGTGCTGGTGTGTGTGCTTCCTGTGCTGGTGTGTGTGCTTCCTGTGCTGGTGTGAAAGAAGAAGGCTGGGGCTTGTAGTCCCCAGGATTTGTAGTTCTAACAGCCATGTGACCTGCTTCCCCAGCTGTTTCCTGTCGTTGCTGTTGGTGGCGGCTGTGGTTTGGAAGATCAAGCAGACCTGCTGGGCATCCAGACGAAGAGAGGTGAGACCTGACCTCTGACCCTGACCTCTGACCCTGACCTCTGACCCTGACCTTTGACCCTGACCTCTGACCCTGACCTCTAACCCTGACCTTTGACCCTCCATGCACACCAAGCAGACAGATCCAAAAACTTTCAGAGAGATCAGGAGCATGAGATGTCAAGAGACAGAGAGACAAAGAGTAGATAGACAGAGAGAGACAGAGATCAGAGAGATGGAAAGAGAAAGAGATGAGAGAGATGGAGAGAGAGACAGAGAGAGGTGAGAGAGATGGAGAGAGAGAGATGAGAGAGATGGAGAGAGAGATGGAAAGAGAAAGAGATGAGAGAGATGGAGAGAGAGACAGAGAGAGGTGAGAGAGATGGAGAGAGAGAGATGGAGAGAGAGATGGAAAGAGAAAGAGATGAGAGAGATGGAGCGAGAGACAGAGAGAGGTGAGAGAGATGGAGAGAGAGACAGAGAGGTGAGAGAGATGGAGAGAGAGACAGAGAGAGGTGAGAGAGATGGAGAGAGAGACAGAGGTGAGAGAGATGGAGAGAGAGAGATAGATGAGAGAGATGGAGAGAGATGGAAAGACAGAGAGAGACAGAGAGATGAGAGAGATTGAGAGAGAGAGATGAGAGAGAGAGATAGAGAGAGAGAGAGACAGAGATGAGAGATGGAGAGAGATGGAGAGAGAGAGAGTCTGTATAAGGGGAGCGGGGAAGCTTCAGTTGGAATATTAATGGTTAAAAGATTAATGAAGCGAGGAGGCAGAGAGGCAGAGAGACAGAGAGGCAGAGGCAGCATATTTAAAGGCTGCTGTTAGCATCTCTTGGGGGAGAATGTCATTCCAGTCAGGATCCACTTCAGATTAATTTAATGCTCAGCCAACAGTGTGACCTGCAATTTACTAATAAGTGTATTATAGTTCCCATAATGCATTTCTCCTCTGCGATGGAGGGAGTTGACATTGATAATGAGGGGTCCAGTTGTCCTTATTCCTGTCTAATTGATATATGGAAATAAACATGAGTGATGACTGCTCTGACTTAGAGGCAGGCACCCTCTGGAATCACAGTCAATAAGGATTAATATGAGCAGATGGCCTGATGTGATTACTATCCTCCTCCCCCCTCCCCAGCCCCTCCCCCCCTTCCTCCCTGTCCCTCCCCCCCTGCTGTGACCTCAGCCCCTCTCCCCAGCCTCTCTCCTCAGCCCCTCCTCTCCCCAGCCCCTCTCCCCAGCCACTCTCCTCAGCCTCTCTCCCCAGCCTCTCTCCTCAGCCCCTCCTCTCCCCAGCCCCTCTCCCCAGCCACTCTCCTCAGCCTCTCTCCCCAGCCTCTCTCCCTAGCCTCTCTTCCCAGCCCCTCTCCTCAGCCTCTCTCTCCCAGCCCCTCCTCTCCCCAGCCCCCCTCTCCTCAGCCTCTCTCCTCAGCCTCTCTCCCCAGCCTCTCTCCCCAGCCTCTCTCCCCAGCCTCTCTCCCCAGCTCTACCCAGTGTGCTCTGTACCTGAGAGTCTCATTCCAGAGCAGTAGAACAGGAAGCTCCCTGAAGTGTTTCCAGTCTTATCACCTTGTGTTTGAAGGTATATCAAGCAGCTTTTAATAGAGTTCTAATCCTGAACAGCAGGAAACATGAGCCTGGTCTGGTCTGTGGTAAAGTCTGACCCAGCAGTGTGTGAAAGCAGCTTAATCAGGAACACTTGAGGAAATGGTCTCTCTTGATGTGTCTTGTGGCTGAATGATTGGGCCATTATTCTGTCATTACTGCTTTATTCTGTCATTACTGCTTTTCAGCATCAAATAGCATGTAACCCCCCCCAAGCCTTTCTAAGAGCTTTGTTCGGTTGACGGCCAGAGATACCAGCCAGTTCCCTACTGCAGGCTGACATGAACACATGACACAGCTACTGTGTTCACTAGCCGCATGGTGTTACTGTGTTCACTAGCCGCATGGTGTTACTGTGTTCACTAGCAGCATGGTGTTACTGTGTTCACTAGCAGCATGGTGTTACTGTGTTCACTAGCAGCATGGTGTTACTGTGTTCACTAGCAGCATGGTGTTACTGTGTTCACTAGGCAGCATGGTGTGTTACTGTGTTCACTAGCCGCATGGTGTTACTGTGTTCACTAGCAGCATGGTGTTACTGTGTTCACTAGCAGCATGGTGTTACTGTGTTCACTAGCAGCATGGTGTTACTGTGTTCACTAGCAGCATGGTGTTACTGTGTTCACTAGCAGCATGGTGTTACTGTGTTCACTAGCAGCATGGTGTTACTGTGTTCACTAGCAGCATGGTGTTACTGTGTTCACTAGCAGCATGGTGTTACTGTGTTTCACTAGCAGCATGGTGTTACTGTGTTCACTAGCAGCATGGTGTTACTGTGTTCACTAGCAGCATGGTGTTACTGTGTTCACTAGCAGCATGGTGCAACACTCTATGGTAGGACTGCTGCTCTATGGTAGGACTGCTGCTCCTGTGGTTGTTGAGTAATGCTGAGCCATGTCGCTCATGTTTGTATTTCAGTCATTGCAGGCAGGATATAATGAGCAGCCCCTCTGGGCGGTGCTGCGTCTCAGGGACCAGGACACGGCTTAGAACACGGCTAGAACACGCTTCACTCAGATGCAAACAGCAGTTTAAAAGTCCAGTTAACTGACATGGAGTTGCAGTGTTTGGAATCTCTATCATGCTGCTGTGTTACAGGGAGACAGAACAGATCATACTGGATGAGACCTGCACGGGGAGGTGGACTGGCATGTGTTACTGTCACAGTCAAAAACAAAGTTAAGCTAACCACTCATCTACAGTTACAATTGATTTCCATCAATCTGTGTCTGAGTTTGAGGGAAACCATCTGCTTTAATCAATAGTTTATCCAGGGTGCTGATTTGCAGAACAGGACAGGGACTTGAGGCAGATTTATGAGACAAGCAGAATTCAAGTAGGGCTGACTTATGTTGACTGTGACTGTCCTCAAAGAGCTGTCTCACTGTCCCCAGAGAGCTGTCTGTCTCACTGTCCCCAGAGAGCTGTCTGTCTCACTGTCCCCAGAGAGCTGTCTGTCTCACTGTCCCCAGAGAGCTGTCTCACTGTCCCCAGAGAGCTGTCTATCTCACTGTCCTCAAAGAGCTGTCTCACTGTCCCCAGAAGAGCTCTCTGTCTCACTTTCCCCAGAGATCTGTCTCACTGTCCTCAGAGAGCTGTCTGTCTCACTGTCCCCAGAGAGCTGTCTCACTGTCCCCAGAGAGCTGGTCTATCTCACTGTCCTCAAAGAGCTGTCTCACTGTCCTCAGAGAGCTGTCTGTCTCACTGTCCCCCAGAGAGCTGTCTCACTGTCCTCAGAGAGCTGTCTCACTGTCCCTCAGAGAGCTGTCTCACTGTCCTCAGAGAGCTGTCTGAATCACTGTCCTCAGAGAGCTGTCTGTATCACTGTCCTCAGAGAGCTGTCTGTCTCACTGTCCCTAGAGAGCTGTCTCACTGTCCCCAGAGAGCTGTCTGTCTCACTGTCCCTAGAGAGCTGTCTCACTGTCCCCAGAGAGCTGTCTGTATCACTGTCCTCAGAGAGCTGTCTGTCTCACTGTCCCTAGAGAGCTGTCTCACCTGTCCCCAGAGAGCTGTCTGTCTCACTGTCCCTAGAGAGCTGTCTCACTGTCCCCAGAGAGCTGTCTCACTGTCCCCAGAGAGCTGTCTGTATCACTGTCCTCAGAGAAGCTGTCTGTATCACTGTCCTCAGAGAGCTGTCTGTATCACTGTCCTCAGAGAGCTGTCTCACTGTCCCCAGAGAGCTGTCTGTATCACTGTCCTCAGAGAGCTGTCTCACTGTCCCCAGAGAGCTGTCTGTCTCACTGTCCCTAGAGAGCTGTCTCACTGTCCCCAGAGAGCTGTCTCACTGTCCCCAGAGAGCTGTCTGTATCACTGTCCCCAGAGAGCTGTCTGTCTCACTGTCCCAGAGAGCTGTCTGTCTCACTGTCCCTAGAGAGCTGTCTCACTGTCCCCAGAGAGCTGTCTGTATCACTGTCCTCAGAGAGCTGTCTGTCTCACTGTCCCTAGAGAGCTGTCTCACTGTCCCCAGAGAGCTGTCTGTATCACTGTCCTCAGAGAGCTGTCTGTCTCACTGTCCCCTAGAGAGCTGTCTCACTGTCCCAGAGAGCTGTCTGTATCACTGTCCTCAGAGAGCTGTCTGTCTCACTGTCCCTAGAGAGCTGTCTCACTGTCCCCAGAGAGCTGTCTGTATCACTGTCCTCAGAGAGCTGTCTGTATCACTGTCCTCAGAGAGCTGTCTGTCTCACTGTCCCTAGAGAGCTGTCTCACTGTCCCCAGAGAGCTGTCTGTATCACTGTCCCCAGAGAGCTGTCTGTATCACTGTCCCCAGAGAGCTGTCTGTATCACTTGTCCTCAGAGAGCTGTCTGTATCACTGTCCTCAGAGAGCTGTCTGTCTCACTGTCCCTAGAGAGCTGTCTCACTGTCCCCAGAGAGCTGTCTGTATCACTGTCCTCAGAGAGCTGTCTGTCTCACTGTCCCTAGAGAGCTGTCTCACTGTCCCCAGAGAGCTGTCTGTCTCACTGTCCTCAGAGAGCTGTCTGTCTCACTGTCCCCAGAGAGCTGTCTGTCTCACTGTCCCTAGAGAGCTGTCTCACTGTCCCCAGAGAGCTGTCTGTCTCACTGTCCCCCAGAGAGCTGTCTGTATCACTGTCCTCAGAGAGCTGTCTGTATCACTGTCCTCAGAGAGCTGTCTGTCTCACTGTCCCTAGAGAGCTGTCTCACTGTCCCCAGAGAGCTGTCCTGTATCACTGTCCCCAGAGAGCTGTCTGTATCACTGTCCCCAGAGAGCTGTCTGTATCACTGTCCTCAGAGAGCTGTCTGTATCACTGTCCTCAGAGAGCTGTCTGTCTCACTGTCCCTAGAGAGCTGTCTCACTGTCCCCAGAGAGCTGTCTGTATCACTGTCCTCAGAGAGCTGTCTGTCTCACTGTCCCTAGAGAGCTGTCTCACTGTCCCAGAGAGCTGTCTGTCTCACTGTCCCCAGAGAGCTGTCTGTCTCACTGTCCTCAGAGAGCTGTCTCACTGTCCCCAGAGAGCTGTCTGTCTCACTGTCCCCAGAGAGCTGTCTGTCTCACTGTCCCCAGAGAGCTGTCTGTCTCACTGTCCCCAGAGAGCTGTCTGTCTCACTGTCCTCAGAGAGCTGTCTCACTGTCCCCAGAGAGCTGTCTGTCTCACTGTCCTCAGAGAGCTGTCTGTCTCACTGTCCCTAGAGAGCTGTCTCACTGTCCCCAGAGAGCTGTCTGTCTCACTGTCCCCAGAGAGCTGTCTGTCTCACTGTCCTCAGAGAGCTGTCTCACTGTCCCCAGAGAGCTGTCCTGTCTCACTGTCCTCAGAGAGCTGTCTGTCTCACTGTCCCTAGAGAGCTGTCTCACTGTCCCCCAGAGAGCTGTCTGTCTCACTGTCCTCAGAGAGCTGTCTGTCTCACTGTCCCTAGAGAGCTGTCTGTCTCACTGTCCTCAGAGAGCTGTCTGTCTCACTTAGAGTTAGGGTTAACCCAGCTCTGCTCGTTATCACAGTGCTTGAGGACTGCAGACTAGCTTGTACACTGCTGCCTGCCATTGGACAGTTGTTAATTAGTTTTGCAGAATTCTGTTGAAGCTATTGTTCATAACTTAGTATTCATATGTGCGGCTGTGATGCCTATGATCTGTCTTTATGATGCTGGACATGTAGCCCATGAAATCCTGCCATCCTGCCCTCCTGCTTCCAGCCTGACACACACAACATGGAGGATGAATGTGGAGTAAAACTGTCTGTGTGATTTTTTCCCAGCAGGCAACATTATTTTGTGATCTTGGTTTGTTGAAAGGGCAACAGCCCTCATTTAGAATGATAGCCCCCATCTGAACTGTGTCAGAACTCTCAGGGTTCTTAAAGTCTAATTGTACATATCTCGCTGTACCATGGAGCTGGGATTGGAAGTTTTAACATCAAGGTTGTATAGGAGGAAAAACTAATCAGAAAAATCAATCCCAGGATCAATGTCACATAGGGAACCTTCTCTTCTTGTTTTGCCCGCGGGATGTTCTGAAACGTTTTTTGAACAGAGGAACAATTACAGGGGTTGACCTGAACTTCCCCCCCACCTCTGTTATTGGAGGGTGATGAGAATGATGAACAGTCTTATGAGGTTTTCCTGGTCGTACAGTAGTAAACATGTGGGAACATCTAGTCTGGCTGCAGGCTTCTTTAGATGGATACGGATGAATCCTTCCGAAATGCATTAGCCAATATGAATGGTGATGGGATCAATAATCTGAATATTATAAAAACACTGGGGACTGATTGAAGGAAATGAATCAGTTAGTATTTTCTGTTCAATCTAGTTGCCTACAGTATTTGCCTGCAGTATTTGCCTGCAGTATCTGCCTGCAGTATTTGCCTACAGTATTTGCCTGCAGTATTTGCCTGCAGTATTTGCCTGTAGTATTTGCCTGCAGTATTTGCCTGCAGTATCTGCCTGCAGTATTTGCCTGCAGTATTTGCCTGCAGTATCTGCCTGCAGTATCTGCCTGCAGTATTTGCCTGCAGTATTTGCCTGCAGTATCTGCCTGCAGGTATTTGCCTGCAGTATTTGCCTGCAGTATTTGCCTGCAGTATTTGCCTGCAGTATTTGCCTGCAGTATTTTGCCTGCAGTATTTGCCTGCAGTATCTGCCTGCAGTATTCCCTCATGTTAAAGAGTGTTTTGTGTTAGGCAGCAATGAGGAGGTCATATTGGTTCTGTAAGGGATCAATTCTCACCTGCTCAGGAGAACACATGTAGTTATCTGACTCTAGCCTCACTCCCCGGCCTCACTCCCCAGCCTCATCCCCCACAGCCTCACACCACAGCCTCGTCCCCCAGTAGAAGGAGAACAGCATGATGATCTGATGGTAGAAGGACATCTGTCCATGGAGTCATGTCTGGGGTTCCTCAGATCAGGGAGGCAGACTGGACCTTCTCTCAGATCAGGGGAGGCAGACTGGACCTTCTCTCAGATCAGGGAGGCAGACTGGACCTTCTCTCAGATCAGGGAGGCAGACTGGACCTTCTCTCAGATCAGGGAGGCAGACTGGACCTTCTCTCAGATCAGGGAGGCAGACTGGACCTTCTCTCAGATCAGGGAGGCAGACTGGACCTTCTCTCAGATCAGGGAGGCAGACTGGACCTTCTCTCAGATCAGGGAGGCAGACTGGACCTTCTCTCAGATCAGGGAGGCAGACTGGACCTTCTCTCAGATCAGGGAGGCAGACTGGACCTTCTCTCAGATCAGGAGGCAGACTGGACCTTCTCTCAGATCAGGGAGGCAGACTGGACCTTCCCTCAGATCAGGGAGGGCAGACTGGACCTTCTCTCAGATCAGGGAGGCAGACTGGACCTTCTCTCAGATCAGGGAGGCAGACTGGACCTTCTCTCAGATCAGGGAGGCAGACTGGACCTTCTCTCAGATCAGGGAGGCAGACTGGACCTTCCCTCAGATCAGGGGAGGCAGACTGGACCTTCTCTCAGATCAGGGAGGGTACTGTGGGTATGAAGAGCATCCTCTGCCAGTTGGTCAGCACCTCCAAAGGAAGTGTTGCCTCCCAGACCGTTCTGTCTGCGAGTGCCTCATTTGCATTGATAGAATTAGCAAGTCATCGTCCTGTCTGGAGGAGGTGTTAACTTCTGAGTGGAAGCTCTGACGAGAATGTAACTCGCCTTATGTCCATGCAGTTTTCAAAATATCATACAACTTATAGAACATAACAATCTGACAGTACAACTATCGAACATTAGAATCTGCCACTACAGAGATCGACATCAGAGATCAAGACGGCATTCTTTGAAGCGTAATTATCTTTAAATGGCTTCCAATCACTATCATTACAGTGGGCATTTTGATTCATGGTTGTCTGTGATTGGAGGATAATTCCTTGGCAGGAGCTCCTGGTCAGTGGTCTGATTGTTCTGGATATGGAGCAGCCATCTGGGAATAATACAACTAAAACGCCATTGATTTCAGTCTCCTTCCCTGCTGCGCTGCCCTGCTAACACACAGCTAACACAGCTCTCTGTCTCCACACAGCTAACACAGCTCTCTGTCCCCACACAGCTAACACAGCTCTCTGTCCCCACACAGCTCTCTGTCCCCACACAGCTAACACAGCTCTCTGTCCCCACACAGCTCTCTGTCCCCACACAGCTAACACAGCTCTCTGTCCCCCACACAGCTAACACAGCTCTCTGTCCCCACACAGCTTACACAGCTATCTGTCCCCACACAGCTAACACAGCTCTCTGTCCCCACACAGCTAACACAGCTCTCTGTCCCCACACAGCTAACACAGCTCTCTGTCCCCACACAGCTAACACAGCTCTCTGTCCCCACACAGCTAACACAAGCTCTCTGTCCCCACACAGCTAACACAGCTCTCTGTCCCCACACAGCTAACACAGCTCTCTGTCCCCACACAGCTAACACAGCTCGCTGTCCCCACACAGCTAACACAGCTCTCTTTCCCCACACAGCTGGTGACCCTGGGAGATGCCTTTTACTCTTTCAATATAGATCTTTCCATCTTTGACCAGGGTTTTTTAATAGGTTCTTTATTTTTATATATTGTCATATTATTAAAAGTTAGTACTCGTGTGTGTGTGTGTGTGTGTGTGTGTGTGTGTGGGGGGGGGTGTGTGTGTGTGTTGTGTCATAGTACCTTGTGCTGGTTGCTAATCTGTCAGACAATTAGAACTTAATGCAGCCCTCTTCAGCTCATCGCAAATCCAATAGCAATCTTCGTTGTCCTTGGAAGCAGGATGGTGTTAAGATATCGATCAGCCGCTGCGTTAGGATGGACGCTGCACTCAGTTTTACAGTATTGATCATCTCAAAACAAGAGGACTAATTTCTGCTGTTTAATCTGCCACCACAGGAGTCATCCCAGGATAGTGACTCTACCTAAATCTCTCTCTCTCTCTCTCTCTCTCTCTCTCTTTCTCTCTTTCTCTCTCTTTCTCTATCTCTCTCTCTCTTTCTCTCTTTCTCTCTTTCTCTCTCTCTTTCTCTCTCTCTCTCTCTCTTTCTCTCTCTCTCTTTCTCTCTCTCTCTCTCTTTCTCTCTCTCTCTCTCTCTCTCTCTCTCTCTTTCTCTCTCTCTCTCTCTCTCTCTCTCTCTCTCTCAGATTGCCCTGATATGTTGCTCTGGTCTGTAACTCAGATCTGTTGCTTTGGTCTGAAGCCCTGATCTTTTTCTCTGGGCGCCCTGCAGTTATCTTGAGTCTCACATGTGTACATGACACCATGCTCTGCTCTACAGTACAACTCATGGCAGCTTGATTACCTCTCCTGAATACAGATGTCCAGAGGATCAATGCCTGAATAATTACTTGTCATGCATATAAAGGCACAAGCAATTTATCCCCAATTCATCTTGACTTGTGAGTTAAGCCTGGTTCCTCAACCCCCTCCTCTCTCTTTCCCTCTCATCTCACTATCTCTTACTCTCTCTCAGAGCGGTCAACGAGGTAGCGACTCTCTCACCCAACACATCCTTCTCTCCTCCTTCTTGTGGGGCTTTTTTTTCCACTCTGCCTGCATCAGTTGTCCTCCTCCTCCTCTCGCTGGGTGTGTCTCGTGCCTCTCCCTCCTCTCCTCCTCCTCTCCTCCTCCTCCTCCTCCTTCTCCTCCTCCTCTCTCTGGGTGTGTCTTGTGCTCTCTTCTCCTCCCTCCTCTCCTACTTCTCCTCTTCTCCTCCTCCTCCTCATCTTCTCCTCTTCCTCTTCTCCTCTTCTCCTCTCCTCCTTCTCCTACTCCTCCTCTTCTCCTCTCTCCTCCTCCTCTCCTCCTCTCCTACTCCTCCTCTTCTCCTCCTCTTCTCCTCCTCCTCTCCTCCTCTCCTACTCCTCCTCTTCTCCTCTTCTCCTCCTCTTCTCCTCCTCTTCTCCTCCTCTTCTCCTCCTCCTCCTCTCTGAGTGTGCCTCACGTGCTTCTCCTTCTTGCCCCTGCAGCAGCTGATGAGAGAGAGGGCAGCAGATGGCCAGCAGGGCCGTTTGCCCTCTGTTGCCGTGGCGCTGGACATCGGAGGCGAACAAACGGAGCTCTTACCTGGAGGGGTTGAGGTGAGTCACACAACACACACGCACACACACAAGCCTACACACACACACAAACACACACATACACACTGGCTGCGAGCCCCCTCAGGAGCAGCTCCTGACTCATTACCTGTAATGGATTAAAGCTTTTCTATTAAGCTGTACTGTTGGAATGTCCACAGCACCATGAGGCAGAGCTGGGCTCTGGCTGCCTCTACCCTTCCCTGCCTCTACCTCTACTGCTCTGGGTAGAGCTGCCTCTATCTCTACTGCTCTGTATGGAGCTGATTCTACTGCTCTGGGTAGAGCTGCCTCTACCTCTACTGCTCTGGGTAGAGCTGCCTCTACCTCTACTGCTCTGGGTAGAGCTGCCTCTACCTCTACTGCTCTGGGTAGAGCTGCCTCTATCTCTACTGCTCTGGGTAGAGCTGCCTCTATCCTCCTACTGCTCTGGGTAGAGCTGCCTCTACCTCTACTGCTCTGTGTAGAGCTGCCTCTACCTCTACTGCTCTGTGTAGAGCTGCCTCTATCTCTACTGCTCTGGGTAGAGCTGCCTCTACCTCTACTGCTGCTCTGTGTAGAGCTACCTCTACTGCTCTGTATAGAGCTGCCCTCTACTGCTCTGGGTATATCTTCCTCTACCTCTACGGCTCTGGGTATATCTGCCTCTATCTCTACTGCTCTGTGTAGAGCTACCTCTACTGCTCTGGGTAGAGGACCATCATGGCATCATCCATTAGAGAGCTGCGAAGCTGCACTCAGTAGTCATTATGATCTGTCAGGGGACACCAGGCTCCAGCCACCTGAGCGCTCACACCAGCCTCTCACAGCAAACTGCAACGTCCTCCTCTGCACATAGCAGAATCTGTGAAGCTGTGCTGGGAAGCTGTGCTGGGAAGCTGTGCTGTGAAGCTGTGCTGGGAAGCTGTGCTGGGAAGCTGTGCTGTGAAGCTGTGCTGGGAAGCTGTGCTGGGAAGCTGTGCTGTGAAGCTGTGCTGGGAAGCTGTGCTGGGAAGCTGTGCTGGGAAGCTGTGCTGTGAAGCTGTGCTGGGAAGCTGTGCTGGGAAGCTGTGCTGTGAAGCTGTGCTGGGAAGCTGTGCTGGGAAGCTGTGCTGGGAAGCTGTGCTGGGAAGCTGTGCTGTGAAGCTGTGCTGGGAAGCTGTGCTGGGAAGCTGTGCTGTGAAGCTGTGCTGTGAAGCTGTGCTGGGAAGCTGTGCTGTGAAGCTGTGCTGTGAAGCTGTGCTGGGAAGCTGTGCTGGGAAGCTGTGCTGGGAAGCTGTGCTGGGAAGCTGTGCTGGGAAGCTGTGCTGGGAAGCTTTGCTGGAAGAGGCACAGCTCTGCAGCAGGCAGCTGTGCTCTGGCTGAAACAGAGCGCTGGCAGGATCAGTGTAATTCCCTTCAGAAAGGTTAATTGGACGACATCTGGCTTGATTTAGCCGCTCCTCATCTCCAGTGTAATGGAGGGACAGCACTGTCACTAGCATCACACCAAGCATCTGTCCACAAACACTACAGACTTCTAGAACCTTCCTGGAATGGACATGAGGCCTCCCTTGACAAAAAGGGAAGCTTGAGCAAGCTGGGGGAGGAAGGGGGAGGAAGGGGGAGGAAGGGGGAGGAAGGGGGAGGAAGGGGGAGAGGGAAGACATGGGCAGGGAAGGAAGGAGAAGAGGACTGAAGACAGAGCGATACTGATAGAGATACAGAGACAGAGAGACAGATAGAGATACAGAGACAGAGAGACAGATAGAGATACAGAGACAGAGAGACAGATAGAGATACAGAGACAGAGATACAGAGACAGAGAGACAGATAGAGATACAGAGACAGAGAGACAGATAGAGATACAGAGACAGAGATACAGAGACAGAGAGACAGATAGAGATACAGAGACAGAGAGACAGAGACAGAGAGACAGAGAGACATATACAGAGACAGAGACAGAGAGACAGATAGAGATACAGAGACAGAGAGACAGATAGAGATACAGAGACAGAGAGACAGATAGAGATACAGAGACAGAGAGACAGATAGAGAGACAGAGAGACAGATAGAGATACAGAGACAGAGATACAGAGACAGAGATACAGAGACAGAGAGACAGATAGAGATACAGAGACAGAGAGACAGATAGAGATACAGAGACAGAGAGACAGATAGAGATACAGAGACAGAGAGACAGATAGAGATACAGAGACAGAGATACAGAGACAGAGAGACAGATAGAGATACAGAGACAGAGAGACAGATAGAGATACAGAGACAGAGATACAGAGACAGAGAGACAGATAGAGATACAGAGACAGAGAGACAGATACAGAGACAGAGAGGACAGATGGACAGATCGTACTGATGCAGAGTGTTTGAGGTCCTTCTCTATGTGCAGTTGTGTTCCACCCTGTTCAGATCAGACATCATGTTTCTGTTTCAGTGTAGCTTCTGAACTGCAAAAATAATTAAACTAATGTCATTAGTGAAACGTGCACATGGGCACACAGCCAATGACAGGCGAGACAGAGAGCGGAGCGATTCAAGCACAGCCCTTAACCATGGTGGTCCACACATTAAAACAAGGGGAGGGGGAGTTTGAGTGCAGACTCAATGATGCGTGACCCCAGCTAATTTATGTACCTCCTGCTAAAATGAGAAACCTAATGGGAGGCTGCTGGAGAGGGTTGTTAACGAGGGTGATTAGGAGGGAGAGGTAGATAGGGCCATGTTTGTGTTGATAGCATTCTCTACATGCCCTCTCTCTCTTCCCTTCCTCTCCCTTCCTCTCCCTCTCTCTTCCCTTCCTCTCCCTTCCTCTCCCTCTCTCTTCCCTTCCTCTCCCTTCCTCTCCCTCTCTCTTCCCTCCCTCTCCCTCTCTCTTCCCTTCCTCTCCCTTCCTCTCCTCTCTCTCTCCCTCCCTCCCTCTCTCTCTCTTCTCTCTCCCTCTCTCTTCCTCTCCCTCTCTCTTCCTCTCCTCCCTCTCTCTGAATGTTGTTGGTCGTTGTTTCCTGTTGTGGAATATGGCCTTGCTGAGGTTGTGACCCATGTGACCATGTGACTGCTCTGTTAGACTCTGCAGCCAGCCTCCCAGTTCCCTCCCCCTGATCCTGACAGGCAGCCCTCCCAGTTCCCTCCCCCTGATCCTGACACAGCCAGACGTCAGACTGATGTCTAAATTGGAAATCTACTGTTGCAAACTGTGACATTTCAAATGGACTGCATGATGGACACTGCATGGAGAAATTACAAGCTATGCCACTTAGCAAATGACGCAGTGTGTTCTGAAGCTGAGAGCTGAGAGATGATGTGTGCTGAAAGGGAGTGTCTGCTGAACTGTGCAGACTCACAGAACTCAGAGTCCTGAGATGGAGACACACATGAAGACAGACATGGAGGGAGGAGGGGGGGGGGAGAGGGGGGAGAGGGGGGAGAGGGGGGGAGAGAGGGAGAGGAAAGCCTAACCCAATGGGAGAGAGCAGCCCTGCCTCTGTTATCACTCAGAGACAATGGCTGTGAACTTTCTAAGTGTTCTTTAAGTGGCCTGCTGTGCTCAGAGAGACAGATATTGCTGTGATAACAGGCTGTGTGGAAAAGACTGGCTGTCACTGCCAGACTATCTTCAGTCTGACCTTTCACTAGTCCACCCTCCTCCTCACCCTCCTCACCCTCCTCACCCTCCTCTTCACCCTCCTCACCCTCCTCACCCTCCTCACCCTCCTCCTCACCCTCCTCCTCACCCTCCTCACCCTCCTCTTCACCCTCCTCACCCTCCTCCTCACCCTCCTCACCCTCCTCTTCACCCTCCTCACCCTCCTCCTCACCCTCCTCACCCTCCTCCTCACCCTCCTCTTCACCCTCCTCACCCTCCTCCTCACCCTCCTCACCCTCCTCCTCACCCTCCTCACCCTCCTCACCCTCCTCACCGCTCCTTCTCCTCACCCCTCCTCCTCCTCACCCTCCTCACCTCTCCTCACCCTCCTCCTCACCCCTCCTCCTCCTCACCCTCCTCACTCTCCTCACCCTCCTCCTCACCCCTCCTCCTCCTCCTCACCCTCCTCATCCTCCTCACCCTCCTCATCCTCCTCCTCCTCCTCACCCCTCCTCCTCCTCACCCTCCTCATCCTCCTCCTCACCCTCCTCACCCTCCTCCTCACCCTCCTCTTCACCCTCCTCACCCTCCTCCTCACCCTCCTCACCCTCCTCTTCACCCTCCTCACCCTCCTCCTCACCCTCCTCACCCTCCTCACCGCTCTTCTCCTCACCCCTCCCTCCTCCTCACCCTCCTCACTCTCCTCACCCTCCTCCTCACCCCCTCCTCCTCCTCCTCCTCCTCCTCACCCCTCCTTCTCCTCACCCTCCTTATCCTCCTCACCCTCCTCATCCTCCTCACCCTCCTCCTCATCCTCCTCCACACCCCTCCTCCTCCTCACCCTCCTCATCCTCCTCCTCACCCTCCTCACCCTCCTCCTCACCCTCCTCTTCACCCTCCTCTACCCTCCTCCTCCCCTCCTCACCCTCCTCACCCTCCTCCTCACCCTCCTCACCCTCCTCCTCACCCTCTCACCCTCCTCACCCCCTCCTCACCCTCCTCACCGCTCCTTCTCCTCACCCCTCCTCCTCCTCACCCTCCTCACTCTCCTCACCCCCTCCTCACACCCCTCCTCCTCCTCCTCCTCCTCCTCACCCCTCCTTCTCCTCTTCGTCTCTCCAGGGTCCTCCCAAGCCTGTTGCCATGGAGCCGTGTTCAGGAGGACGTGCGGCGGTGCTAACGGTGCTGATGTGCCTCCCCTCTGGCCCCTCACAGCTCCCCCCCCCTGGCCAGTCTGGTGAGAAGCTCTCTCCCTCTCTCTCTCTCTCTCTCTCTCTCTCTCTGTGTGGTCTCTCTCTTTCTCTCTCTCTCTCTCTCTCTCTCTCTCTCTCTTCTCTCTCTCCTCTCTCTCTCTCTCTCTCTCTCTCTCTCTCTCTCTCTCTCTCTCTCTCTCTGTCTCTCTCTCTCTCTCTCTCACACACTCACACTGTGCAGCTTGTGAAGGTGCTAAAGGCAGAGTGGACACCTGCTCCTCCTCCTCTCTGCTCCCTGCTTCCTGCTAATCATCAGACTGACTCACAAATACAATCTAAAAACAAACTGTGAGAGAGAGAGTGAGTGGCTGAACCTGACGCTGAGAGCCTGACTCACTCACACACACCCAGACTCACCAGGGGAGCTACGATCAGGACCACTGGAGAACCATCCCTGTTCTAGAATCAGCATGCCTGGAGAACCATCCCTGTTCTAGAATCAGCATGCCTGGAGAACCATCCCTGTTCTAGAATCAGCATGCCTGGAGAACCATCCCTGTTCTAGAATCAGATCAAGTGAATCAGACACACACACCCACACACTCAGACCACACACACACACACACACTCACACCCACACACACTCACACCCACACACACCCTCTGCAGTGCTTGTGGAGGGTGTAGGGAAGGTTTATGGCTGTGTGACAGGCTGGCATGACTGGCTGATGCAGGCTGCGCTCCATCAGAAGTGGTGCTCAGAGTTCCTCTCTCATCTGAAGGCTCCCAGCTACAGGATGCAGGTGGTAGAACCTGACGGTGTCTCACTTTCTCACCCTGTCACCCTGTCACCCTGTCACCCTCTCAACCTGTCACCCTCTCACCCTGTCACCCTGTCATCCCTCACCCTGTCACCCCTGTCACCCTCTCACCCTGTCACCCTGTCACCCTCTCACCCTGTCACCCTGTCCTCCCTGTCACCCTCTCACCCTCTCACCCTGTCACCCTCTCACCCTGTCACCCTGTCATCCCTCACCCTGTTCACGCCTCTCACCCTGTCACCCTGTCTCCCTGTCACCCTCTGTCACCCTGCTCCACCCTGTCACCCTCTCACCCTGTCACCCGCACCTGTCATCTCCTCACCCTGTCACCCTGTCACGCCTCTCACCCTGTCACCCTGTCACCCTCTCACCCTGTCACCCTGTCATCCCTCACCCTGTCACCCTGTCACCCTCTCACCCTGTCACCCTGTCACCCTCTCACCCTGTCACCCTGTCATCCTCACCTGTCACCCTCTCACCCTGTCACCCTGTCACCCTCTCACCCTGTCACCCTGTCATCCCCCTCACCCTGTCACCCTGTCACGCCCTCTCACCCTCTCACCCTCTCACCCTGTCACCCTCTCACTCTGTCACCCTCTCACCCTGTCACCCTGTCTCCCTGTCACCCTGTCACCCTGTCACCCTCTCACCCTGTCACCCTGTCACCCTCTCACCCTGTCACCCTGTCTCCCTGTCACCCTGTCACCCCTGTCACCCTCTCACCCTGTCTCCCTGTCACCCTCTCACCCTCTCACCCTGTCACCCTCTCACCTTTCCCTCCCTCTGTTTGTTTATTCATCAGGTATTGCCATTGCCAGCGCCCTGATTGACACATCTCAGCAGAAACCGATGGACTTCAAGAGAAGAGCCAGGCTTTGAAGAACAGCAAGCCCCTCCCCCCTGCCCACCAGGGCACCTGTGTCTGAGGCACCTGTGTCTGCTGTTAGCCTTGACCCCTGACCTGACCCCTGACCTGACCCCTGACCTGACCCCTGACCTGAACCCTGACCTGACACCTGACCCTGAACCCTGATCTGACCCCTGACCTGAACCCTGACCTGACCCCTGATCTGACCCCTGACCTGAACCCCTGACCTGACCCCTGACCTGACCCCTGACCTGAACCCTGATTTGACCCCTGACCTGAACCCTGACCCCTGACCTGAACCCTGACCCCTGACCTGAACCCTGACCCCTGACCTGAACCCTGACCTGAACCCTGACCCCTGACCTGACCCTCAGGTCTTCTGGCTTCATTAGACTGATGGGCTCTGTGTGGCTGAGGTGCAGGAGCCATCCTAGGTACAGAACTATGTAGCCCAGAACCTCCCCCTCTCCTCCTCCCCTCCCCCTCTCCTCCTCCCCTCCTCCTCTCCCTCCTCCCCTCCCCCTCCTCTCCTCCTCCCCTCCCCCTCTCTCCTCCCCCCTCCTCCTCTCCTCCTCCCCTCCTCCTCTCCTCCCCTGTACTCTCCCCGAGCCCTCAGCCTCCCTCAGCCTCCCTCCAGCCTCCAGGCCTCCTACCTTACACCCCCCAGCCCCCCCTGCAGTGGCCCCCCCTCTCCTGTGGCTCCTGGGTCCTACAGACGTTCTGAGATGTTTCCATCCAGACTTGATGACATCAGGGCTCCTTGCTTGTTGCTTGTCCTCTAAACCGTAGACTCTAACCATAGACAACATTGGCTGATGTTTAGGTATAGGTTAAAAGGGTAACCATGGCAACCTTGGGTGCAATTACGGTATCATCATTCCAGCCCCAGAGGCAGAGATCTTCTACCTGAGGCAGAGAGGCAGCCTCAGAACATCTACCTGAGGCAGAGAGGCAGCCTCAGAACATCTACCTGAGGCAGAGAGGCAGCCTCAGACATCTACCTGAGGCAGAGAGGCAGCCTCAGAACATCTACCTGAGGCAGAGAGGCAGCCTCAGAACATCTACCTGAGGCAGAGAGGCAGCCTCAGAACATCTACCTGAGGCAGAGAGGCAGCCTCAGAACATCTACCTGAGGCAGAGAGGCAGCCTCAGAACATCTACCTGAGGCAGAGAGGCAGCCTCAGAACATCTACCTGAGGCAGAGAGGCAGCCTCAGAACATCTACCTGAGGCAGAGAGGCAGCCTCAGAACATCTACCTGAGGCAGAGAGGCAGCCTCAGAACATCTACCTGAGGCAGAGAGGCAGCCTCAGAACATCTACCTGAGGCAGAGAGGCAGCCTCAGAACATCTACCTGAGGCAGAGAGGCAGCCTCAGAACATCTACCTGAGGGCAGAGAGGCAGCCTCAGAACATCTACCTGAGGCAGAGAGGCAGCCTCAGAACATCTACCTGAGGCAGAGAGGCAGCCTCAGAACATCTACCTGAGGCAGAGAGGCAGCCTCAGAACATCTACCTGAGGCAGAGAGGCAGCCTCAGAACATCTACCTGAGGCCAGAGAGGCAGCCTCAGAACATCTACCTGAGGCAGAATGTGGGCAGGAGGGATGGCAGGAGAGAGACACTTGTCATGTAACAGTAGGTTATCTAACACAGGAGTGTGTGGAGATGTTTCCTCCCCCTGTCTCCCCCCTGGACAGCCCTGTCTCCCCCCTGGACAGCCCTGTCTCCCCCTGGACAGCCCTGCCTCCCCCTGGACAGCCCTGCCTCCCCCCTGGACAGGCCCTGCCTCCCCCCTGGACAGCCCTGCCTCCCCCCTGGACAGCCGTGCCTCCCCCCTGGACAGCCCTGCCTCCCCCCCTGGACAGCCCTGCCTCCCCCCTGGACAGCCCTGTCTCCCCCCTGGACAGCCCTGTCTCCCCCTGGACAGCCCTGCCTCCCCCCTGGACAGCCCTGCCTCCCCCCTGGACAGCCCTGTCAATGGTGGAGCCTGTGGACAGCAGTGGGTGGAGCCTGTGGACAGCAGTGGGTGGAGCCTGTGGACAGCAGTGGGTGGAGCCTGTGAACAGCAGAGAAACTAAATGTGAATCTGGGGCACTCTTCAACATATTCTTTTTTTGTTGTTATTACATTTTTGAGAGGAAATGTATGTTAGGCTTTCGTCTTCTACTACTATTCTTATCTATGATGATGATAAAACAAAGTCTTTTTACTGTGTTTGTGAAACGACATGTCTGGACAGCCCTGTAATAATAAGTTTGTTTGAATAATGAATGGATTCCAGAATACTAGTTCACTTGTACAGTGACTGTTCCCAGTAATCACTGGTTAAGGTTTTTTGCTGAGGAATCAAAGGTTTTCTGGATCTCCAGCTACATGCTTATAATATAACATGTCATGTTAACAATGATATAGAATGCCAGCTGTTGTGACAGTTCATTTTTAATGTGTTGTAATTCCAGTGAGGAGTTGATCTCTCACTGGTCATAGTTCATCCCTACTGTGGATGGACACCACATACTGTATCACTAATCTTATCTGGATTGTATATACATGAACTTCATGCCAGATAAATAAAAACACTTGAATATTCTTAGGCCACTTGGTTCTTGCAACTCATTTTGGAACCTCCCAAAAGTTAAGTCCACTATTATTTTGATCCTTCAGAACATGTCGGATTAAAAAGTGTTACTGTTCTAAGCTGATACGGAACCTTTCAAACATCTCCATGGAGATGGATCTGTCAGAACCTGTGACTGTGTCTCCATGGAGATGAATCTGTCAGAACCTGTGACTGTGTCTCCATGGAGATGAATCTGTCAGAACCTGTGACTGTGTCTCCATGGAGATGGATCTGTCAGAACCTGTGACTGTGTCTCCATGGAGATGAATCTGTCAGAACCTGTGACTGTGTCTCCATGGAGATGAATCTGTCAGAACCTGTGACTGTGTCTCCATTGGAGATGGATCTGTCAGAACCTGTGACTGTGTCTCCATGGAGATGGATCTGTCAGAACCTGTGACTGTGTCTCCATGGAGATGGATCTGTCAGAATCTGTGACTGGACGAACCTGTGGAAGCGTTCAATATAACTCATGTAGGATCGTTCAGATTGAGGGATGGGCCTCAGGTTTATGGGCTGTCCTTTACTGTGGAGCTGTAAATCATGCTGTCGGAGGTCCTAACATTAGACGATATTAATGTGTGTGTGCACGGATAATGTGTGTGTGTGCGGGGATAATGTGTGTGGCGCCGCTGAGTGATGGAGGCAGACGCTTCGTTCATCTACGTGACAGAACATTAAAGAGCTTCAGGAAGCACATCTACAGGTCTAAATGCACAGCTGTTGTTTTTGTCAGGTTGTTTACAGATCAAATTGACTATCGATTACTTGATGTTTTTCTTTCTAAAGAATATTTATATATATTTGGTAGTGGTAGTATATATATATGCTGCCCCTCCCTCCCTGATGCTGCCCCTCCCTCCCTGATGCTGCCCCTCCCTCCCTGATGCTGCCCCTCCCTCCCTGATGCTTGCCCCTCCCTCCCTGATGCTGCCCCTCCCTCCCTCCCTGATGCTGCCCCTCCCTCCCTGATGCTGCCCCCCCTCCCTGATGCTGCCCCTCCCTCCTGATGCTGCCCCTCCCTCCCTGATGCTGCCCCTCCCTCCCTGATGCTGCCCCTCCCTCCCTGATTGCTGCCCCTCCTCCCTGATGCTGCCCCTCCCTCCCTGATGCTGCCCCTCCCTCCTCCTGATGCTGCCCCTCCCTCCCCATGCTAGTTATGTGAAGCTCAGCCCCGGACACTAGTCTGCTCACCATTTCTCCCTTGTTGTTGTTGAAGCTCCATGTTATGACTCAGGACTCAGCCATCATCTCCAGTGACTCATTGTCATTTTTACACTGACTGGGTGTTCAAAGTTCCACCCTATCATTGATCTTGTCAACATTCATAGCGTTTTGATAGCTGCTCTAAGACACTGAAAGCTTTTAGAATTTAAACATGCTTTCAGATATCAGACAGGACTGTGTGTGTGTGTGTGTGTGTGTGTGTGTGGGGGGGGGGGGGGGGGGGGGGGGGGGGGGGGGGGGGGGGGGGGGGGGGGGGGGTGAAACTTGTGTGCTCTCTGAAATATGTTTTCAATACCAGATCATAAAATACAGTAATCTTTTCTTTTTACAGAGCTGGTAGCTCAGTAAGGAGTCTTGTAATGAGCAGTAGACATCTCTGGTACAATGGCACCATTGTCTCACATTGCACATAATCCTGTTTATTATACTGTGTTTATTTTCAGTCTCTTCAGTTAGACTACAAGACCTGATAGTATTCCTGATGCTCAAAGAAAACCTTGATCTCGTTTAAACTACCCGACCTCCCACCACCTTCAAGCACACATTATAATTCTACCCTGGGCTTTTAGTCCCTGTGTGAAGCAATCTGAATCTCCCTCTCTCTTCTCTGCCACCCTACTCGCCCCCCCTCCATCCCTCCCTCTTCCCCCCTCCCTCCTCCCCTCCCTCCCTCCCTCCTCTCCCTCCTCCCTCCCTCCCTCTCCTCCCACCCTCCTCTCCCTCTCTCCCTCTTCCACCCTCCTCTCCCTCTCTCCCTCCTCCCTCTCCTCCCCCATCGTAGCAGGTGAACTCAGACATCACAGCCCCCACCCTGCCTGATGAGTTGTGACACGCTCCATAAATCTGTCTCCTGATCCGCTCCATCATCAGAGGGCAGGACGTCCTCACAGAGGGGCGTGTCCTGAGGGCAGGATGTCTTCACAGAGGGGCGTGTCCTGAGGGCAGGATGTCTTCACAGAGGGGCGTGTCCCTGAGGGCAGGACGTCCTCACAGAGGGGCGTGTCCTGAGGGCAGGACGTCCTCACAGAGGGGCGTGTCCTTGTTTGACTGTGTCTCTCTTTTACCGCCCCTGATGTGATCTGACTGATCATGTCCACCAGGCAGCAGGTAACTGACTGTTCTGACTGTTCACTGTTCTGACTGTTCGCTGTTCTGACTGTTCACTGTTCTGACTGTTCACTGTTCTGACTGTTCACTGTTCACTGTTCTGACTGTTCGCTGTTCTGACTGTTCACTGTTCACTGTTCTGACTGTTCACTGTTCTGACTGTTCGCTGTTCTGACTGTTCACTGTTCACTGTTCTGACTGTTCACTGTTTCAGACTGTTCACTGTTCACTGTTCTGACTGTTCACTGTTCACTGTTCTGACTGTTCACTGTTCACTGTTCACTGTTCTGACTGTTCACTGTTCAGACTGTTCACTGTTCTGACTGTTCACTGTTCAGACTGTTCACTGTTCATTGTTCTGACTGTTCACTGTTCTGACTGTTCTGACTGTTCGCTGTTCTGACTGTTCACTGTTCACTGTTCTGACTGTTCACTGTTCAGACTGTTCACTGTTCTGACTGTTCACTGTTCTGACGGTTCACTGTTCTGACTGTTCACTTTCTAACTGTTTCACTTTCTGACTGTTCTGACTGTTCTGACTGTTCACTCTCTACACAGTCCATTAATTCATTCACTGTATGTAGTTCTGAAGTGTTGAGGTCCACAAGACTAAAATCAGAGTATTATTAGGACTCATTTTAATTACATACAACATTTTAAATTTTCACAAGCAGAGAGAAGAAGGTAACTCTGATGTTATCGATTTGTTGTCTTCATAACATTCCAATTAAATCAGTTTTGACATCGTGTTCGTCTTCCAGTTTCAGACAATCACAACAATCACCTGCAGACTCAGCTTTAGAAACCCAACCACACATTAGTTTGAACAATATACATAAGTCGTGTCACTCTTTTCCACAATTCAAGTAAATCTAATTTTCCAGCTAATTCTAAATAATACATTTTGAATGCTGGTTTCCCATTTTTCCAAAGTTTGATTGAATTGTGTGAAAAGTCTGTTTCTTACACAGATCAGAGGCAGAAAGACATTTAGCAACAGTTCAGGTTAGGTTCAGGTTAACTCTAGAGTTGGGGTTCATGTTCAGGTTAACCATAGAGTTGGGGTTCAGGTTAACTCTAGAGTTGGGGTTCAGGTTAACCCTAGAGTTGGGGGTTCATGTTCAGGTTAACCATAGAGTTGGGGTTCAGGTTAACCCTAGAGTTGGGGTTCAGGTTCAGGTGAACTCTAGAGTTGGGGTTCAGGTTAACTCTAGAGTTGGGGTTCAGGTTCAGATTAACTCTTGAGTTGGGGTTCAGATTAACTCTAGAGTTGGGGTTCAGGTTAACCCTCAACACCAGTAAGGGATCACAGAGAGGATCTGTCAGAGAAGATTATAATTACAGAGCTAACTATCTCCTTTTTGATTAGTTAAACTTTACCCATGTAAAAGTGGAGTCTTGGTCCTGCCCAGAGGCAGTAAGGCCTGATGAACGAGTGATCAGGTGATCTGTTCTTGTTGACATGATAATATATTCAAACATCACAGATACATGGTTCTACAGGTCTGAGCCTTGTTATCAATATACACTATCAACACATCTGTGACTCCCCCACATCACAGACCATCTCTGACTCCCCCCACAGCACAGACCATCTCTGACTCCCCCACAGCACAGACCATCTCTGACTCCCCCACAGCACAGACCATCTCTGACTCCCCCACAGCACAGACCATCTCTGACTCCCCCCCACAGACCATCTCTGACTCCCCCACATCACAGACCATCTCTGACTCCCCCACAGCACAGACCATCTCTGACTCCCCCACAGCACAGACCATCTCTGACTCCCCCACAGCACAGACCATCTCTGACTCCCCCCCACAGACCATCTCTGACTCCCCCCACATCACAGACCATCTCTGACTCCCCCACAGCACAGACCATCTCTGACTCCCCCACATCACAGACCATCTCTGACTCCCCCCCACAGACCATCTCTGACTCCCCCCACATCACAGACCATCTCTGACTCCCCCACAGCACAGACCATCTCTGACTCCCCCACAGCACAGACCATCTCTGACTCCCCCACAGCACAGACCATCTCTGACTCCCCCCCACAGACCATCTCTGACTCCCCCACATCACAGACCATCTCTGACTCCCCCACAGCACAGACCATCTCTGACTCCCCCACAGCACAGACCATCTCTGACTCCCCCACAGCACAGACCATCTCTGACTCCCCCACAGCACAGACCATCTCTGACTCCCCCCCACAGACCATCTCTGACTCCCCCACATCACAGACCATCTCTGACTCCCCCACAGCACAGACCATCTCTGACTCCCCCACAGCACAGACCATCTCTGACTCCCCCACAGCACAGACCATCTCTGACTCCCCCCCACAGACCATCTCTGACTCCCCCACATCACAGACCATCTCTGACTCCCCCCACAGCACAGACCATCTCTGACTCCCCCACAGCACAGACCATCTCTGACTCCCCCACAGCACAGACCATCTCTGACTCCCCCACAGCACAGACCATCTCTGACTCCCCCCCACAGACCATCTCTGACTCCCCCACATCACAGACCATCTCTGACTCCCCCACAGCACAGACCATCTCTGACTCCCCCACAGCACAGACCATCTCTGACTCCCCCACAGCACAGACCATCTCTGACTCCCCCACATCACAGACCATCTCTGACTCCCCCACAGCACAGACCATCTCTGACTCCCCCCACATCACAGACCATCTCTGACTCCCCCACAGCACAGACCATCTCTGACTCCCCCACATCACAGACCATCTCTGACTCCCCCCCCACAGTTGAGGCACACAGCCTTCTGACATGGTGGAAATACGGATGTCACAAAGAGCCCCTCCCCCAACATTAGAGTACAAATCTAGATCAGGCATGTTCGTATTTACAAGCATGTTGAAGAATAAGCATTCTGCCAGAACATGAACTGTAAGTAACCAAGAGTAAGACTAAGGGAAGTCCACACTATGTTTGACACACAGTCCTGTAGTTTGGCTTTCAGCAGATGTCATGAGCGTGTTGTCCTCCGATGGCAGTGGAATGACAGTGTTTCAACCTGTGTTCAGGTAACGAGGATCAACACAGACAGTCTGTGTTCAGGTAATGAGGATCAACACAGACAGTCTGTGTTCAGGTAACGAGGATCAACACAGACAGTCTGTGTTCAGGTAATGAGGATCAACACAGGACAGTCTGTGTTCAGGTAATGAGGATCAACACAGACAGTCTGTGTTCAGGTAATAAGGATCAACACAGACAGTCTGTGTTCAGGTAATGAGGATCAACACAGACAGTCTGTACAGTCTAAATAACACCCTGCATACGAGTCGTACAATAATGAGCAACCGTCTCCAAATGATGAGAAAAGCTCCAGACATTTAGCATGATGTTTGATGATGTCCTGGGAAGCTGAGAGGGTTACTGGTTACTGGTCCAGTGCCCCCTGCAGGCTTGGAGGCAGGGCCTCTGCTGAGGGAGGGGAACATCTTCAACAGCCAGTCAGGACCAACATCCCACAGAAGTACAACATCAAAAGTCAAATCCATGAAAATGTGTCCTTTTGCCATCCAAACACTCCAGAGGTTCAGCACTTCTTCTTCCCTCCTGAATGCCTCCTCTCCTCTTGTAGATCCAGACAGGATGTTTGGACCCGGCCAGTCCTGGAGCCACTCAGAGGGAACTGACAGCTGTGGGGTTTGAAACTCTCAGTACGTCTGTCTGTCTGTCCATCACTCCATCTCTCCTCCTCTCCATCCCTTCATCTCACTCTTCACCTCTCCACCTCTCCTCCTCTCCACCCATCCTCCGCCTCTACCAAACCTGGCGACCTAGCAGAAACCATCGCCATGGACACCAGGCCGTAAGCCACACCCATCAGCATGTTGATAGGACAGGCATTGTCTGGGCGGGAGGAGGAGCTGCGAGCGTCGGCATTGGAGGAGCCAGGAGTGTCCAGCTGGTCCTGAAGATCACAACAAGCAACAGTGAGCAACACAGCTACACACAAGGGGAAGCAAATCTGTTGGGGTTGATTGACAGGAGTGTCTCTTACCACACACACAGCTGTGTTCAGGCTGTGGTTAGACTTCAGTTTCTGGGCCTGGAGGTTCAACAGAGACAAGAGGAAGCAAGAGGAGACTGTCTGGGTTAGTGAGGTGAGGTGAGGCAGAGTGTTGGTGACAGAGGCAGTGTGTTGGTGAGGTGAGGCAGAGTGTGTTGGTGAGGTGAGGCAGAGTGTTGGTGAGTGAGGCAGAGTGTTGGTGAGGTGAGGCAGAGTGTTGGTGACAGAGGCAGTGTGTTGGTGAGTGAGGCAGTGTGTTGGTGACAGAGGCAGTGTGTTGGTGAGTGAGGCAGTGTGTTGGTGACAGAGGCAGTGTGTTGGTGAGTGAGGCAGTGTGTTGGTGAGTGAGGCAGTGTTGGTGAGTGAGGCAGTGTTGGTGAGTGAGGCAGTGTGTTGGTGAGTGAGGCAGTGTTGGTGACAGAGGCAGTTGTGTTGGTGAGTGAGGCAGTGTTGGTGAGTGAGGCAGTGTTGGTGAGTGAGGCAGTGTGTTGGTGAGTGAGGCAGTGTGTTGGTGAGTGAGGCAGTGTTGGTGAGTGAGGCAGTGTTGGTGAGTGAGGCAGTGTTGGTGAGTGAGGCAGTGTTGGTGAGTGAGGCAGTGTTGGTGAGTGAGGCAGTGTTGGTGAGTGAGGCAGCGTTGGTGAGTGAGGCAGCGTTGGTGAGTGAGGCAGTGTTGGTGAGTGAGGCAGTGTTGGTGAGTGAGGCAGCGTTGGTGAGTGAGGCAGTGTTGGTGAGTGAGGCAGCGTTGGTGAGTGAGGCAGTGTTGGTGAGTGAGGCAGTGTTGGTGAGTGCTGTTTTCTTATTGATCCTCTGTAGAGGCCTTATGTTGTGTGTGTGTGTGTGTGTGTGTGCGAGTGTAATAGTGTATAATAGTTAAATAAAAGTGCTTCAATCAGGCTATACTTTTAACCTTTCCTACTTCCACACACATGCACACATATATACCCAGACACACACACTGACACCCACACACTGACACCCCCACCACACACACACACACACACAGATGGGAGATGGGATATGTGAGTGATAAATAGACTCCATGGTAGTTCAGGAACATAACAACCCAACACACACTGTTGTATTAATGCTCTGAAAGGGATTGTGGGAGCCAATGATTAATGACTATCCTGGAGCTCCACTATGGTTTCCCTGTGATGAATCAGATTATCTCTATTAAAAGCCAATATGATAAATAGATGTGTTTAAAACTAGGTGATATAATCTTGTTGAAAATATATTTTAAACAGATTTGTTTTTACAGTACAGAATATCTGAGGTTCATATGCTGAGGTGAAGACAATAAGTTCATGGAGTTCTGAAACATTTCAACTTCTTAACCCTGAGTTACTGTGACCTTAAGTGTGTCTACTTACCTATTCTGTCTCTGTATATATGTGTGTGTTTGTATATTCCTTTACACACACACACACACACACACACACAGTGTTGATGTAGAGCAGATGTGAATGATGGTGCTCAACTTCAAAGTGCTTGTCTTCATACAGACCCTTCCTGTTCTCACAAAGTCACTTCTGTCAAGTTACTGACTGGAGATCTGTCTCTCTGTGGCCCAGATCAGCCTGTCTGCCTGCCTTCCTGCCTGTCTGCCTGTCTGTCTGCCTGTCTGCCTGCCTTCCTGCCTGTCTGCCTGTCTGCCTGTCTGTCAGCCTGTCAGCCTGTCTGTCTGCCTGTCTGCCTGTCTGTCTGTCTGCCTGTCTGGCTGTCTGCTTGTCTGGCTGTCTGCCTGTCTGCCTGTCTGTCTGCCTGTCAGCCTGTCTGTCTGCCTGTCTGTCTGCCTGTCTGCCTGTCTGTCTGTCTGCCTGTCTGGCTGTCTGCTTGTCTGGCTGTCTGGCTGTCTGCCTGTCTGCCTGTCTGTCTGTCTGTCTGCCTGTCTGTCTGCCTGTCAGCCTGTCTGTCTGTTTGCATCACCCCCCGCATCTCCATACCACCACCAAGCTCCACACCCTCACTAACCCCACCCCTCCCTGCACCCTTCCCCCACACACCTGCAGGTTTCCACAGAAGTGGTATATTGAGTCTCCTTGTGTGTCCAGGTGGTTGGGGTGTGTGGGGGGGTCCTGGGCAGGGCGAGCCCTGGGGGCCAGGCTGGGGCCAGGTGACAAGGGCCGCAGAGGGGCCTGGGGGTTCCACACCCTCACGTCTGTGCCGTTACCAAACGCCTGGATGGCGTTACCTGCATGGACACAAGAGGCTATATTTACAACCCCACACTTTTACACACTGCACTGTCTACACACTCTACTGTCTACACACTCTACTGTCTACACACTCTACTGTCTACACACTGTGGAGAAAGATGAACTAAATGTCATTGCTCTACACTGAGGGTCGTATTTTACAGTACAAATGTGGACCCAGATAATATGGATAATGTGTCTATAGATGTGTATCGTTGCAGTATTGTTATGATCAGATGGTGTTTTTACTGACAGGAGATTCTCTCTGTCTACTAGGATCAGAAAACAACAGCTTTCTGCCTTGAATATCCTGAACGCAACAAAACAACAACTACTTGTTTCTTTTAAATATTGAGAATAATCTTTTAGACAAACGAGTGTCCTTACCACAGAGGTTGCAGATAAACTTCTCTCTCTCCGTATTTCTCTTCCCTCTTTCTCCTCCTCCCCCTCTTTCTCTGTCTCTTCCTATCTCTCTATACCTCCCCCTTTCTCCCTCCCTCTTTCCCTCTGCCTTCATCGTATAACTTGAATCTAATCTAAACTCTATTCTGTCAAAGCTTTTCAATACTACTTAAATATATCAACACTGATACGTTCCTTTAGTTTCCAAAATCTTGCAGTTCATACAAAGTTAACACTTTAAGCAGCTTTTTTATGTTTTAAAATGCAAATTGCTACAGAAATGATTTATTGGTGGAGGACAGTGACTTTTATTTGTAAATATTATCTATAAACCTGCTATGTTTGGGGTCTTTCATGTTGCTATGCTTATTGACCGATGCTCTTTTGTAAAGCTCTCTCTTATAAGTCGCTTTGGATAAAAGCATCTGCTGAATGAATAAATATAAATAAGTTACCCCTAACATTGCATATTGCCATCTGCAGACATTCATTGGCTATAAGGCCCTCTTACAAGCCCTTTAGTGAACCAGCTGAAGACAATTTAGCCACTTTTCTACCAAAAAATGAGTTGGGTGGGGGGGGGCAGGGGGGGGGACAGAATTCACAGGTTTTGGGAGCCACCTTATTGGCTTTAGAAGGCTTTGGACAGGACATGTAAGCTCTTATTGGGTCAAACGAGATGTCAATCAAAAGGTCAGAGTGCACTGGCCATTTTGAGACCATGCTGATATTCAGAAGAAAATGAAACTCTGAATGCCAGTGACATCTGTTGTGTTGGTGAAGTCAGTATGATGTAATAAGAGCTCATTGTAGTTTATGGATGTTATATATGACATGGTTAGATAGTTTGGAACTTTGGGAATATTACCAGAACATTTCTACATTGTTGGGATGTCTTGCAAAACTGGACAACTCTGTCTAATTAGGTAAGTAGAAAGTGTTTCTTTGACGTTGTTGACATGTTGGTGATCGGAAAAAGATTGTACTAGCTGTTGATTGTACTAGCTGTTGATTTGTACTAGATGTTGGTTGTACTAGCTGTTGATTGTACTAGCTGTTGATTGTACTAGATGTTGGTTGTACTAGCTGTTGATTGTACTAGCTGTTGATTGTACTAGCTGTTGATTGTACTAGCTGTTGATTGTACTAGATGTTGGTTGTACTAGCTGTTGATTGTACTAGCTGTTGATTGTACTAGCTGTTGGTTGTACTATATGTTGATTGTACTAGCTGTTGATTGTACTAGCTGTTGTGACTCGATCTTTAAATGGTTTAAATCAATAGAATCACAGCTTTTGCCTGATGTACAACCTCAGGCATGGATTGCTAAGAGGGTAACTGTGAAACTCAAATAGAATAGTGTTTGTGTGTGTGTGTGTGTTTGTGTGAGTGAAGACTCACGAAGGCAGTGGTTCTCAGTAAAAACCTCCAGGAACTTGTCACAGTCTGGCTTCCTGTTTCCACTTCCTCCACAGTCACACCAAGGAGAAACTCGCAGGCTGGAGGCTCGCAGGTAGTTAGGGGTCATCACTGTGCCTGGGGTCACAGGTCACACACAGGTCACACCATTAAACATGACCTTTTTACTTAATGCTCTGGGAAACTTGTCAGAGATAAAAAAAAATTTTTTTTTACTGGAACTAATCTTGATGAAGATTAGATTGTAAATGAAATACAAGGCATGAAGTGAATGTACCGATCAGGCCTGTGTACGCCAGCAGACAGCCAGCATAGTTTTCCTTCAGACAACCAGACCCTGAGCGAGACTCTGCCTGACAGGCTGAGAAGAAGTCTGCCAACCGAGATCTGCAAAGACAAAGGATCAAGATGACTGTAGGTGACTAACAGGGTCAGTGGCTAACAGGGTCAGTGACTAACAGGGTCAGTGACTAACAGGGTCAGTGACTAACAGGGTCAGTGACTAACAGTGTCAGTGGCTAACAGGGTCAGTGACTAACAGGGTCAGTGACTAACAGTGTCAGTGGCTAACAGGGTCAGTGACTAACAGGGTCAGTGACTAACAGGGTCAGTGACTAACAGGGTCAGTGACTAACAGGGTCAGTGACTAACAGGGTCAGTGACTAACAGGGTCAGTGACTAACAGTGTCAGTGGCTACAGGGTCAGTGACTAACAGGGTCAGTGACTAACCCTAACATTGCCATAGTCATCTAGACACTGACATAGTCATTGAGAATGACTTCCGAATGGGGATCGAAATGTCTTGATTTTGAAAACAGTTTCCAGATGAAACCTTTTCTACAGTAGAACACTCCTGAACACATGAGGCTCTATAGTGTAGACTCTACACTGACTCTACACTGACTCTACACTGACTCTACACTGACTCTAGAGGCTGTGTCTCCTACAGTGTCCCTACCTGCAGATGTAGTTGTCCCTGCAGGAGGCCCGGAGCGACAGGCAGTTGGGCTTCTCTCTGTCCTCGTAGGAGCAGATGGGAACGATAGTCTGTCTGCGGCGCTCAGTGCAGGCGGCCTGGTCCCCTGCTGGACAGGAGCAGAACAGCATCCCATAGCTGTGCATCTCAGGGACCTGGGGGACAAAACCTGCTGTCAGTAACCAGGGGATGATGTCATTAACCAGGGGATGATGTCATTAACCAGGAGACGATGTCAGTAACCAGGGGATGATGTCAGTAACCAGGAGATGATGTCAGTAACCAGGAGATTATGTCAGTAACCAGGGGATGATGTTAGTAACCAGGAGATGATGTCAGTACCCAGGGGATGATGTCAGTACCCAGGGGATGATGTCAGTACCCAGGGGATGATGTCAGTACCCAGGGGATGATGTCAGTACCCAGGGGATGATGTCAGTACCCAGGGGATGATGTCAGTACCCAGGGGATGATGTCAGTACCCAGGGGATGATGTCAGTACCCAGGGGATGATGTTAGTAAGACGGTGGTTCATCACCTTGTCAAAGAAGTGGCGGAGAGCCTTGTGACACTTCCTCTTGTTGCAGACCTCAGCAGCAGACACACGGCTGGTACAGGGACTGATGTAGGTGGACCGGTACTTCTTACAGGTGTCATTCAGGTTGCAGGCCTTGGCTGCACTCAGACAGTTATTCTCCTTGCTTGATGCTTGCTCACCTGGCGGAGAGGAGGAGAGGGGAGGAGAGGGGAGGAGAGGGGAGGAGAGGGAGGACAGGGAAGAAGAGAGGAGGTGGGAGGGATGGAGGGAGGGAGGAGAGGGAGACAAAGAGACAGAGGACAGGAGGAGAGACAAGAGGAGTGGGCGAGAGATATGACAGAGAAGAAGAACAGAGATGTTTATATTACAATATATTATCTACAGTGTGAACTTTATCACTATTCAGGTTTGGCAACGAACTTGATAACATGTAAAGAGAAATAAGAAACCGAGTGAAATGATAATGAGAGAGGGACACAAAGACCAGAGGGAGGGATCACATGACTGGGATCACATGACTGGGATCACATGACAGATCTGCTGGAAAAGCAACTGTGTGAATGTCTGTAAGACTTTGGAATCAACGGACATTCAGCTTGGTCTCTCCTGATATGATTTGGTCTCTACTGATATGATCTGGTCTCTCCTGATATGATCTGGTCTCTCCTGATATGATCTGGTCTCTCTCCTGATATGATCTGGTCTCTCCTGATATGATCTGGTCTCTCCTCTGATATGATCTGGTCTCTCGCCTGATATGATCTGGTCTCTCCTGATAGGATCTGGTCTCTCCTGATAGGATCTGGTCTCTCTCCTGATATGATCTGGTCTCTCTACTGATATGATCTGCTCTCTCCTGATATGATCTGCTCTCTCCTGATATGATCTGCTCTCTCCTGATATGATCTGCTCTCTCCTGATATGATCTGCTCTCTCCTGATATGATCTGCTCTCTCCTGATATGATCTGCTCTCTCCTGATATGATCTGGTCTCTCGCCTGATATGATCTGCTCTCTCCTGATATGATCTGGTCTCTCTTCTGGAGAGGAGATGACAGAGGAGGAAAGGAAGATAATATGAGGACAGAAAAGGCTAAAACATTGTTGATTGAAGAAGAGTTTGTTTAAAATAAATTGTCAAGGCTTTGTTTGAAGACAGTCGGCCCTCACTGCTGTGAATGCAAGGGCCTCACTGCTGTGAATACAAGGGCCTCACTGCTGTGAATACAAGGGCCTCACTGCTGTGAATGCAAGGGCCTCACTGCTGTGAATACAAGGGCCTCACTGCTGTGAATACAAGGGCCTCACTGCTGTGAATGCAAGGGCCTCACTGCTGTGAATACAAGGGCCTCACTGCTGTGAATGCAAGGGCCTCACTGCTGTGAATACAAGGGCCTCACTGCTGTGAATGCAAGGGCCTCACTGCTGTGAATACAAGGGCCTCACTGCTGTGAATGCAAGGGCCTCACTGCTGTGAATGCAAGGGCCTCACTGCTGTGAATACAAGGGCCTCACTGCTGTGAATGCAAGGGCCTCACTGCTGTGAATACAAGGGCCTCACTGCTGTGAATGCAAGGGCCTCACTGCTGTGAATACAAGGGCCTCACTGCTGTGAATACAAGGGCCTCACTGCTGTGAATGCAAGGGCCTCACTGCTGTGAATGCAAGGGCCTCACTGCTGTGAATACAAGGGCCTCTGCATAGAGAGAAGCTACTCAGATGGGCTGGAGGCTACAGTAATATGATCCACTCTCTCTCTCCCCTCTCCTCTTCCCTCTATCCTCTCCTCTCTTTCTCTCTGTCTTCTCCCCTCTCCTCCTCTTCTCTCTCTCTCTCTCTCTCTCCTCTCTCTCTCTCTCTCTCTCTCTCTCTCTCTCTCTCTCTCTCTCTCCTTTCCTCATGCTCAGAGTTCTCAGATCTTATTCTTGCAGATTACATCACAGGGATGGACATATCCTCCCTCCCCCAGAGAAAGACCCCACACTTCAAACCCTCTCCCCTCCCCTCCCTGTCTGTCTGTTATAAGCTCCCTCGCACTTCTACAAACTGTGTCTCCTGCCTGCCCATGGAACAGTGACTTTCTTAATGATGCTCTTTGATGTGGCACTGAAGCTTGCTGTGGCTTTTCATCCACTGTAGAAAAAGATGTGATTAAATCAGAATACGTTCTTGAACTGTGGGTTAATCACGTATTACAAAACGCATTACTAACATCTGACAAGCCTCAGAAATGAGACTTGTGGAGGTTTGGGTGGGCTCTCATTGGAAACACTGTTGCCATGACGGCCGCCATTAAGCTAATATGTCAGATGTATTCAACTATGTTAACAAGGACAGATCCAGTGTTGGTGCTGTAGAGATTCAGGGACATTGACAAATCGTAAACGTCTGAAACTACATTACCCAGAACCACTTGGGCATGTCTCCCTCCCTCCCTTTCCCCCCAGACTCCTCTTATCAAGTGTTCCCCCTCGTGCCTCTGCTCCTCCCTTCCACAAGAACATGATCACAGAACTTTCTGGAACATGAACAGGGGCGTCCACCATGTTTTCAAGTCAAGTATAAAAATGTATGTGGAGTAACCAAATATACCAAATGAAAGGATCTTCTGGGTAGATCAATCCTTTACATTTTGTCAAGCCCAAAATGTGTTGTATGTGTGTGTATACCTGTGTGTGTGTGTCTCAGAGTAATAACACGTAGCCTCCCTTCAAAGCCTTGATGGAATACTCCATCCTGTGTGATTAATACAAGCGCTCGCTGTCAAAGCCTCTCAATTTACCCACAAAAATCAATGTCTAATAGGCCCTTCCTATCCATGTTCTGTTTTACCATCCTAGCTGCCAAGTCCTTCACCCAAGAGGCTGAGCATTCAGTTTCCATGCATTAGCAGCTGCGCGGCTGTATGAAGCCAGTAGGAGGCCACACACTGCTGTGGTTATGGCTGTGTGATTATTACCCCAGGTTATGGCTGTGTGATTATTACCCCAGGTTATGGCTGTGTGATTATTACCCCAGGTTATGCCTGTGTGATTATTACCCCAGGTTATGGCTGTGTGATTATTACCCCAGGTTATGGCTGTGTGATTATTACCCCAGGTTATGGCTGTGTGATTATTACCCCAGGTTATGCCTGTGTGATTATTACCCCAGGTTATGGCTGTGTGATTATTACCCCAGGTTATGGCTGTGTGATTATTACCCCAGGTTATGGCTGTGTGATTATTACCCCAGGTTATGCCTGTGTGATTATTACCCCAGGTTATGGCTGTGTGATTATTACCCCAGGTTATGGCTGTGTGATTATTACCCCAGGTTATGGCTGTGTGATTATTACCCCAGGTTATGCCTGTGTGATTATTACCCCAGGTTATGCCTGTGTGATTATTACCCCAGGTTATGCCTGGTTACACCTGACTTATGACTCTACTACTAGAGTGATAATGACATAGACTGCAGAGTGATAATGACAGACTGCTAGAGTGATAATGACATAGACTGCAGAGTGATAATGACAGACTGCCAGAGTGATAATGACAGACTGCCAGAGTGATAATGACATAGACTGCAGAGTGATAATGACAGACTGCTAGAGTGATAATGACATAGACTGCAGAGTGATAATGACATAGACTGCAGAGTGATAATGACATAGACTGCAGAGTGATAATGACATAGACTGCAGAGTGATAATGACATAGACTGCAGAGTGATAATGACAGACTGCTAGAGTGATAATGACATAGACTGCAGAGTGATAATGACATAGACTGCAGAGTGATAATGACAGACTGCTAGAGTGATAATGACATAGACTGCAGAGTGATAATGACAGACTGCAGAGTGATAATGACATAGACTGCAGAGTGATAATGACAGACTGCAGAGTGATAATGACAGACTGCAGAGTGATAATGACAGACTGCCAGAGTGATAATGACATAGACTGCAGAGTGATAATGACAGACTGCTAGAGTGATAATGACAGACTGCAGAGTGATAATGACAGACTGCAGAGTGATAATGACCTCAGAGGAAATGCTGCTGGGATGATTCAGGTCCATGTTAAACATGCCTGCATAGAAACAGAGGTCTCATTAACAGTGGTAGTGGGTGAGTCATCAGCCTGGATAAAGTGTCCGTCTGTCCTCATGATCAGAGTCTTGTTTGTCTTTTCAGGTGAATGATATCTAACTGGACTCATTATAAAACCTTTCCACTGAACAATAATGCTTCTGCTGCTCCACTTCATGCCATGTTTATACCATGTTTATACCATGTTTATACCATGTTTATACCATGTTCATGCCATGTACTCTGTCCATAAGAGCTGCAGTTAACACCTTCTGAAGGAGTGGCTTTAGATGTCTTGGAATGAATGAAATGAAACTACAAACTCATCTTATTTAGCTTCCCACCTATTAACCCATCCAGTGCAAACGCATTCACACAACACACACACACACACACACACACACACACACACACACCCAGTGCTCACACACACACCCAGTGAACATACACACAACACACACACACACACACACACACACACCCAGTGAACATACACACAACACACACACACACACAAACCCAGTGCTCACACACACACCCAGTGAACATACACACAACACACACACACACACACACACACCCAGTGAACATACACACAACACACACACACACCCAGTGAACATACACACACACACACAATCCACACACAAACCCAGTGCTCACACACACACCCAGTGAACATACACACAACACACACACACACACACAAACCCAGTGCTCACACACACACACACACACACACCCAGTGAACATACACACACACACACAATCCACACACATACGCACACACACACACACACACACCCAGTGCACACACACAAAAATCCCTTAATGGCCCACACCTTTGCTGAATCTATATCAACATGGCTTGATGAATGCATACATTTTATGGTACACTCACACACAAGCGCTGACGCACCAGACCTACACATACAAATACTCCAAACACACACAAACCGACACACCAACACACAAACAAACACACAGTGTGGGAGGCTGTTCCAGTCTTGCCTGAATGCTTTGCTCCATGTTTCCCCTCTCCAGGCAGCCTGTTCAGTGATTAATGAACAAGGCAGGTTTAGCTCCTCCGTCCTGGAAGAGGTGTTGCTCTGCTTATTGGGTCTCACATGTGGCTCAGCTTGGATTAATGATGTTATAAAGCCTGACCAAGGCCCTGCACTGGTCCAGCTCCATGTAAAGACCAGACCAGCACCCAGTGAGGAGACAACAGGGAAGTAACCTTGTGTTTCACCTTAGAGATGAACACCAGCTCTGCTCTACTGGGTTCATCATTCTGCAGGTTGTGGTCCTGTAGACAGGCAGGTTGTAGTCCTGTAGACAGGCAGGTTGTAGTCCTGTAGACAGGCAGGTTGTGGTCCTGTAGACAGGCAGGTTGTGGTCCTGTAGACAGGCAGGTTGTAGTCCTGTAGACAGGCAGGTTGTGGTCCTGTAGACAGGCAGGTTGTGGTCCTGTAGACAGGCAGGTTGTGGTCCTGTAGACAGGCAGGTTGTGGTCCTGTAGACAGGCAGGTTGTGGTCCTGTAGACAGGCAGGTTGTGGTCCTGTAGACAGGCAGGTTGTGGTCCTGTAGACAGGCAGGTTGTAGTCCTGTAGACAGGCAGGTTGTAGTTCCAGCTTCCACTGTGCTGGTGTTTTTATGATGATGTGATGACCTCATTCTCATGCTTTGCTGTATTTGGATCAATTAAGTCCTCCAGTTCTACCTCTGCAGCTGCCAGAGTGATTAATGGTGTTTGAGGATCAGATTAGGAACAACAGTTGCTGGTCAGAATACCATCAACTCTCTCATGAGCTGTTTTCAGGAATGAAAGGCTCACTAATTAAGGGAGAGCTAAGTCACTGATATTTGGGCTGTCTGTAGATTTCCAGTGTTATGGTACCCAAGTTCCGGTTGCCTGACCTCTGACCTTGTTGGCTCCACCTGATCCCCCTCTGGGATTGGTCTGGGCTCAGTCCACAGTCACTGAAGACCTTTCTGGGGAAAGAGATCTGGGCGACGGCTCTGGTTCATTCAGGTTCAGGTTTCTCTTTAAACATGGAATCTATTGATTCTTCTTCTTGCTCAGTGTTTTTAACCGTGTGGTCAACATCTCTACTGAAGTATCTGTTCCCAGGGTGAAGTTTCTCTTTTGTGTCCTAGAAGAGGGGGGGGGGGGGGGGGGGGGGGGGGGGTCAGGCCTCTGATGTCATGAGCTCTGCTGAGGGGGAGGGGTCAGGCCTCTGATGTCATGAGCTCTGCTGAGGGGGAGGTGGGGGGGGGGGGGGGGGGTCAGGCTGGACAGCCACATCACATCTTCCAGCCCCTTACAGAGTTCCCTCAGGCTTCAGTCATACAGGGAAGATGCTGTCGAGGACCCAGCAGCTGAGAGAGGGTTCCTCTGAGGGACTCACAACTCACCCCTAACACACCCTCAGACACACAACTCACCCCTAACACACCCTCAGACACACAACTCACCCCTAACACACTCTCAGACACACAACTCACCCCTAACACACTCTCAGACACACAACTCACCCCTAACACACTCTCAGACACACAACTCACCCCTAACACACCCTCAGACACACAACTCACCCCTAACACACTCTCAGACACACACAACTCACCCCTAACACACCCTCAGACACACACAACTCACCCCTAACACACCCTCAGACACACACAACTCACCCCTAACACACTCTCAGACACACAACTCACCCCTAACACACTCTCAGACACACAACTCACCCCTAACACACTCTCAGACACACAACTCACCCCTAACACACTCTGACACACAACTCACCCCTAACACACCCTCCGACACACAACTCACCCCTAACACACCAACACAGTCTCACCCCCAAATGCAGAACACTACCGCCTTGCAAAGCTGAATATTCCAACCATAAAGAGAAGGAATGACAATCTCTATTTCCACTCTAGTTGATGTGTCATTGAGGCTGTGTGAACAGACCTGTCATCACCAAGCTAAAGCATGAGAGCTGGCTGCTAAATGACTGCTCTTTGTGTGTGGCAGGTCACAACAGTGGATAAAAGCCTGTAGTGATTGATGCTGACTGCTGGGAGCAGAGAGGCAGGAGGCAGACGGTCACACAGAGGGGCAGAGACACCTCCCTAGAGGCAGGAGGGGCAGAGACACACCTCCCTAGAGGCAGGAGGCAGACGGTCACACAGAGGGGCAGAGACACACCTCCCTAGAGGCAGGAGGCAGAGACACACCTCCCTAGAGGCAGGAGGCAGAGACACACCCTCCTAGAGGCAGGAGACAGACGGTCACACAGAGGGGCAGAGACACACCCTCCTAGAGGCAGGAGGCAGATGATCACACAGAGGGGCAGAGACACACCCTCCTAGAGGCAGGAGGCAGACGATCACACAGAGGGGCAGAGACACACCCTCCTAGAGGCAGGAGGCAGACGATCACACAGAGGTGCAGAGACACACCCTCCTAGAGGCAGGAGGCAGACGATCACACAGAGGGGCAGAGACACACCCTCCTAGAGGACGAGTCACACTGTCATGACTGACATCAACACAGGAAGTGATTATTCAGATTCTGGAGTATTTCTGAAGTGATGATGTGTTGTGAAGGTCAGTAAGTTGGGGATGTAACAGAAGGTGGTGTCAGATCTACTGGTTGAGACATTCGATGAAGGGAACAACCTCACTTTACCCCCCTGCTGCACCCCTCCAAGCACAGGAGCAGCTCTATAACACAGGAGCAGCTCTATAACACAGCAGCAGCTCTATAACACAGGAGCAGCTCTATAACACAGCAGCAGCTCTATAACACAGCAGCAGCTCTATAACACAGCAGCAGCTCTAAAACACAGCAGCAGCTCTATAACACAGCAGCAGCTCTATAACACAGGAGCAGCTCTATAACACAGCAGCAGCTCTATAACACAGGAGCAGCTCTATAACACAGCAGCAGCTCTATAACACAGCAGCAGCTCTATAACACAGCAGCAGCTCTATAACACAGGAGCAGCTCTATAACACAGCAGCAGCTCTATAACACAGGAGCAGCTCTATAACACAGCAGCAGCTCTATAACACAGGAGCAGCTCTATAACACAGGAGCAGCTCTATAACACAGGAGCAGCTCTATAACACAGCAGCAGCTCTATAACGCAGCAGCAGCAGCTCTATAACACAGGAGCAGCTCTATAACACAGCAGCAGCTCTATAACACAGCAGCAGCTTTATAACACAGGAGCAGCTTTATAACACAGCAGCAGCTCTATAACTCAGCAGCAGCAGCAGCTCTATAACACAGCAGCAGCTCTATAACACAGCAGCAGCTCTATAACACAGCAGCAGCTCTATAACACAGCAGCAGCTTTATAACACAGGAGCAGCTCTATAACACAGGAGCAGCTCTATAACTCAGCAGCAGCAGCAGCTCTATAACACAGTAGCAGCTCTATAACACAGCAGCAGCTCTATAACACAGCAGCAGCTCTATAACACAGCAGCAGCTCTATAACACAGCAGCAGCTCTATAACGCAGCAGCAGCAGCTCTATAACACAGGAGCAGCTCTATAACACAGCAGCAGCTCTATAACACAGGAGCAGCTCTATAACACAGGAGCAGCTCTATAACGCAGCAGCAGCAGCAGCTCTATAACACAGCAGCAGCTTTATAACACAGGAGCAGCTCTATAACACAGGAGCAGCTCTATAACACAGGAGCAGCTCTATAACACAGGAGCAGCTCTATAACACAGCAGCAGCTCTATAACACAGGAGCAGCTCTATAACTCAGCAGCAGCTCTATAACACAGCAGCAGCTCTATAACACAGCAGCAGCTCTATAACACAGCAGCAGCTCTATAACTCAGCAGCAGCAGCAGCTCTATAACACAGCAGCAGCTCTATAACACAGGAGCAGCTCTATAACACAGCAGCAGCTCTATAACACAGCAGCAGCTCTATAACACAGGAGCAGCTCTATAACACAGCAGCAGCTCTATAACACAGCAGCAGCTCTATAACACAGGAGCAGCTCTATAACGCAGCAGCAGCAGCAGCTCTATAACACAGCAGCAGCTTTATAACACAGGAGCAGCGCTAACTCAGCAGCAGCAGCTCTATAACACAGCAGCAGCTCTATAACACAGGAGCAGCTCTATAACACAGGAGCAGCTCTAACTCAGCAGCAGCAGCAGCTCTATAACACAGGAGCAGCTTTATAACACAGGAGCAGCTCTATAACACAGCAGCAGCTCTATAACACAGGAGCAGCTCTATAACACAGGAGCAGCTCTATAACTCAGCAGCAGCAGCAGCTCTATAACACAGCAGCAGCTTTATAACACAGGAGCAGCTCTATAACACAGCAGCAGCTCTATAACACAGCAGCAGCAGCTCTATAACACAGCAGCTCTATAACACAGCAGCAGCTCTATAACACAGCAGCAGCTCTATAACACAGCAGCAGCTCTATAACACAGCAGCAGCTTTATAACACAGGAGCAGCTCTATAACACAGCAGCAGCTCTATAACACAGCAGCAGCTCTATAACACAGCAGCAGCTCTATAACACAGGAGCAGCTCTATAACACAGCAGCAGCAGCTCTATAACACAGCAGCTCTATAACACAGCAGCAGCTCTATAACACAGCAGCAGCTCTATAACACAGGAGCAGCTCTATAACACAGGAGCAGCTCTATAACTCAGCAGCAGCAGCAGCAGCTCTATAACACAGCAGCAGCTCTATAACTCAGCAGCAGCAGCAGCTCTATAACACAGTAGCAGCTCTATAACACAGGAGCAGCTCTATAACTCAGCAGCAGCAGCAGCTCTATAACACAGCAGCAGCTCTATAACACAGCAGCAGCTCTATAACACAGCAGCAGCTCTATAACACAGCAGCAGCTCTATAACGCAGCAGCAGCTCTATAACGCAGCAGCAGCTCTATAACACAGGAGCAGCTCTATAACACAGGAGCAGCTCTATAACACAGCAGCAGCTCTATAACACAGGAGCAGCTCTATAACTCAGCAGCAGCTCTATAACACAGCAGCAGGAGCAGGAAAGAGGTAACTCACCAGCCAGGATCGGAGCCAGATGCAGGATGTCTGACAGGCTGCTGCTCACAGCTTCATAGGGGGAGTCCTCCAGCAGGTCGTTACCTGAAAAAGAACATAGCTGCAGCAAGGGAGGGGGCACTGGAGCTGTGGGTGTGGGTGCAGTATGTTTGTGTGTGTGTGTGTGTGTGTGTGTGTCTGTGTGTGAGTGAGGGGGTATTTCAGAATTCTCGTATGTAGGTGTGTGTCTTCTGCAACATTATTGTTGATCAACAGTACAAAATATCAACCCTGATATTTGTTTTTAGTTGAAATTTGACTGGCGGCTTGATTATGTTCAATAATGCTTTTCTTTTCCAGAATAGTTGTCTAGACATGCATCTGCCAACAATGCTTTGATGAAATGGTTAAATTAATAATACCTCATTTAGCAGATGCTTTTATCCAAAGCAACTTACATTTTAAGTGCAGGGACATTCCCCCTGAGGCAAGTAGGGTGAAGTGCCTTGCCCAAGGACACAACATCACATAGCCACAGCTGGGGTTCGAACTTACAACCTTCCAATCACAAGGCCAACATCTTGACCTGCTGAGCTATCTGACTGCCCTCATACGTAAATTGGGTAAAGGTCAAAGTTTTATCTTGAGGGTTAAGGTTATCAGAGTAACTGGGTTAAGGTTATCAGAGTAACTGGGTTGGGATTACTGAACTGCTATCTTGCAGGAGGGGCTGTTAGGATTCCACTTCAATTATTTTGGACTTCAAAGGCATTGATTACAACCTATTCAGGAGTTTTAATTCATCCTGTTGTGACACGTGGATTTTACAGTAAATGGATAATGCTGTAGTAAAGCCAACACACCCTGTAAACTCTGAAAGATTCCCCAGAATATCCGCAGGCAGTTTTTCTCCTTCTTCATTCCTCGTCGACACCTGCAGTCAGACAGGGGACTCTGCTTCATGGACTCGATGGCGTTTCGACACTCTCCTTGTGCCTCCTGTCCAGTGACCGTGAAGCTGCTCTCCCTCCCCGCCACACACTGTCTCATGGTCCGGTACTTAGGACTGCAGGACGGATCCTTCAAACACTGTTCACTAGCCTTTACACAGTCCAGGCGACCGGATCGTAGTGAAGTGCTTCTGTCACCCTTCAAAGGGGATCCACAATCTGAGTCACAAGATAAAAGGGTTACGGTGTTTCTCTGTGTGGATGAGAATACCTTTTAGACTCAAATGCAGTGAATGACATGTCAGAAATAGAAGATGTCACTAAGTCATCAAGGAGCAATTAAGTGTCTTTGTAATATGTGTCTCAGGAGCCATTTAACTCCACACTGAACACCCAGATCTGTTGATCTAAAACACAGTGGACTGAATCTGCCTGATCAAACACGCCGTTTATTTCAGCTTTATTGTGTCGTTGCCTCACCAAGTTACTCATCAAATCCAGTTGTAATTGTCCAGCTCCTTTAACAACCAATGTCACAGAAGGATTCACTGATGTGCAGAGAACCTCAAATCTTCTACCAGTGCACAGAACCTCAAATCTTCTACCAGTGCAGAGAACCTCAAACCTTCTACCAGTGCAGAGAACCTCAAACCTTCTACCAGTGCAGATAACCTCAAACCTTCTACCAGCAGAGTAACACCTCCTTATAGTGCAGACACAAGGTCCATCCTAACTTTGGAACAGTGGTAAAGCCTTCACAGTGTTTCCCATTAATTAAAGTCACCGAATAAATATAGTGAAATTCTAATAACCAATAGAGACTCAGTATCCTCACTAAAAGGAAAATGAGGCTCGTGACTTACCCAAGCAAGACAGCAGGATGTAAAAAGTTATTAAAAACATTGTGCTTCGATATAGATGCAGCCTTTAGAAAGAGGAGTTATTTTGAAAGATCACAGCATCGAAACGGCGCGCGGTAGCACAGTCCTGAACCCTCCCAGCAGCGCGAGGCAATCCTCAACCCTCCCAGCAGCGCGAGGCAGTCCTCTGTCCTCAACCCTCTCAGCAGCGCGAGGCAGTCCTTTGTCCTCAACCCTCTCAGCAGCGCGAGGCCGTCCTCTGTCCTCAGCCCTCTCAGCAGCGCGAGGCAGTCCTCAGCCCTCCCAGCAGCGCATCATGAAGGTGCCAGTCATGCATCCTGTAAGTCCACGCGGGTTGGGAGCACCGACAGCTGTCATTGGGTCCATTTGATCAAACACAAACAGGGAAAACAAATGTCACAAAGCAAAAAGCACGCGACTTTCTGTGAAGAGATTCTTTTATCTGAAAGAATATGTTGGCATATCGCCAAAAGTCAAGCGCGTGCGCCAGAAGGCTAAACTCCAGCTCCAGTGGAAGCGCGCAGTCCCGGAGGTTCGAGCGATGGAACAACGGTTAGAGTCACGAGGGGTGAACAGGGGAGAGCGTGACGCTGTGTTCCAGCCTGAAGTTGGAGGCTTGAGCTAAATGGCGCAGAAAGGCCCACGCGCCTTACAGATACGCACACACAATTACATTTTACGCGCCGTCCTGATTTAATACAGAGGAATGTTTATGACGGATATTTTAGAAGGTTCGGATTCCGAATCAGAATACTTTATTACTTTATTTAGTCCCAGAGGGAAAACTCCTTGGCGGGATCGTGTCAACCGAGGCAGCAGGACTAAGTACATTTATCTGCGCCAACAAAGTATCAACAGCCTAACATGAGGAGAGGAGGAAAAGAAAAAGACTCATTAAGTAAATAAAGTCATGCAGTGTCAAATATTCCTAAATAGCCTAGACGGGTTCCCAGAGAGATCACACGGTGTTTACACCCAGACGGGTTCTGACTCCAAACCCCAAATAATGAACAGAGTTAGGGACAGTCCTGTCAGGGCGCGACGTCATGCTCACCACCAGTGAAGTGACGTCATAGAATTGACTCAAACTATTCACATTTCACCGTCATCTAATCGTCATACTAGTTATCGTGTGGCTGTTAATTCAAACTGTCATAGAAGCACTAAATCCTCCACAGGCCAGACTTCAGCAGGGTCACAAGTTATTTAACAGGAGGAACAAACGAATGTCTCCACCTCTCCTCCTCCCCCTCTCTCTCCTCCTCCCCCTCTCTCTCCTCCTCCCCCTCTCTCTCCTCCTCCCCCTCTCTCTCCTCCTCCCCCTCTATCTCCTCCTCCCCCTCTCTCTCCTCCTCCCCCTCTCTCTCCTCCTCCCCCTCTCTCTCCTCCTCCCCCTCTCTCTCCTCCTCCCCCTCTCTCTCCTCCTCCACCTCTCTCTCCTCCTCCCCCTCTCTCTCCTCCTCCCCCTCTCTCTCCTCCTCCCCCTCTCTCTCCTCCTCCCCCTCTCTCTCCTCCTCCCCCTCTCTCTCCTCCTCCCCCTCTCTCTCCTCTCAGTCTGTCCTCACAGTCTGTCCTCTCAGTCTGTCCTCACAGTCTGTCCTCTCAGTCTGTCCTCTCAGTCTGTCCTCACAGTCTGTCCTCTCAGTCTGTCCTCTCAGTCTGTCCTCTCAGTCTGTCCTCACAGTCTGTCCTCTCAGTCTGTCCTCTCAGTCTGTCCTCTCAGTCTGTCCTCTCAGTCTGTCCTCTCAGTCTGTCCTCTCAGTCTGTCCTCTCCTCTCAGTCTGTCCTCTCTGTCTGTCCTCTCCTCTCAGTCTGTCCTCACAGTCTGTCCTCTCAGTCTGTCCTCACAGTCTGTCCTCTCAGTCTGTCCTCTCAGTCTGTCCTCTCAGTCTGTCCTCTCAGTCTGTCCTCTCAGTCTGTCCTCTCCTTTCAGTCTGTCCTCTCAGTCTGTCCTCTCAGTCTGTCCTCTCAGTCTGTCCTCTCAGTCTGTCCTCTCAGTCTGTCCTCTCCTTTCAGTCTGTCCTGCAGGTTGAACAGTCTGTGCTGACAGCTCCAGTTTATGAACACCTCCTCTGTTTAATTGACCAAATTGCCCGTTAAGGAAACCAATCAGCCTAATAGAGAATCCCTGTATTTGAAACAAAGTGGATCAATAGTGAACGTGAAGGCTAAATCAATGACGAGTGTCCGATGGATTATATTAGTACAGTATTAGAAAGGTCTGAACATAAATTATGTGGAGGAAGCAGGCGTGTTGCCAGGCTGAGCAGGGCTGCAGGATGGAGATTTATCTGTTTGTTGTGAATCACTTCAGTGGAGACAAGTAAATACTGTGACTGTGGAACATGGAGGAAGGATGGATCTAAATACTGTGACTGTGGAACATGGAGGAAGGATGGATCTAAATACTGTGACTGTGGAACATGGAGGAAGGATGGATCTAAATACTGTGACTGTGGAACATGGAGGAAGGATGGATCTAAATACTGTGACTGTGGAACATGGAGGAAGGATGGATCTAAATACTGTGACTGTGGAACATGGAGGAAGGATGGATCTAAATACTGTGACTGTGGAACATGGAGGAAGGATGGATCTAAATACTGTGACTGTGGAACATGGAGGAAGGATGGATCTAAATACTGTGACTGTGGAACATGGAGCAAGGATGGATCTAAATACTGTGACTGTGGAACATGGAGCAAGGATGGATCTAAATACTGTGACTGTGGATCTTACAACTTCTTCATGTGGAACAATGGTGACATCAGTACACATACAGGTAACCATTTCCTAATGCATGTCCAGGTTTCTGTGGTACAATGTGATGTCAGTGATGGATGAGCAGATGGATCTTTGAGGGGTCACCAGCAGGGTGGTCCAGGCTGTCAGGGGCTCCTGTCTCTTCACATCAAAGCTTGAATACATGTGAAATCCATAGACAGAGGAAGGCCGTTTTCATTTGCCCAGGACTTCCTGTGTCCTGCAGGAAACCTTCCTCAGCAAATGTACATCCTCCTCCTCCTCCTCCTCCTGTATAATTCATCTCTTGCTGTCTTCCTTAATGTGTATTTGACTGTTAGGTCTCATTTCCCAGAGATTGATTGATCGTGAGCTTTCAATATCATTTTCTATCTCTATAGTCTCATTATCAACCATAATTGATTGGTCTCTGTCCTGGGGGTGCAGGTCTGTCCTGGGGTGCAGGTCTGTCCTGGGGTGCAGGTCTGTCCTGGGGTGCAGGTCTGTCCTGGGGTGCAGGTCTGTCCTGGGGGTGCAGGTCTGTCCTGGGGGTGCAGGTCTGTCCTGGGGGTGCAGGTCTGTCCTGGTAGTACTACTGTCCTACTTGTACGGCTCCCTTGATCATTGGAAACAATCAATTTCTCTGTGAATGTAGAAGAAATTGTAAATTAGGGGAAAATTCCATCAATTTCTTTCTTTTCAAAGGAAAATACACTTCCTGAACATTAAAAGAGGCAGTTTTCCTAAAAAGCTTTTAAAAGCTCAGAATGATTAATGCAATCATATTAGGGGTAATTGCCCCTCGCTGTAGCACTTCCAGATTACCCTCTGAGATGTGAACAAACCAGCTCCGCTGGCACGATTTGACAGAAAGAGACTTGGACACTAATTGATTAAATAATGAAATGCCAGAAAAGCTTGTTAGTTTCAACAACAAGCTAGATTAGAAGAAATTCATTACTACAGGAACATGAAAGCCTCCCTTGTCTGGGACAATTGTACCAAACCAGGACTTAAGGAATCATTAGGTGACACACTGAACCTGCGTCTATGCTGAGCTTGCAGAATAACAGTAATGTGTTGTGTTAAGATTGGACGACTGAATCAATACATTGATATATACAGACATCAGAAATGGTTGCTGAGGGTGTTATGGGCTTCAGGCTCTACATGTGGAGGCAGCACTCTAGCAGGTAGAAAGATGTGTTAGCCTGTCACCTAGTGGACAAGGACAGCATTGCATCTGTTCAGCACAGCAGGATGTTGGTCTGTATCAGAAACTCTGAATCAAGCCTGAGTCAAATATACAGCTGCTATTCTGAAACAAAGATGTTCCTTTTCTGTCTTTTTTTGCCATAAAAAAACACATACATTTCTTTAGGTTAATTTTTAGAAGACTACATGGCCACTAGTGGGCAGGAGTGTTTCACTGTAGCAGATGTGCATGGAGGCTGTTTAGTGTTATACATGGTGTGTGTTTTACTAATGACACCAGGATTAGGGCTTCAACACAATCTGCTTAAAGCAGGTTTATCCAATATGGTTTCCTGGATGAGTAATTCAGGCAGTTCCAAAGTCTCAGGCCATGTTTCACAGGAGATGTGTGGTTGGGGAGGAGCCTGTGTGGTTGGGGAGGAGCCTGTGTGGTTGGGGAGGAGCCTGGTTGAGTGACAGATAATACATTGGGATTCTGGAGAGTTTCCTGGTCTCGTTTAATTGGGTCAGGATGGATTGACAGCTAAAACGTCAATTGAACTCATAAGGAACAGCTAATTGTTTACCTTCATGTGTCTATTTAAGGATTCTTGCTGTTGGTTGTATTGAAGGAAGAGACATGGGAAACATGCAGGACACACAGGAACTGGAGGTTGTCTTATATCAGTTATCTGAACACTTCTCAGCACTACATTTAAAACCAGCGTCTTTCAGTGCTTTAACCAGATGATCATTTGAATCACTAGAACACTTTCTCAGAAGCAGTTATTCACAGTATACTGGGGCCTGTTTCTGGAAGACAGTCACCACATGTAGCTTGATCTGTGCTTTTGTCCTTATAAATCTTCAGTCTGTATTCTAAAAACAAACTATTACCTGTTTCACTCTGCTGTATACAGTACGCACGTTTAAGAATTGTATCTTTTCTGTTCCTAGTAGGATTATGTATTCTGCTAGTGTAGTTCGTGTTATTCCAATGAAAACACAGATCAGCTCCTGATCATGCTCCACCTCCACAGATCAGCTCCTGATCATGCTCCACCTCCCCAGATCAGCTCCTGATCATGCTCCACCTCCACAGATCAGCTCCTGATCATGCTCCACCTCCCCAGATCAGCTCCTGATCATGCTCCACCTCCCCAGATCAGCTCCTGATCATGCTCCACCTCCACAGATCAGCACATGATCATGCTCCACCTCCACAGATCAGCTCCTGATTGTGCTCCACCTCCACAGATCAGCTCCTGATCGTGCTCCACCTCCACAGATCAGCTCCTGATCGTGCTCCACCTCCACAGATCAGCTCCTGATCGTGCTCCACCTCCACAGATCAGCTCCTGATCGTGCTCCACCTCCACAGATCAGCTCCTGATCGTGCTCCACCTCCACAGATCAGCTCCTGATCATGCTCCACCTCCCCAGATCAGCTCCTGATCATGCTCCACCTCCACAGATCAGCTCCTGATCATGCTCCACCTCCACAGATCAGCTCCTGATCATGCTCCACCTCCACAGATCAGCTCCTGATCATGCTCCACCTCCACAGATCAGCTCCTGATCATGCTCCACCTATACGCTGCTCTGTACTGCTAATGTTCTTGTGTTATGGGTGTGTAGAGGAAATGTATTAGTCATGTGTGTGTTGTTTTACTGTGTGAGCATATGTGCAGTGACTCTCTTTAAATGAGATGTTGACCTTCAAGAATCTGTTTCATTTCTTTAGACATCAGCATTACTGTATTGTGGTGTGATTTATATAACGTTACTATGTAGTGTGTTTCTGTGCTGTAAGATGACTGAGGAGATAGGGTGGCTGACTGAGTGTTTCTGTGCAGTAAGATAGGGCTGCTGGCTGAGTGTTTCTGTGCAGTAAGATAGGGCTGCTGGCTGAGTGTTTCTGTGCAGTAAGATAGGGCTGCTGGCTGAGTGTTTCTGTGCAGTAAGATAGGGCTGCTGGCTGAGTGTTTCTGTGCAGTAAGATAGGGCTGCTGACTGAGTGTTTCTGTGCAGTAAGATAGGGCTGCTGGCTGAGTGTTTCTGTGCAGTAAGATAGGGCTGCTGGCTGAGTGTTACTGTGCAGTAAGATAGGGCTGCTGACTGAGTGTTTCTGTGCAGTAAGATAGGGCTGCTGGCTGAGTGTTTCTGTGCAGTAAGATAGGGCTGCTGGCTGAGTGTTTCTGTGCAGTAAGATAGGGCTGCTGGCTGAGTGTTTCTGTGCTGTAGGATAGGGCTGCTGGCTGAGTGTTTCTGTGCAGTAAGATAGGGCTGCTGGCTGAGTGTTTCTGTGCAGTAAGATAGGGCTGCTGGCTGAGTGTTTCTGTGCTGTAGGATAGGGCTGCTGGCTGAGTGTTTCTGTGCTGTAAGGCAGGGCTGATGAGTGTTTCTGTGCTCTGAAAGCAGCTTGGTATTCCTCCCCACACATCCAATTACCCCTGACGTGATTGCACACATAATGTGACACACAAGGGCAAATAGGGGCCCAAACCCCTCCACACCCCCCCCCCCCCCCCCCCCCCCCCCCCTACTCCATAGCTTTGTGGGAAGGGGAAAAATGTTCCTGTGTTTAACTGCTGCTTACTACCTGGGCAGGTCGATAGCAGGGCATTCAGGAGCCCTGAAGGAAACACTTCAGTCTTGACAAGGTGAGGATGAGTGTTATCATCATAGCAGCCTGGTTATTTTGTAGTTCTTTACCAGTATAGCGTCGAGGGTCAGTATGATCATTATAGCAGCCTGGTTATTTTGTAGTTCTTTACCAGTGTAGATATGGAGGGTCAGTATGATCATTATAGCAGCCTGGGTATTTTGTAGTTCTCCCCCAGTGTAGAGATGGAGGGTCAGTATGATCATTATAGCAGCCTGGGTATTTTGTAGTTCTCCCCCAGTGTAGAGATGGAGGGTCAGTATGATCATTATAGCAGCCTGGTTATTTTGTAGTTCTTTACCAGTGTAGATATGGAGGGTCAGTATGATCATTATAGCAGCCTGGGTATTTTGTAGTTCTCCCCCAGTGTAGAGATGGAGGGTCAGTATGATCATTATAGCAGCCTGGGTATTTTGTAGTTCTCCCCCAGTGTAAAGATGGAGGGTCAGTATCAAGGTCATCAGGATAGTTCTGCTGCTTAAATCCTCTGTACTTCAAATCAGCCTGATTTATAAATGCCGTAAATAAGCTCTAGTTGTCTATAGTGCTCATTAGCAAATCCCCAAGATGATGCATATGGGATTCAATAGAACTTGGACTTTTCATGTTGTAGAATCTAGAATACATATTTAATGGCTCTTGGAACGTCTGCCATCATTTGAGATCAAACACTGGAAGCATAAGGGGGCTTTTATTGAGAGTCAGACATAATGCAGACATCTATGGTAAAAGGATAACTTTAACAATCATCCTTAGTTTAATATTAGACTTCAGTCACTGTGACAATACGTTATAAATCATTATCCAGACTGTGTCCTCTACAAGGGTACAAGTAACTATGCATGGGATAAGAGGCATTGATGTCTGGGTTCAAGGTTATGGATGAGGACTAGAACGTTATTATTTAAATAAATTAAAATCCTGTACAAGGCTACGTCAGCCAAGGAGGTGGAGTTCCCCTACAGGAGTCCAAGGTGTTAGCACGCTAACACATGTGAATCATCACTGCTGCTGGGATCTCTGCCCCAAAATAAACACAACAGCTCTCAGATCAACGAGGGAGAGTTTGTTGAACCTTCCTGCTTAAATATCTGCTTTTCTATTTCAGTTTTTGATTGATTCTTACCTCAACACAACAGCAGGATATACTAACCCTTTAACAATTCATACTTTCCACAAGACTGCTGATTCAATTTTAAATCTAATCATATCTCTCAATTTCAGATTAGATTAGGAAAATGATATTGTCTTTGTTTGAGTGGGATTCTTCACTGTCATTAATGGTAATATAATAGTGCACCACTAAATCATGTCATAATGTTGCTGCTCTTATTTGGTGGATAATAACATCAGTGTGTGTGTGTGTGTGTGTGTTAGACTAAACAGATTCCTCATGAGAAGAATAAGCAGAGCTGTGTGTGAGAGAGATATCTGTTGAATAATCCTTATTCAGTTATCTCTCCCAGCTTTTCTTGTTCCACTCTGGCACTGGAAAGGGTTTCCTCTGGCACACAATGAAGCTCGCTAGGAAGCATGCTAATACCTTTTAGCTCAATAAGTGTTTAAACCTTTATTTAAACATAGAGAGCTAGGAACAGTCGAGAGAGAGAGAGAGAGAGAGAGAGAGAGAGAGAGAGAGAGAGAGAGAGAGAGGAACTGTCTGAACAGAGAGAGAGAGAGAGAGAGGAACAGTCTGAACAGAGAGAGAGGAACAGTCTGAACAGAAAGAGAGAGAGGAACAGTCTGAACAGAGAGAGAGAGAGAGGAACAGTCTGAACAGAAAGAGAGAGAGGAACAGTCTGAACAGAGAGAGAGAGAGGAACTGTCTGAACAGAGAGAGAGAGAGAGGAACAGTCTGAACAGAGAGAGAGGAACAGTCTGAACAGAAAGAGAGAGAGGAACAGTCTGAACAGAGAGAGAGAGAGGAACAGTCTGAACAGAAAGAGAGAGAGGAACAGTCTGAACAGAGAGAGAGAGAGAGGAACTGTCTGAACAGAGAGAGAGAGAGAGAGAGAGAGGAACAGTCTGAACAGAGAGAGAGGAACAGTCTGAACAGAAAGAGAGAGAGGAACAGTCTGAACAGAGAGAGAGAGAGGAACAGTCTGAACAGAAAGAGAGAGAGGAACAGTCTGAACAGAGAGAGAGAGAGGAACTGTCTGAACAGAGAGAGAGAGAGAGGAACAGTCTGAACAGAGAGAGAGGAACAGTCTGAACAGAAAGAGAGAGAGGAACAGTCTGAACAGAGAGAGAGAGAGAGGAACAGTCTGAACAGAAAGAGAGAGAGGAACAGTCTGAACAGAGAGAGAGAGAGAGGAACAGTCTGAACAGAAAGAGAGAGAGGAACAGTCTGAACAGAGAGAGAGAGAGAGGAACTGTCTGAACAGAGAGAGAGAGAGAGGAACAGTCTGAACAGAGAGAGGAACAGTCTGAACAGAAAGAGAGAGAGGAACAGTCTGAACAGAAAGAGAGAGAGAGGAACAGTCTGAACAGAGAGAGAGAGAGAGAGAGGAACAGTCTGAACAGAGAGAGAGAGAGAGGAACAGTCTGAACAGAAAGAGAGAGAGAGGAACAGTCTGAACAGAGAGAGAGAGAGAGAGAGAGAGGAACAGTCTGAACAGAGAGAGAGAGAGAGGAACAGTCTGAACAGAAAGAGAGAGAGAGGAACAGTCTGAACAGAGAGAGAGAGAGAGAGAGAGAGAGAGAGCTTGGAACAAACTGAAGAGAGAGAGAGAGGAACAGTCTGAACAGAGAGAGAGAGAGGAACAGTCTGAACAGAGAGAGAGAGAGAGAGAGAGAGGAACAGTCTGAACAGAGAGAGAGAGAAGAACAGTCTGAACAGAGAGAGAGAGAGGAACAGTCTGAACAGAGATAGTTAAGTTAGAGAAGGACTCTGGTTCTCCAGGTCTTTCAGGTTAGGGAAAGGAACAAGAGGTTCCACTGTGGAATAGGAATGATTGTAATAAACCAAATGGTACAGAACAGTGTTAGAGGGTTAATAAGGCACCTCTTCCTACACTAACACACAGGGCCCTAATTATAAGCTGTCAGGCTGTCATTCAGCGTCTGTGCTGCAATCAGTCCACTTTCCCAGATGGTCTGGTTTGCATGTAATGCAAAAGAAGATTATAGAGGAAGCCCTCTCTATTAAAAGACAGACTTTGGCCTTTCAACAGCAGCACATGGAATATCTGTAGGTCGACCTTTTAAATTGATCAAGGACATTCCAAATGTGATGACTTTAAGGTCAAATATATGTTAGTAAATAAAAATAGATGAAATATTCCCTATTGTGTTTCCATGGTGATGTGCTCTGATCTGTCCAGAGACAGCCTGATATGCTGCAGTCAGGTGCTGTCTGTGTTCCTGCAGAGTTCTCACCAGTTATTTAGCTGTGAACTCCAAGTCCACTCCCACCACAATGGCTCTCTCTTCTCTCTCCTTGCCCCCTCCCTCCTCTCTCCTTGCCCCCTCCCTCCTTCTCTCTCTCCCTGCCCCCTCCCTCCTTCTCTCTCCCTGCCCCCCCCTCCTCCTCTCTCCCTGCCCCCTCCCTCCTTTCTCTCTCCTTGCCCCCTCCCTCCTTCTCTCTCTCCCTGCCCCCTCCCTCCTCCTCTCTCCCTGCCCCCTCCCTCCTCCTCTCTCCCTGCCCCCTCCCTCCTTCTCTCTCCCTGCCCCCTCCCTCCTTCTCTCTCTCCCTGTCCCCTCCCTTCTTCTCTCTCCGTGCCCCCTCCCTCCTCTCTCCTTGCCCCCTCTCTCCTCTTTCCTTGCCCCCTCCCTCCTCTCTCCTTGCCCCCTCCCTCCTCTCTCCTTGCCCCCTCCCTCCTCTCTCCTTGCCCCCTCTCTCCTCTTTCCCGTTGGGGAAGGAGGGGGGAACAGAGAACCACAGACTGAAGCTCATCGAGTTTCTCCGAGTTCTGTTGTTGGATGTAAAGGCCACGTCTGCAGTACAGCGAGAAGCTCAGGAGAGTCAAAGACGTGACATTTCTGAGGCTCAGATCTCCAAGTGAAGCTGCATTGACATGCAGGACGACCCCATGCTGGGCTGTTGTCTAACACTGCTCAGCAGATAAACACTGCAGCACCACACAAAGGAGGCAGCTGCTCTCCCTTTCAATGTTTGTTTCATTTAAAGTGTCAATCTAGTCCAAGGATGCTGAGGAGGGGGATGTCAGGCTGGGTGGAGGAGGGGGATGTCAGGCTGGGTGGAGGGGCTGAAGAGGGGGATGTCAGGCTGGGTGGAGGAGGGGGATGTCAGGCTGGGTGGAGGAGGGGGATGTCAGGCTGGCGGGAGGAGGGGGATGTCAGGCTGGGTGGAGGGGCTGAAGAGGGGGATGTCAGGCTGGGTGGAGGAGGGGGATGTCAGGCTGGGTGGAGGGGCTGAAGAGGGGGATGTCAGGCTGGGTGGAGGAGGGGGATGTTAGGCTGGGTGGAGGAGGGGGATGTCAGGCTGGGTGGAGGAGGGGGATGTCAGGCTGGGTGGAGGAGGGGGATGTCAGGCTGGGTGGAGGAGGGGGATGTCAGGCTGGGTGGAGGAGGGGGATGTCAGGCTGGGTGGAGGAGGGGGATGTCAGGCTGGGTGGAGGAGGGGGATGTCAGACTGGGTGGAGGAGGGGGATGTCAGACTGGGTGGAGGGGCTGAAGAGGGGGATGTCAGACTGGGTGGAGGGGCTGAAGAGGGGGATGTCAGTCTGGCATTTGAGCAGTCTGAGGCTAATCTGCTGGGTGTAGGAGGAGGATAGGAGACCCATGGATGGAGACAAGCTTGAATGTAGCTCAGATTGAATAAACAGCTTTTCAGAAGACAACAGGTGAACAGGTTAGAGAATGTGAAGCTGTCTTGATGTTTGTCATCAGCACAGTCACAGTATCTGACTGTCTTACTGGTCTAAAAACCCAGCAGCCACTTTCAACCAAAGCAACATGCAAACCGTGTCCATGTGAAGTAACGAAGATCCTGGTGTTCAGTGTAACAGCAGCTGGTAACACTCTGACTACCCTTAAACCACACAGCTTCCATCCACTTTACCAGCTGTTCTACATTCAAACAATACATTAATTCAAGGAGATGTACTTGACCTAAAATCACTGGATAGCAACGGCACTTTAGGATCTAAAGGGAAGATGAAGATGTGTGGTGAGAATTGGTTTTGACAGCAGAACATCCTGATGAAGTGGTTATGGATGTCTGGTTTTGACAGCAGAACATCCTGATGAAGTGGTTATGGATGTCCTCGTTTTGACAGCAGAACATCCTGATGAAGTGGTTATGGATGTCTGGTTTTGACAGCAGAACATCCTGATGAAGTGGTTATGGATGTCTGGTTTTGACAGCAGAACATCCTGATGAAGTGGTTATGGATGTCTGGTTTTGACAGCAGAACATCCTGATGAAGTGGTTATGAATGTCTGGTTTTGACAGCAGAACATCCTGATGAAGTGGTTATGGATGTCTGGTTTTGACAGCAGAACATCCTGATGAAGTGGTTATGAATGTCTGGTTTTGACAGCAGAACATCCTGATGAAGTGGTTATGGATGTCTGGTTTTGACAGCAGAACATCCTGATGAAGTGGTTATGGATGTCTGGTTTTGACAGCAGAACATCCTGATGAAGTGGTTATGGATGTCCTCGTTTTGACAGCAGAACATCCTGATGAAGTGGTTATGGATGTCTGGTTTTGACAGCAGAACATCCTGATGAAGTGGTTATGGATGTCTGGTTTTGACAGCAGAACATCCTGATGAAGTGGTTATGGATGTCTGGTTTTGACAGCAGAACATCCTGATGAAGTGGTTATGAATGTCTGGTTTTGACAGCAGAACATCCTGATGAAGTGGTTATGGATGTCTGGTTTTGACAGCAGAACATCCTGATGAAGTGGTTATGAATGTCTGGTTTTGACAGCAGAACATCCTGATGAAGTGGTTATGGATGTCTGGTTTTGACAGCAGAACATCCTGATGAAGTGGTTATGGATGTCTGGTTTTGACAGCAGAACATCCTGATGAAGTGGTTATGGATGTCTGGTTTTGACAGCAGAACATCCTGATGAAGTGGTTATGAATGTCTGGTTTTGACAGCAGAACATCCTGATGAAGTGGTTATGGATGTCTGGTTTTGACAGCAGAACATCCTAATGAAGTGGTTATGAATGTCTGGTTTTGACAGCAGAACATCCTGATGAAGTGGTTATGGATGTCTGGTTTTGACAGCAGAACATCCTGATGAAGTGGTTATGAATGTCTGGTTTTGACAGCAGAACATCCTGATGAAGTGGTTATGGATGTCTGGTTTTGACAGCAGAACATCCTGATGAAGTGGTTATGGATGTCTGGTTTTGACAGCAGAACATCCTGATGAAGTGGTTATGAATGTCTGGTTTTGACAGCAGAACATCCTGATGAAGTGGTTATGGATGTCTGGTTTTGACAGCAGAACATCCTGATGAAGTGGTTATGGATGTCTGGTTTTGACAGCAGAACATCCTGATGAAGTGGTTATGGATGTCTGGTTTTGACAGCAGAACATCCTGATGAAGTGGTTATGGATGTCTGGGATAACAACACAACTAACCTCTCAGTGAAGTAAAGTCAGTTTTCATGTCCTGTGTTTGCATGAAAGAGTACAAGAGAGTTCTTTCTTCACTGGATTATTGTCTTTGTGAAAGATGTTTCTCAGAACACTAAATGACGTTAGCGATTATAGGCCAGAGTTTCCTGTCACTGTTCATTGTTTGCACCAGTCTGCTCCACAGAAGCATTTTGAACCAGGATGTAATGATGTATTTACCCAGAACCTCACTGTAAACGGGGTAGGCATCTCCAGCCTTTGACATCATAAATCCACTGAACAGATCAACTGTGAAAGTGTTCAACAGCAGAACTGGTCTGAGCATGTGCAGGAGTTTAAGGGAGTCAGGTGACTCAGCAGGTTAAGGTGTTGCCCTCATGATGGGAAGGTTGTGAGTTCGATTCCCGGCTGTGGCTATGTGATGTTGTATCTTTGGGCAAGGCTCTTCACCCTACTTGCCTCAGGGGGATTGTCTCTGTACTTACTGTAAGTCGCTTTGGATAAAAGCGTCTAACTGAATATGTATTATTATTTATTTAAATGTTGAAGAATCCCAGTGGAGGTTCTGAAGAAGTCCAACCCTAACCCTAACCCTAACCCTAACTCTAACCCTAACCCTAACTCTAACTCTCCATTAGTCAAGCTGACCTTTCCTGATACAGACTGCAGGACTTGAAGGGTCCTAACTGATCTGCTAACTGGGTCACAGGATGGATGGTCAAAACACAACCCAGTCGGTCCATCATTTCATGGTTCTATGATTTAGTGTATTATTCTATCTGCTGTTAAGATACAGCACAGTAACATGGCAATCTTTATCTGTTTACTATTACATCTGTTTAGGAAACATGGCAGCATGGTTTTCAGAGCACATACTGTGATGCAAAAATTACATCTGCAGACGATTGATTATATCATTTACTTTACAATTCGGTGTAACAGGTCGTCATGGAGCAGAGATCCTAATGTGGCTCCTGGGTTGAGAGACATGTTGGAGCACATGAAGCAGAACTGCACTGTTTACAATGAGGCTGAAACTGAATTACGTTTGACATTAAATCACCATGTGTTGTTTCAGCAGATCCTTTTACTGTCGACGGACAGAAAAACATCAAGAAACACTAGTCTGCATTCCCCAGACACAGTGTGACATCACAGCTACCAGACACAGTGTGACATCACAGCTACCAGACACAGTGTAACATCACAGCTACCAGACACAGTGTAACATCACCACATCACAGCTACCAGACACAGTGTAACATCACCACATCACAGCTACCAGACACAGTGTAACATCACCACATCACAGCTACCAGACACAGTGTAACATCACCACGTCACAGCTACCAGTTAGGAATGTGCTGTCACATTGTAGAAGCTGAACTTGAGCAAAGGATACTAAGTCTGCGGCCGGCTTGTGGTCTGATGACAGCTTGCAGTGTTGACAGTGACATGCAGTGGTGGCAGTAACATGCAGTGTTGACAGTGACATGCAGTGGTGGCAGTGACATGCAGTGGTGGCAGTGACATGCAGTGACATGCAGTGGTGGCAGTGACATGCAGTGGTGGCAGTGACATGCAGTGGTGGCAGTGACATGCAGTGGTGGCAGTGACATGCAGTGGTGGCAGTGACATGCAGTGGTAGCAGTGACATGCAGTGACATGCAGTGTTGACAGTGACATGCAGTGGTGGCAGTGACATGCAGTGACATGCAGTGACATGCAGTGGTGGCAGTGACATGCAGTGGTGGCAGTGACATGCAGTGACATGCAGTGGTGTCAGTAACATGCAGTGGTGGCAGTGACATGCAGTGGTGGCAGTGACATGCAGTGACATGCAGTGGTGGCAGTGACATGCAGTGACATGCAGTGACATGCAGTGTTGACAGTGACATGCAGTGACATGCAGTGACATGCAGTGTTGACAGTGACATGCAGTGACATGCAGTGACATGCAGTGTTGACAGTGACATGCAGTGACATGCAGTGACATGCAGTGTTGACAGTGACATGCAGTGACATGCAGTGTTGACAGTGACATGCAGTGACATGCAGTGACATGCAGTGGTGGCAGTGACATGCAGTGACATGCAGTGACATGCAGTGACATGCAGTGACATGCAGTGTTGACAGTGACATGCAGTGGTGGCAGTGACATGCAGTGGTGGCAGTGACATGCAGTGGTGGCAGTGACATGCAGTGGTGACAGTGACATGCAGTGGTGGCAGTGACATGCAGTGGTGGCAGTGACATGCAGTGACATGCAGTGGTGGCAGTGACATGCAGTGACATGCAGTGGTGGCAGTGACATGCAGTGACATGCAGTGACATGCAGTGGTGGCAGTGACATGCAGTGACATGCAGTGACATGCAGTGACATGCAGTGAGCCTCCACATTAGTCTGTGTGTCGGACAGGCAGAACTGAACAGCTTCCAGAGAGATCAGTTACCAAGGGCAGACTTGTGTTTGTGTGGGCAGCTGAATCCTTCTAGTTGAGCTGACGGGGCTGAGAGAGGGTTTGATGCAGGCTGGATTAAACCCTGGATTCTCTGAAACAGGACAACATGTCCGCCTGTTCTGTTGGCCCAGACCTTAGGAGTAACACTGCTGTAGATGAGAGGATTCACTGTGTTCCTCTTCAAGCAGAGAAGCCAAGTATTGTTTAAAATGTCAGGACTTCAAGCCCAAAACTGATTTTCGGTAAACGGCAAAATGAGTCTAACCCTCCAGGAATGTTTAGTTACCTTCTCCAGGAAGTGTGGACAGGGTGTGAATATAGAAGAAAAACATGATGTCTGTGCCTCAGTGGAGGTAAAGTGGGTTACCGGGGTAACGCCTGCCTGGCCCATCTACTGAAGGAATGCATAATGTAGAGCTGAATGACTAGACTGAATACTAAGTTGTCAGAAGCAGCTCCTTGTTGCCTCTGGTAGAGATGATCTGACGTGTTTGCTTAATGCTCTTACTTCTCATGAATTCTTCATGGGAGGCACCAGTGTGACATTCAAATAGTTTTCTGTTTTGTATTTGATGTATTTGATGGACGCACCATGAAAGATTCATCCTGTTTTGACCTAGATCCAGCAGACGAGTTCTGCCTGTAGTGTAACTGCTGCTTTGGTGAGAGAGAATCACACTGGGTGTTTGTTATTCTGTAATGAGACCATCTTGAATGTGTGCCTCCAAAGCTGTGATGTTCTTCAGCAGGAGATGCAGACGCACAGTATGATGACATAGATTTCCAGGATAGAGAATGTCACACTAACCCCTCCGCTGGAGGCTGGGTGCAGTAACTGACTTGACCCCCGACACCTTCCATTGATGTCTGACTAGTGCAGGGAAAAGTGTAGAGAACTTCCTGTGTCAGACACTAACACAAACTAACACTGCTGTTGTGTTTGAGTGCCTGCTGCCTCTGATGCTAAGAGAAAGGATGGACCCTAGTGGTGAACCCCTTCACCCTCCAAATGCCCCCCCTCCCTCCTCCTCCCCCCACTTCCCTCCTCTTCCTCCCTCCTCCTCCCCCCCCACGTCTCTGCTCACTCCTGAAAACATGTCATCTCTGTTTTCAACCCAAGCATGGCTTTGGTGCCATTTTAACGAGCCGATCTTCAAAGGTTATTGTTATTGTGTTGACTTTTCATCCGAGCCCCTGTGATTAGCATAATGTCTTGACTGGACCATTTAACCCCCTCACTCACCTTTAATGGCTGTCCACTTTGCTGCCTCTTTGTTTTATGTTGTAATGAGTGCATCTCTCACGGCTCGTTACGATGGCTCTGACACTCTGAGAGGGAGAGCAGGATGAGGAACAGGAAGGTAATGAGATGAACCTGAACGGGCAGAGCTCTCTAACCACTTCCAAGCTTAGCGCTCTGTAAACACACACACACACATTTGAGAACACACAAACTGTATATTCTGTGGCAATATGTTCCAGTACATTCCTTTTCCACCCTCTACCACTGTGCTTTGTGAGGAACTATTCATTTAATGCTTTTATTTGCATTCTAAGGGATTCCTGGAATTGACAGACTGTCACCTTGGCCTCTCCTCTCGAACGCCTACAGTTGTACAAGACAGAAAGAGTGTGACAACACAATTAGGTTGACCTTGCGTCTGTGTAAGCCTGTGTAAGCACAGCAGCTTTAGTGAAGCTCAACATCTCCACATCGGTGGTGTTTATGTGTTGGTGCCGCTGTGGGAAGCTTAACCCCCTCACAGATTTCCACAATGAAGCAGACTGGTCGATCGGTAGCAATCACCACATTCTCCAATCAGTCTAATTATAGCCCTGGTCACCCCAAACATATTGAGCAAGTGTGATACATCAACAATCTTGTCTAATGTATTTAGACAGGGTAGCCATTCTATCACAGATGTGCAGAATACAAACCTGACCAGCAATCAGCCTGTCTCACATCATCCGACAGTCAGCCTGTCTCACATCATCTGACAGTCAGCCTGTCTCACATCATCCGACAATCAGCCTGTCTCACATCATCCAAATATATAGCCTAAATATTCAGTGTAAAGAAAAGTTCTGTAATATGATTTGAGTTTCTTCCACTTGAGAGCAGAAGGGGGATGTTGTGTTTCCCAGGAATCTGGCAACACTTGGAGAAGATATGTAAACAGGGACAATCTGCATCAAACTGAGATCAATAAAGTCATGTTTGGTTATGGAAATCATATTTACTGTTAGAAGCTGAATGTTGAGGGCTTGTGAGACCAGCAGGTCTGTAGTTTACATAATCTATTCATTGTTTGTCACTATCGGTTGAACAAATCACCCTGAAAGGCTCTGTCCAGTGAAGACTGCAGCTTATCTCTTTATTCTGGAAGGTTCTACAGAAATGCTTTTGCCTCTTTTCAGATAAGATCCTCTGTGGGCATCTGCAGCAATGCTGGTCCATCATTTAGAGTCAGACACCAGGAAGCTCCTTCAGTCTGCCTCTACCTTCAGTCTGCCTCTACCTTCAGCCTGCCTCTACCTACAGTCTGCCTCTACCTTCAGCCTGCCTCTACCTTCAGTCTGCCTCTACCTTCAGCCTGCCTCTACCTTCAGTCTGCCTCTACCTTCAGCCTGCCTCTACCTACAGTCTGCCTCTACCTTCAGTCTGCCTCTACCTTCAGCCTGCCTCTACCTACAGTCTGCCTCTACCTTCAGCCTGCCTCTACCTTCAGCCTGCCTCTACCTTCAGTCTGCCTCTACCTTCAGCCTGCCTCTACCTACAGTCTGCCTCTACCTTCAGCCTGCCTCTACCTTCAGTCTGCCTCTACCTTCAGTCTGCCTCTACCTACAGTCTGCCTCTACCTTCAGCCTGCCTCTACCTTCAGTCTGCCTCTACCTTCAGCCTGCCTCTACCTTCAGCCTGCCTCTACCTTCAGCCTGCTGTGTTACACCCCAACACTGATGATGATGTGTGGTCTGGCTGTGTTACACCCCAACACTGATGTGTGGTCTGGCTGTGTTACACCCCAACACTGATGTGTGGTCTGGCTGTGTTACAGTAAGCTAGCTACCTTCACTCTTGTGCGAGGGAAGTTGGATGTTGGATGATCAGCATGTTTTTAATGACGATGACAGAATGAATGTTCTGTACAGATGCAAGGGGGAGATGATGGTGAACAGGGAGGTGATGGAGGAGGGGGAGGGAGGGAGGGGGGGAGGGAGGGAGGGAGGAGGAGGGGGAGGGAGGGAGGGGGGGAGGAGGATAAGGTGTGTTGTTAGTTGGAAACAGATGGTGTTGTGATGGGGAAAGACTGCAGGGAATAGAAAGGGAGGTAAGTGTACAGAACACACAATAAAAGAGACAGAGACCATGTTAACCAGATAATTAATATTCAAGATGGTGCTGGAAAGGAAGACTCCTGTATGACAGGCTGAATAAATGATCCATACAGCTGGACCGTGGCTCTGTGATGGATGCTGTGTTGGTATTATGGTTGACACTCTATGGGGTCATCAATACAGTTTCATATTGTGGCATTGATTTAGTGTTCAATGAGCTGGTCTGTGCTGACATCTCTTTAATGATCTCGGTTCACTGCAGAGAATCTTTAACCTACATGGCTTTTCATCCTTATTTCCCTGCTGACTGTCACTTACTTATTGTGTCACAATGTTGTGGAGAGAAAGCTGTTAACATGTAAATTCAACAACAGCAACAAGAGAGTAGCCATGTTCTGCTCCCACTAATTATCCCACTAATCCATATTATGCTGAGCATGAGGCTTTTCCATGATTAATGTCTGCCTCCCTGAAGGACAAGGTCTCACTGCCCTGAACTCTGAACATCTCTGAACCTGGTAACACCTGTTACCCAGTTTACTTTAAAGCAGTTTGACAGTTTGGAGGTGGTGCCAATCTAAAATCAGTTATATTTATTCATTAAAAAATTTACAATTCAAAAAAAATAAAATCTCAAGCGTTATTGCTGTTTCAACAGAAGAATAACAACAATGTTATCAAGGGCTCTAATAGCTCCTGTATGGAACCAGGTTTGTGTTGGTGATAATTGTCATATGAACTGACCTCCTTAAGGCCCCTACACTTCCGTCTCCCTCACCCACCTCCCCCCTCTCTCTCACCCACCTCCCCCCTCTCTCTCACCCACCTCCCCCCTCTCTCTCACTCCCCTCCCCCCTCCTTCACCCCTGATGACGCTAAAACTGTGAGGTCGTCATGGTTATGATGGTGAACATGGGAGGTCGTCATGGTTATGATGGTGAACATGGGAGGTCGTCATGGTTATGATGGTGAACATGGGAGGTCGTCATGGTTATGATGGTGAACATGGGAGGTCGTCATGGTTATGATGGTGAACATGGGAGGTCGTCATGGTTATGATGGTGAACATGGGAGGTCGTCATGGTTATGATGGTGAACATGGGAGGTCATCATGGTTATGATGGTGAACATGGGAGGTCGTCATGGTTATGATGGTGAACATGGGAGGTCGTCATGGTTATGATGGTGAACATGGGAGGTCGTCATGGTTATGATGGTGAACATGGGAGGATTCAGATGATGTCTTGTTAAAGGGATAAAAACAGACCTTCATCATCAGTCTGAGTCACAGGAGATATTTGTGCTGCTGAATATTCATCATTGCCAGTCACAGTCTGTTGAACAGACCAGTGTGAAGCCTGGAGTTACAGTTAGGGCCTTACTCATCACATAGAAATGCATTCATTTTAACCTCCTTGAAATATATTAGTTATTTCATGCATGTTTCATAAAACAATAGGTTTGTTTTCCTTCCTTTTCTTCATTTAAAAACAACTGTATTGTTGCCCTTTTAACACTAGGATAACTACACATACTTTCAAGACCAAAACTAAATCTCATTGTTAGGTCAAAGCATACATATTCATTTAAAGATTGTTTTCACGCAAAGCGAGAGTTTAAATAGTTAAAGTGGTGATGTAGTGTGTGGCTGTGTTTGAAAGCATTGTGCATGAAACCCTCTTTTCCCCAGAGGCAATCACTCTCTGATCTCCATAGCTGCATTTAAACAACAACTTCACAGTTAATTACCCTTAAATTACCCTAAAACCATGTACTGTGTGACTGAAAGCACTTATCTTGTGTTCAATCTGCTCAAAAAGATTAAAGCCAGTTTGTGTTTTTTACTGGAAGTGTCCAGACAGGCTGCAGTACTGAGGTGCTCCTAAGTCTTGGTCTTCAGTTCTATTCAGCTGGGACCTTTATCAGCTAAGCTTCTTATCCCTGCTACCTGGCAGCCATTGTCCTGCTCCTTCCTGTGGCTGTAGAAGCTGTTCACAGGGATTTAGAGGGGAAGAAAAGGCCTTTTTACTTGTAGTTTCATTATTCCACCTGTTATCCTACCTGCACAATGACCAGGAAGGCTTTCTGCAAACCTTTTCTCATCCATCACTGAGAGATCATTTCATTTCATTCCAGTTTGTTGCTGGAAGGAAGATGCACAAACAGCCAGTTATCTCAGGAGGCTTTACGCTCAAACACAAAACATCGATTTTTTGTTGTCTGGAAGAGGACATTTACATTTACTCATTTAAACTTATCATAAATGATAAGTATGGATGGTGTTGAATTTGTAGCTTTCCCTGGGGGGTGGGACTCCCTGGGGGGTGGGGCTGTCTGGGGGGGTGGAGCTCTGAGGGGTGGGGCTCCCGGGGGGGGTGGAGCTCTGAGGGGTGGGGCTCCCTGGGGGGTGGGGCTCCCTGGGGGGTGGGGCTTCTTGAGGGGTGGGGCTCTCTGGAACACTGCTGTATGAAACCTTTCCTCTACCTCACTGTGTGGGGTTTCACATTTGCATTTATGACGAACAGTGTTGTAGTGCATCAGCATGCTGTGGACATGGTTATGTGTGTATGTCTTGGCTTTGCCACACACGCACATGCACACACATGCACGCACACACACACACCTGTTTATACAGGCCATATGCAAATCTTCACCCATGCACGGCTTTGATAAGAGCGCTCGCCAAGCAGAAATGGGAAACTGCGATCCAGGGATGGCCCCCCCTGCTCACATCCGCCTCACCCCCCACCCCTTCGCCTGACCTGAATGTAATCTCTGGGAGAGTGATTGCACAGGGGGCCAGAGGCTTATCTATAGAGCCTGAAGGGTGATGCTTCCCAACACGGAGACAAACCAGGAAGAGGAATAGGTGCTGGCAACAGCCAGAGATCAAACAGTGCATGCTGGGTAACGGGGAGAGGAGGAGACACACACAGTCTGATGGAGCAGATCTCTGGACCAATCAGACAAGCCTCTCAACATGCCTTGAAGGGTGTCTGCATGTGGCACCTCACATCTGCACAGCAGGGACTCGTTTAGTCTGGTAAAAAAACACAATCTGATTTGGACAAATGAAAAGATGGCTTTCATATAAGACTTTGAGGATCAATATATTAATATAAATAGGCAGGGGTGTGGCAGGGCAGGTGAGGGGGTGTGGCAGGGCAGGTGAGGGGGGTGTGGCAGGGCAGGTGAGGGGGTGTGGCAGGACAGGTGAGGGGGGTGTGGCAGGGCAGGTGAGGGGTGTGGCAGGACAGGTGAGGGGTGTGGCAGGGCAGGTGAGGGGGTGTGGCAGGACAGCTGAGGGGTGTGGCAGGGCAGGTGAGGGGGGTGTGGCAGGACAGGTGGGGGGGGTGTGGCAGGACAGGTGATGGGGGTGTGGCAGGACAGGTGAGGGGGGTGGCAGGGCAGGTGAGGGGGGTGGCAGGGCAGGTGAGGGGGGTGGCAGGGCAGGTGAGGGGTGTGTGGCAGGACAGGTGAGGGGAGTGTGGCAGGGCAGGTGAGGGGGGTGTGGCAGGGCAGGTGAGGGGGGTGTGGCAACGCAGGTGAGGGGGGTGTGGCAGGGCAGGTGAGGGGGGTGTGGCAGGGGGTGTGCACATCCAGACAAACCTTCCATAATCAGATCCCAGCTGTGAGATGACTTCCACACAGAAGCCTGAGGTGTGTGTGTGTGTGTGTGTGTGTGTGGGTTAGCAGACTACACTACAGTACACACACACACACACACTACACACAGGTTAAGATATCTTGCACACAGCTGCATCTCAGTTTGGCTGTAGACACTTTTAGTGTTTCCCCTCTGAATCATAAGTCTTCTTTTTATGCTTCAGTCAAACTCCACACTCTGAAATGTTACAATTTAAGATCCACTTAAAGCTTTTCATTTTTTATTCTTATATATATTTTATTCGCGTTTTCACAACATAAATTTGGCGACAGCAGTTAATGCGATTTTGGAGGCTGAAATGATTTTTGCTTCGGCACAGGCGGTATATAAAATAAAGCACGTAATTGCAAAGTCATTCCCGTGGTCTTATCAGCTCCTCTCCTTGGTAGAGAGGAGAGCTCAGCTGACTGACCGGGGCTGCAGCTATAGAGAGGGCTCTCTGATAAGGCCTTGGCAGGGTTTATGCCCAATCAAAACATGGCTGTGATTTAATGAAATCCTGTAGTTTGGTTGTGGAACCTCTCTTTCAGGGGAGCCCTCAACCCTAGAGAGAGAGAGTCAGTATAGAGCCAACAGGCTGCCCTCCTGCTGCCCTCCTGCTGCCCTCCTGCTGCCCTCCTGCTGCCCTGACTCCTGCTGCCCTCCTGCTGCCCTGACTCCTGCTGCCCTGACTCCTGCTGCCCTGACTCCTGCTGCCCTGACTCCTGCTGCCCTGACTCCTGCTCCCCTGACTTCTGCTGCCCTGACTCCGGCTGCCCTGACTCCTGCTGCCCTGACTCCTGCTGCCCTCCTGCTGCCCTGACTCCTGCTGCCCTGACTCCTGCTGCCCTGACTCCTGCTGCCCTGACTCCTGCTGCCCTGACTCCTGCTGCCCTGACTCCTGTTGCCCTGACTCCTGCTGCCCTGACTCCTGCCTATTGCTGCTGTATCTGATATTGAAATCATGAAGGCTTTATTTTCTTTCAGCTGAATTCCGCTTAAGTTGCATTTTCAAAAGGCACAAATTATTTAAGTGCTTTGAATATAAATAGGCTTTTTAAAAGAAGCCCCATGCTAACATTGCTCTGGTTGCCATCTTCATGCTAAGGTGGGTATCAATTAGGTGAACCAGGCATGTAATTGATTTTCCGCTGGTTAGCTCTGCATTGGTAAGCCATGACGCTGAGACATGCTGCAGACCAACACTAGTGTTCCTGCTGCCCAGTGTCAACACTAACATGCTCCAATACTCCAGGGACAGAAGCTTGATATAGTAACAAACACACCTGGCTTATTCTGTTAACGTTCCTCAACCCTGTTCTGTTTCATTCCCCTCTTAGACAATGTTTTTCATGTCTGTTGTGATGTTATCCAGTGTGGCTGGTTTGGTGCAGCTCTGCAAATATGAGGGTTGGAGTAGCTTTCCTGTGAAGCATTGGAGCGGTACACAGCACCTCCTGCCCTCGGCTATTTGAATAATTCACTCAGATGTTTGGCTGTGATTGGGCCACCGACCTCTGTCAGGGTGTTCTGCCTCTGTATGTGAGGAGAGATAACAGGGAGAGCTGTAGATACCTGAGGGAGGAGAGGGGAGGGGGGAGGGGGAAGGGTGAGGGGGAGGGGGGGCAGCAGGGAGAGGGGAGGGGGGCACCAGGGAGAGGGGAGGGAGCAGGGGTCAACAGTTTCCTGCCTGAGTGCCGGTGCCAGGCAGCTGTGAGAGCCAGTATAGATAGGATGCTTGTGATGGGCTAATGGAGGAGGTAGAGCACAGATAATGCTTGTGATTCGCTAATGGGGGAGGTAGAGCACAGAGAATGCTTGTGATTCGCTAATGGGGGAGGTAGAGCACAGAGAATGCTTGTGATTCGCTAATGGGGGAGGTAGAGCACAGAGAATGCTTGTGATTCGCTAATGGGGGAGGTAGAGCACAGAGAATGCTTGTGATTCGCTAATGGGGGAGGTAGAGCACAGAGAATGCTTGTGATTCGCTAATGGAGGAGGTAGAGCACAGATAATGCTTGTGATTCGCTAATGGGGGAGGTAGAGCACAGATAATGCTTGTGATTCGCTAATGGAGGAGGTAGAGCACAGAGAATGCTTGTGATTCGCTAATGGGGGAGGTAGAGCACAGAGAATGCTTGTGATTCGCTAATGGAGGAGGTAGAGCACAGAGAATGCTTGTGATTCGCTAATGGAGGAGGTAGAGCACAGAGAATGCTTGTGATTCGCTAATGGGGGAGGTAGAGCATAGAGAATGCTTGTGATTGGCTGATGTGGTCACAGCTTGCAGGTTTAAGGGAACCTGACGCAACATGGTGATGTTAAAGACCTAAAATACTCCAAGTCTGAACTCCTCACCTCCATCAGAGACGCAGACTGTCTCCTCACCTTCAAGAAAAGGCTCAAGATGCACTTTTTCCGGGAATTCAACGGTACTTAGGAATAACTGCTGGAACTAATAGTAGACTTTCCTCCAGGGGCATAAGGATTCCTACTGGGGGATCTGTTGCACTTTTTTGCCTGATCCTAACCTGCATATAATCCTTGATACTCGCAGTCAGGTGCATTGTTGTTGTTGTTGTTGTTGTTGTTGTTTGCTTTCCTACAGGTGTACTATTAGAGATGCTTGCTTTATAATTATAACTTGTTTGGCTGAATGTTCATATAACTCTTCCCTTTGGCACTTGTTTGATGTATACTCATGATGTATGTTTCATAATCTGAATACCCACTATGTTTGAGGTCTATCGTGTTACTATGATCAGTGACCGATGCTCTTTTGTAAAGCTCTCTTTGGATAAAAACATCTGCTAAATGAATAAATGCAAATGTCAAACTATGATGGTCTCAGACAGGCAGACTATCAGACCAGTACAATATCAGACCAGGAGAGGAGGGAGACCAGGTTACAGAGGGCAGCACTATCAGGAGGAGAGAGACCAGGTTACAGAGGGCAGCACTATCAGGAGGAGAGAGACCAGGTTACAGAGGGCAGCACTATCAGCAGGAGAGAGAGACCAGGTTACAGAGGGCAGCACTATCAGCAGGAGAGAGAGACCAGGTTACAGAGGGCAGCACTATCAGCAGGAGAGAGAGACCAGGTTACAGAGGGCAGCACTACATTTACATTTACATTTATTCATTTAGCAGACGCTTTTATCCAAAGCGACTTACAAGAGAGAGCTTTTACAAAGAGCATCAGTCATTGAGCAAAGCAACGTGATAGACCCCGAACACAGTCGGATTTTTAGATCGTGAATCATACATCATGAGAACCAATAAGTGCCAAAGGAAGAACTATAAATGCATAACACAGCGATTATGAATATAGAGCAAGAGATACAACACATAATACATTAGATCAGGTGAAATGACATGCTATTGTTAAGTGCCATTAAATTCTCTAAATAGGTGAGTTTTAAGCCTTCTTTTGAAGGTTGGAAGGCAGTCCGTGCTTCTGATGGAGGTCGGGAGTTGATTCCACCATTGGGGAGCCAGGCAGTGGAAGAGTTTGTGTTGCGCTCTGGCGCTCTTGAGGGGGGGTACCACTAGACGGTTGTCAGCAGATGACCGTAGGTGGCGGGTGGGGGTATAGGGCTGGAGGAGAGAGTTGATATAGGTCGGGGCAGTCCCGTTTACCGCCCGGAAGGTCAGTACCAGGGTTTTGAATCTGATGCGGGCCATGACGGGAAGCCAGTGGAGGGCGATGAGGAGCGGGGTGACGTGACAGCGTCTGGGTAGGTTGAAAACCAGACGAGCGGCTGCATTCTGTATCCTCTGAAGGGGACGGGTTGCATTTGCAGGAAGGCCGGCTAGTAGCGAGTTGCAGTAATCCAGCTTTGAGAGGACTAGGGCTTGGACTAGCAGTTGGGTGGAATGTTGAGAGAGGTATTTTCTGATTTTCCTGATGTTGTAGAGGGTGAATCTACATGACCGAGAGACTGCAGCAATGTGAGCTGTGAGGGAGAGCTCGTCATCCAAGATGACCCCCAGGTTCCTGGCGGAGGGTGAAGGGGTCACTGTTGCAGATCCAATAGTGATGGAGAGATCGTGGGTGATTGAGGGTTTGGCAGGGATGATGAGGAGTTCCGTTTTGGCGAGGTTCAGCTGGAGGTGATGTCGGGTCATCCAGGCTGAGATGTCAGAGAGGCAGGCCTCGATTCTGGTCGATATCCCTTGATCAGTTGGGGGGAGCACTATCAGCAGGAGAGAGACCAGGTTACAGAGGGCAGCACTATCAGGAGAGAGACCAGGTTACAGAGGGCAGCACTATCAGCAGGAGAGAGAGACCAGGTTACAGAGGGCAGCACTATCAGGAGAGAGACCAGGTTACAGAGGGCAGCACTATCAGCAGGAGAGAGAGACCAGGTTACAGAGGGCAGCACTATCAGGAGAGAGACCAGGTTACAGAGGGCAGCACTATCAGCAGGAGAGAGACCAGGTTACAGAGGGCAGCCCTATCAGCAGGAGAGAGAGACCAGGTTACAGAGGGCAGCACTATCAGGAGAGAGACCAGGTTACAGAGGGCAGCACTATCAGGAGAGAGACCAGGTTACAGAGGGCAGCACTATCAGCAGGAGAGAGACCAGGTTACAGAGGGCAGCACTATCAGCAGGAGAGGCCAGGTTACAGAGGGCAACACTATCAGCAGGAGAGAGAGACCAGGTTACAGAGGGCAGCACTATCAGCAGGAGAGAGACCAGGTTACAGAGGGCAGCACTATCAGCAGGAGAGAGACCAGGTTACAGAGGGCAGCACTATCAGGAGGAGAGAGAGACCAGGTTACAGAGGGCAGCACTATCAGCAGGAAAGAGAGACCAAGTTACAGAGGTTAGCACTATCAGGAGGAGAGACCAGGTTACAGAGGGCAGCACTATCAGCAGGAGAGAGAGACCAGGTTACAGAGGGCAGCACTATCAGCAGGAGAGAGACCAGGTTACAGAGGGCAGCACTATCAGCAGGAGAGAGAGACCAGGTTACAGAGGGCAGCACTATCAGCAGGAGAGAGAGACCAGGTTACAGAGGGCAGCACTATCAGCAGGAGAGAGACCAGGTTACAGAGGGCAGCACTATCAGCAGGAGAGAGAGACCAGGTTACAGAGGGCAGCACTATCAGGAGGAGAGACCAGGTTACAGAGGGCAGCACTATCAGCAGGAGAGAGACCAGGTTACAGAGGTCAGCACTATCAGCAGGAGAGAGAGACCAGGTTACAGAGGGCAGCACTATCAGCAGGAGAGAGAGACCAGGTTACAGAGGGCAGCACTATCAGCAGGAGAGAGAGACCAGGTTAAGGAGGG